>CM064577.1:4465546-4633046 GCA_032716605.1 Paralithodes platypus
ACCAGGGATCTTCGCAGAGCACCAGGAAACACGACCCCCGAGAGCAATCACCGGCCGAGGGGGTCGAACACTGGACACGGAGAGGTAGGAGGAGATGAAGGAATTGATAGAAGACCACAAAACCGCGGAGGCGAAGGCAGGGAAGGATCGACGTGGCAGGAACCGGAAGGAGGCAGCAAAGGATCTGACATCGCGCGCAGAACCCCTACAAACAGGGTGACGGGCACGAACGGTCCGACAAACGTGGCGGCCCAGCTGCACCTGCTAGAGCCTCCCACCTGGCCGAGGAGACACCCACACAGCAGTACCCGAAGGCGGCGCCACAGACGCAACAGAGGAGTGCAAGGCTGACACCGGGCACAACACATGGCGAGGATGCCCACGCCGTAAAGCCTGGACGGCGAAAGGCTGGAAAACGGGGGCCTCCCTCCCATGCGTGGTAACAAAAGGTGGGGAGGAGGCGAACGAGACGCCATGCAAGGACGGGGAGAATCGGACGCAGTCCCGGGGCTGTGACAATGCCGCTAGTGCAGACACCCGATCCCCAGTGGCCAGAGCGACAAGGAAGAGTGGACGCCCGAGCAACGGAACCGGCGTAGCGGCCCTTGTATACGTGGGGGAAGCCAGAAGGACCAGAGCCCGCCCCAGATCCCCCAGCGGAGAGACCTGGCGCGGAGGCGGTCAATCCCGGAAGGCAGCCGTCAGGAAGGAATCCAGCACCTGTGGCGGAACGACCAGCCCAGCGACGGACCCAAAGAACCCCCCGGGACGGCAGACAAGTGGGTACGAATAGCGTCGACTGGAAAGCGACGTGTACGGAAGAGGTGAAACAAGGAGCGTAGGACGAGGGAAGGAGAGCCAACTGGCAGGCGAGTGGCCTGTAGCCACCTAGTAAAAAAAACCTCCAGCGGGCCCCGTAAGGCCCCCCAGGAGAAGACGGCCAGGAACGCTGCAGGAAGTCAGTCAGGGCCCGGCCGGGGACCGGGAGCCACCGTGCCTCATGAACAAGCACGATGCGAAGGCCAAAGAGGTCCGCAGGACCCCAACCTAGCCCAAGTGGAAGCCGGAGACAGGTAGGGGGACCGGACCCGGGCACCACCGCCGCGACGGGACGGACCAAGTCCGTGCCGGCCACAGAGGCTCGAGGAGCCAGACGCAGCCGTGGTACAGCCGCAGCCTTCGCGAAGACCGGGCACATCAACAGCGCGTCTGGTGGCGGAAAAATGGATATCGACCGCCACCATTACCAGGCGACCATGAAAGCAGCCGGACCCCCCCCCGGAGCGCAAGGCCGGAGGGAGAGGTCCAGAGGCAACTGGCGCCGGCACCCCCGATGCGAACAAGGCGACCTCCGGAACCCCTCAGGAAGCCGCGAGGTCGGCGAACACAGTCCGTTTTCAATCGCCCATTCTACAAGAACGCCCTGCCCTCTCGACAGGGCGGCCGCCCAAAGGGTGGCAGGCCCGGGCAGGGAGGAGGCATGCAAGGAGAAGGGGTGTCGGTCCGGCGAGGAAGAACAACTGCACCGACACCGCCATTAGAGTGAACGACCTGGAGGACCCCCGCATAAGGAAACAGGGGACAGCTTGTCTGAGTGTCCAACCCGAAGGCCACCGACTCACCCCGAAGGGCCAGCGCGGGGACCCGCAGGAAGAACAAAGGAACCAACAATCCGAGGGCATAGACAGGTAAGAGGAGGGAGACCCACCCATCTGCCGGGAAGTGGACGTCCAGGTTCGATTGGGAACCTCACCCAACCTCGCTCGACGTATCTGTGGTTACCCAGACCGTCGGCGGGGGAGTCGGTCCAGGGCACAGCCGCAAAGAGCGAGCCCCGAGCAACCCAGCGACCGAAGCGCCGGCGAACGGTACGCGGGAGCGGCAGGAGCCGATCCATAGGGGCAACGGAAACACCGCGGTGCCCATGAGGAGGAGGCGGCGTAGCCAGAGGCTCCCTAATGGAAGGGGCAGAGCGGCCCAATGCAGCGAACCCACGAACGAGTCCCAGAGCCACCCCGGGAGGGAGACCGAGTGCAACACGGCGAGGACCGTCCACCGAAGGTGCACCGCGGCCGGCAGACCCCGGGTCACCGTAGCGCCGGACAAAACCCATGCGAGACCGACCCATGGCACGACACGCGACGGGGTCAAGCGTGACTTGGGAACATCGAAGGGGAACCCTAACCGTGCGATGTCGCGAACGATTGTGAGGGCGTCGCCAATGCACAGGCCTAGGGCGTCGGAAACTACCAACCAAACGGCCAAGGAAAACAGGAGCTGGAGCCCGCTCCTGAGGAGAGGACCCAGAGCCTGCCCCACCAGTGCGGAGAAGATCTGCGGCGCGATGTGGAGACCGAAGGGAAGGCCGTCGAACAGGAACACACGATCGGAAGTCCGAACGGCCAAGAATCGCTGGAAGCGAGGATGGAGAGGAACGAGCCAAGACACATCCTGGAGGGCCAGCGACACTACCCACGACAGAGGGCACAGGGCCAGGCGTACCAGGGGTACCGGCAGCATCCGAAACCGTGTGTGCACGATGTGCCCGTTGAGGGCCAACAGATCCACCACCGGTCGCATCGCGTCGCAGGTCGGCGACGGAACCAGAAAGACACGGGAGAGGAAAACCGGGTGACCGGCGGTCAACTCCCTCGACGCTACCCAGCTCGGGCATGGAAGTGAACACGTGGGCCACCTCTGAAGAGATGGGCCGTTGTCGGTGACAAGAGCGGAGTGGGGGTCCGGACGTCCACCTCCAGGTGAGAACCCTCCGCGCAACCCGCCGCCCCAACGTCCCTCGCGGCTACCGAGGGGCGCAAGGGCGAAAACAACCCGAGGGAGCACCCGAGAGGAGGGGAGCGACCCGGTACGCCCAGGCGAGAAGGAGAACAAGGAGGCCGACCCAGAGAACTACACATTGTGTTGACGTGGAGGTACCCCCGGTACGGGCCGTGCGGGCATGAGCGCCACGTTGACCTCCTCTACCCCCGCCCCCCCCCAACCTCGTCGAAAAGGGCGGGCCACCCCAACCCAAGGCCGGCGCGGGGGCGGACCCTACCAAAGGCGACCGGAAGTGGAAGCCCGGCCAGCCCCGACACAGAGGGGATGAAAGGGGCAAGAACAGAAGTGCGAGGCGGAACCGAAGCACTGGCCAGCAACGTCCCAGTCTTGCGCCCGGGCAAGGCGGCAGCACTTGCAGCAGCACCCCGAAGAGGACCGGCAGAAGGACGGGACTGAGAAAACCCCCGCGCGGCACAGCGCGTCGGTGCGTGACGTAAGCAGGGTCCGTAACGACACAGCACGGCGTCGTGTGGCGGAAGCAGGGGCCGCCGACAGAGAAGCGGAGCATTCCCAAGCATCCTGCGTAAAAAACCCCGACGTATATAGCGCAGAGTACAACAAACCCTGACGAATAACCAAGGGGGCCGGCCGGCAGAACGAAGACCGTACCGTCGTGCGGTGCCGAGTTGCCGCGCACAAAACCGCCTTCAGCTCGGGAACCAAAGACACCGCGAGCCGAAGGTGGACCCGCTCAACGCGGTCCAAACCCTCGCGAAGATCGCCTGGCGCAGACGCCTCGAAAAGCCGCAGGTGGTGAACAGACGTCTGGAGGGAACCTAAAGACAAGACAATAAGTCCGTCACCCTCCGTCGCAAGGGAAAAAACCTTGGCGACAGAGGGCTGATCCGGGTGAGAGAAGAACGGGGTAGCAATAGAACAAAGTTCAAGAACGGGCGCGCTCATCCAGGACCAGAACGCGCCGTCCAACCCGCCGACAGACACAAGAGGAGGCAAAATCAGGGACGACTCCGGGGGAGGGACGGAAGGAGAGCCGTCGACGGATCGGTGTGTGAAGTCGAAGGCCTCAGCAAACCAGGCCTCCAATGGGAGAGGGTGACCGAGCATGACGGCTAAGCCAGGCGTACCGGCGTCGCACAAACCTGTCCCTTAGGAGGACAGACCCGTCAACACAGCCAGGGACTGAACAGCCGGAAGGATGTCAGTGCGGCTGAAGCCTGACCAGAGCGTAGGCCTGCAGAAGGGAGGGGGACCATAGCAGGGGTAGGTAGGGTGAGGTGCTGAGGGTGAGGCACCGCCAAGAAGGGCGAGAAGAGGGAGTCTTCCATCGACTCCAAGTGCCCGTCGAAGCGTGACACAACCCAGCCCTGCATAGCCGACAATTGATCCGAGAGAGGCTACCCCCCCCCAGATTGGTCGGCCCGCAGGGGCGAGCGTGAGCGGGAGCGAGACCCACGACACGAACCAGCAGCGTCGCGGCCCAAGGAAGGCGAGCGACGACGGTTGTGTCGCCGTTGAGGGACTCGTCCCCGATCACGAACGGCCGAGGGGGAAACAGCACCATTCCCCTCTTCCAGCGACACATCAGCTCCTGAGAAAGGGGACCCCAAAACCTCGCGAAACCCCACCGAGGCAAGAGGAGGGGTACCCCCCTGGCGAGACGGTAAGGGAAGGTCAGGAAGAGAAGAATGAGGAGGAGCAGGACGACGGGAGTGGGAAGGCTGGCCGGGTGAAAGGAGGCCAGGAGCCGCGGGGGGAAACAGAGCAAGGATCCCCGGGGCTGAGATAACAGGGCGGCCCGACACCGAGGCGGAGGAGGGAGGGACCACCACCGTGGGACGAGACCGTGAAGTAAGAATAGGCACTGAAGCAGGTGAAGTAGGAGAAGCAACGACATCCAGGCGGACCCTCCTGGACAGTGTAGGAGGAGGGAGCAGAGGGCCAGCTACAGCATGAACAACCGCGCGCGGAGAGGACAACGTAAGAGGAAGTCGTCTGGGCTGGGGAAGCGGGCGGAAGGGAGTAGAGCCCCTATCCGTAGAGGCCAGGGGAGGGCGCACAGGGGCAGAGCCGCTAACCCCGGCCTCAGGGCGAGAACCATGACGAGGGCGATGGGCGTCGTCAAGGCGATCAGGAGGACGACAAGGCGAGCGAGAGCGTGGACGGAGCCGGGGAACCCCCCGACGATGGGACGACCGGCTGCGGGACCCAGGGGAGAGGGCCCGAGCAGGGAGAGGGCCAGGTAAATGGCCGTCAGTCGGGTCAGGGATACCCAGGGCGACGCGGATCCGGTCGCCAACAAAGGCCGGGGAACGGCGGCCCACAGTCCTAATGTGGCGGGAGACCATCGTCCACACCGACGGAAGGGAAGCAGGAGGCCACAGCCGCCGCCGAGGAACCAGGGCCATGGAGCAGCACAACCACCAGGGCCAGACACGTGCCACACAGAGCAGGGAGGTAGGCCGTAGAGGACACACAGAGCGAGTGGCGCAAGCAGGACTTGTGGCTCTCCAAGCACGGGGAGCGACAACCAAGGTGAAAGCAAGGCAGCCTACCTGCACTAGAAGAACACACACCATAATCAGCACGTCGAAGGAGTAAGTGGAGAGAATGTCCAAGAAGAACCAGGGAAGGAGCATGGGGAAACAGGAACACACATGCAAACAGGTATCCGTACTCACCCTAAACTGGGAGCACAGAGGTAGGTGAGGAGGGCGGCCGAGGCGGAAGAGCACTAGCAGAACCTGCAAAGATGGAGAAAGTGTTAACCACCACTCAACATCTTACATGCAGGGCCTATAACACCAGTAAAGTGCATACACCAATATAGTATCAGGCAACAGGATGACATAACAAAAGTCAATAGTGAAAGCCAACTATTACCGCAAATTTGCGGGCCAATGGAGGCATAACCGTACCGACACCACCCTCCTGCAATTTCGCGGGACCCCCCAACGATCTCCGCAAATTTGCGGGGAACCGAAATGGCCCAGAGGACCGAATCGAGCACCCCCCAAAATTGCGGGGCCGGCCGAGATGGTCCCGGCGCCGAAAAAGCGAGAGGAGCGTCTAGGAAATACCAAAGAGGCCCAGAAAAAAGCGTCATCTCCTTATGAACTCCAAGCGACGATGGCCATCAAGCTGAGCAGTGTCTTCCTTGATAATATCCTGACTCAACCGGTCAAGGGAGAGGCAAGGAAGACACACCAGGGGAGAGGAGGCACATCCCCTAGGAACCACCCAACCCACAGAGATAGAGCAAAGCCCATGAGGAGAAGGGGCAGGAAGGGTGGTTTGGCACAAACAGGGGCCCCCGTAGGGTACCCCAGGATTGGGCAAAAGGGTATGAAAGGATGGAGGTGAAAACAGTAAGGGAACACAAAAACCAGTAAATGAAACTGGCGAGAAAAAGGGTGGCCTAGCCGTGAGGAGAGAATGTGTCAGGGGCGAAAAACCCTGTGGTGTGAGGGAGGGGCCCCCGTGGGGTACCCCAGGATAACACGAACCACCAAGCGCCCAGGCCCTTGAGACACAGTGAAGGCTCGAAAGGGGGGACTCGGGAATAACGCTAATAATGCGGCCGACACAAACCCTACAAACAGCACCGCCACCACGAAATCTCAGATCGTGAACCAACTGTACACCTAGGCTATGAAAATATGAAAACTCATAGGGGCATAGCAATTCCTGAATGAGAAACAAGCTAGGCTAAAATAAGCTAAAAGCTAAACTATGCCCAGACTAACAGGAAAAAGAATATGAAAAGAGAAAGGAATGAAAAACACACGAGGAACGCCAGGCGCCCCCGTACCTTCGGTAGCTATTTCCACACGCGTCTCCATTAAACACACTGAGGAGCCCATTTACGTGTGCCCTAGATCACGTAACATCTGTCTAACAAAAAAGAAGGCCAGATAAGCCGAAACGAACCTAAACAGGGTGAATTAAAGGAGCACAACAAAAGCGACTGCATTCAATGGAGCGCGTGAAAAAATGATAACAAGAGAGGGTCGCTCATGCGCACGTTCGACAGGGATCTGCACATGACGGAACACAGGATGGGCCTTAAGCGGTAACTAAGGTAAACCCCTTTTTCTTCTCTTCTATGCTTTTTTCACCTTCGGTGGTAGTTTTGGTTAATGTACAACGTCTCCTAGAGCAAGATAAGGAGTAGACTCTAGACGTTTTCTTTTTAACCGCGGTTGGAATGACGACATAGCAGTCAAAATAGACAAGTCGTCATTGCAATTAGGTTAATAGCCTTGACGTTGGATTTGCCAAGACTACTAACAAATATACGTTTATTAAATATACCTGGGATATTCTCGTTATCCAAGCAGCTCAGTTGAGGTTTTGTGAGTATCTATAGCCTAGGCCTAGGCCTAAGAGTCACTCGCCCTGCCACTTACTGGACAAATTATCCAGCACCGGACATTTGATCCGGTCCAGATGGATTGTCCGCCTACAGACTGAGTCCGTTAAATCCAAAATCCGTTAAATCCGAAATCCGTTGTATCGAGGTCCGTTAAACCGAGGGTCGAGTGTACCTATGTAAGGCGCATCGTCAATGATGAAGGGGCCACTAATAAATATTTTGTAATACAGTACCTGTGGGCCATAAATATATAGGCCAACATATTATCAGTATTGATAAACGATTCATTTATTTATGTATCTATAAGCTATATGTATAGTTTATGTATTTCACCAACTGTTCTGTCAAACGTAAAGGTGCTAACACCGCAGGCTACCTTTAAGGAACGCCGCCTGTAAACTCGTTATTATTTTTATTAAACTGATCTTTTACTACATGTTTCTTTGGACCTTCGTAATTTATTAGTGGTTAATGATGTTCATGATGAATGTCCCCCTCCAGTCTTAAGATATCAGGCGCATCGTCAATGATGAAGGGGCCACTAATAAATTATAGGTTTGAGTCCCGAAGGGAAGAAGGAAAACCTAATATTTAGTAGTGGCCCCGGAATCATTGATGATTTTGGCCCTCCCTTCCATCCCCTTCCCATTCATCTGCTATGTTTTGAGAGTCTTGATATATCAGATAAGGAGGAGCGAGGCGAAGCATACCCAAACAGCAGACGCATGAGAAGCGCAATGCCAAGATCAAGTTTAATCTTTTTATTTTATTATTTTTTGCTAATTTTTTCTAGTAGTGGTACCTACATCATATAGGACGAGTCCGTGAGTGTTTTTTAAGAGCGTTTCGCTCACGATGTGTGGCAATCGTATTTTGGTCTCTCCCGGAGTCCCGGGCGGGAATTTTGAAAGACAAGCTTGAGTTCAAAGATTGGCCATAAACAATGTTAAGGCGCATCGTCAATGATTCCGGGGCCACTACTAAATATCAGGTTTTCCTTCTTCCCTTCGGGACTCAAACCTATAATTACAGTTGGGTCCCCAACTGTGCTAGAATTTGGTGGATGAACGAGGTCGCACAAATCGAAATCGTACAAATCGAAACATGTATCTTATGTGAAATAATTAATTTGGTGGATGGACGGTCCCGAGTTTAGGGGTTCAACTTCATATTACCTACCAAAAACAACACTAACTGACACTTATTCATAACAATACCTGATATAAATAAAAGTAAGCAATAATCAAAAATAATAAGTAATTGTTTACTCACATTAAGTTAGGGTGCTCCGAGGCAAACCCCCACGGCAGGGCGAGTACAGCTATGCTACCCCGGCCCCAGCCCCAGCCCCGTCTTTTATCTATAGCGGATGAACCATACGCCTGGACACACTTTAACACTTCATCCTTTTACTTATAAATTGACCTAACATTTGACTCCGTAAGCCCCAACTCCCTGCCTACAACTGAATTTCCTTTTCCAGCATCCTTGAACTTGAACTTTCCGCTTTAGTTCCAGTGTGATGGTGCGCCACTTCCCGGAACGTGGGGGTGGCATGGTCAAAAGGGCTAGGGTGGCTCAACCGCTCAAGATATACGAATTCCTCACGGAGCTATGCGTGCACTCAGAGTTGGGGCAAAAAAATATGGCTGACTATCCCCTCCCTCCCGGTACCCAAGCGGCGCAGAAGCTGGCTGTGACGTCACTGCGCATGACGTATCTCGCACAGCTGGGAAGAAACCCGTACATTTGGGTTTCTCCACGGATTTGCTTACCTTTATTTCGGCGCTTGCACACTTCGAACGATATTCGCACAGTTTGGAATTATTAAATTAATATTTTTGGTAGCTCGTACAGATCGCGAAACGCACAAATCGAACACGCATAGATGGGGACCCTACTGTACTTACTTGGACTTAACCCGGCGAGTGCGCGCAGGGTGTAGTGAACACCACAGTTCTGGGCGGCAATATTAAGCTCCATTCCTGCCTATAATCGTCATTTTACGATAAATATCGTTATTACTTATTCATATGTGCCTATTTTACATTTAATATGAAGATAGTAACCTGTAACAACAATAAAACAAGTGGGAATATCGATTGGATGGTCAAAATCGCGAAATATATCCATATAATTTATTTTTTTCACACAATACTGTATTTAGCTTTCATATCTCTATATTCTGTATATAAGGTTAATAATACTGTATCTTTTATAGTTATTGTTAGTAGCAGTTTTTTTACACTAAAAACTGAAAATGATTGGATTTTAATACAGTGATCGGATACTAACGTTTCTACCCTAGCTGATGATGTGGGCGGCCACATTTGACAACCAGTACTGTGAACGGCAGAAAAATGTGCACCGCCCGTCCATTCTAGTCTTCAAAATGAACAGAAGGGGTCAAAGTGACGAACCCAAGGAAAGGGGTCCTGGATATGGCCGCGAACCCCGATACCCACACCCCTGTTGACAAAGCAAGAAGATTTTTTTTCGTCTAGCAGTAGAACAGGTGGCGTAGGCGGGTGAGGCAAGGAACCCTAGAGCATGCGCCAGAGACCACTGAGGCAGTATCCAGCGTGGGGACGGTCGGAGCCTAAAGCAGACCATCAGAAATATGATAGCTCCTTGTGAGGGAGTACCAGCCCCGTCAAGGCTTCTAAGGGTACCCCAATAGTGGACAGGCGGTATCGAAAGATTTAGTACATGTTGTTGTTGTTCCCTAAGCTGCCTGGCCGAACAGCCCCGAGGCCCTGAGGAAGGCCATGGCCGCAATCGGGCTTTCCCACTGATCTCTCATTGAGTGTAGATTGTGTTGTTGGCGTAAGTGGTTGTGTGAAATGCAGTCTTCTATGATGTGTTTGATGGTATGGGGTGCTGTGTTACATCCTGGGCAGGTGTCGACGACGGAGCCATCCAGTCTCTTCTGATAGCTCAGAAGAGCTGGATGGTGTCCGCATCTCAGCCTGCCCAGGTGGACTCTGTCCTCGCGAGGAAGGGAGGATTCGGAAGGATGGATTTCGGGAGGTCGTGCTTGCAGCTGCGTGTTGTCTATGAGTGAGTGAATGGATCAGCGAGAGATATGAGTATGGATGTGCTTCTGGAAATTGGTTTGGGGTGGGCAGGGAGGGAGAGAGGACAGTATTTGTGTGTGATTCCATGTGCTGGGTGTTGTTTTGATATTTCTATGTGTCTGTGGGTGTGTTGCCATGTAGTGTAGTGGGTGGTTTTGGTTCGTAGTGGCTGCTGCCAGAAATTGGGTGCCTCTCATGTCCAGATGGTCTTTGACTTTGAGGATTTTGGTATCTTGATGTAGGTGATCAGTGGGTGTAGTAGCTGTGCAGCCTGTAATGATTTTTAGGGCTTTGTTTTGAATAGTCTGTAAGGTCTTGTGATGTGTTTCAGCTAGGTTAGAAGCCCATGCTGGGCTTGCGTATTCCATCACTGATCTTATGTATTGTTTATAAACTGTGGTGGTGGTTTCTTTGTTGTGTCCAAATTTTGTGTGAGCAAGTGACCTGAGGGCGTTAAGTCTGGATGTCAGTTTCTTTTTCGTGTTTGTGATGTGCTGTTTGAATGTCATATGAGTATCATATGTTACTCCTAGGATTTTGGGTGAGTGTGTATGTGTTAGGGGTGTGTTGTTTATGGTGAGTCGAGGGATGTATTCGTGTTCTGTCCAGCTTGTGAGCAGGGTTGCGGTGGATTTGGCTGGGGCTAGATTAAGTCTGTTTGCAGTGCACCAGCCATGTAGTGTGTTGAGATAGGGTTGAAGGAGATCTGTTGCTGTGTTTGGGTCATGGTGTGTGCATGTGGGTGTTATGTCGTCTGCATAGGAGGCTAAGTTTATTTGGGGTGTATTGGGTATATTTATGTCATGCATGTACAGATTGAAGAGTGCGGGCGATAGGACGGATCCTTGTGGGACTCCGTTTGGAAAGTTTCTGATTCTAGATGACTGACCGGCAAAATATACGTGTGCACATTTGCTTGCTAGGAAGTTGGCCAGCCACCTTTTTGTGTTGTTGTGCATGTTTGTGTTGTAGATTTTGTTTGTTAGGTTGTGGCGGGGGATGGCATCGAAGGCTTTACTAATATCGAGTGTGGCTAGTAGTGATCTGTGTGGTGGTCTAGCTGAGTTGATGCCGTCAAAAGCTCTGTGTAAGGTCTGTGAGAAGAGTGTTTGTGGAGTGCAGTGGCCTGAATTCATGTTGTGTTGGAGCTAGGGGTATGTCGGGTGTAATTAGTTGTAGTACAAGGCGTTCCATGACTTTGGAGGGGGTGCAAAGGAGTGTGATGGGGCGGTGTGAGGAGGGTAGCGTGGGGTCTTTGTTTGGTTTGGGGAATGTGATGATAATACCATGCTTCCAGATGTCTGGTATTGTGTTGTGTGAGTAACTGTAGTTTGATATGTTAGTGAGTGCTTGTATGCCTTGTGGTCCCAGGTGTCTGAGGTGTATGTTGCTTATGTTGTCTAGGCCACAGGCGGGTGAGTGCTTGAGATTGTTGATGATGTACTTTGTCTGGTGATTGGTGAAGGGTGTATAGTCAGGGTCTGTGGGGAATTGTCTCTTACGTCGGATGACACGTCGGTCGTCTTTGTGGGGTTTTAGGTGGCTGACACGTGAGAAGTGATTGATGAGAGTGTTTGCTTGTTGTTTACATGAAGGAGTAGAGTCTGTTGTTGTGATTGCAGCATGTGATTGTGTTGTGTTGCTGTTGGAAAGTGTGATGCTGTTTAGTGTTTTGTAGAGTTTTTTGGGGTTTGTTTTGTGATCAAGTGTTTGTAGGAAGTTATTCCAAATTAGTTTTTGTTGTTCTTGTATTTTGTTGTTAGTCTGGGTGTTAAGTGCTTGGATTTGTTGTGTGATGTCTTGTGTGTGGGGTGCTGGGGAGTGTTTCAGTATGTCGCGTTGTCTGATGAGGTTTGGAATTTCTGGTGTGAAGTTGGGGTTGTGTCTTTTTCTGTTACCTCTTGGAATGTGTTTCTTGTCAGCGTTTTGGATAGTTTTATTGAGTATGTGTACAGCATTGTTGATGTTAGTGATGGGTATGCTGTTTAGAGTTGTAAAGTGTTGTTCTGTTTCATTTGTGAATGCTTCCCAGTTAGCTCTTTTAAAATTGGTGTAAGTGTGTTTGTGGCTAGCTGGGGTGAGTCTGGTTTTGGTGGTGATAATGATCGGAAGGTGGTCAGAAAGGTTCTAACCACCCTCCAGGATGTTGTGGGGGCGAGTTCTGGGGAGCAAAAGGTGATGTCTGGAGATGATGGGTTATAGAGGGCTTGGGGAATATGGGTATGTTGATGGATGTCGTTAAGGATGATGAGGTTATCTGTTTGGTGTTGAAGTACCAGCCCTCTGTCTGTGTCGGGGTTGTCGACAAACCAGGCCGACGTCTTTGCGTTGAAGTCACCACCCAGGATGATGTGTGGGGTGTTTGTGATCTGTTGTAATTGTGGTCTGTATTCATTTGGTACTGTAGGGGATGTTTGGGGAGGGATGTATGTGTTTATGATGGTTATGTTGGAGTTGTTGCCAGTGCGTATTTTAATTGATTGTATTTCTGTTGTGTTGTCATTTGGGGGGAGGAGGGATTTGGTATGTGGGCACTGGTGACTATGTATGATATTTCTTTGTGTACCAGGGCGATGAGTCCACCGCCGCCGCCGCCGGCCCGGTCTTGTCTAATGGTGGTGAAATCATGAAATGTAGGTGGTTTTTGTGTTGTGCAGAGTTTTGTTTCTTGTAAGATGGCAATGTGTATGTTGTGTTGTTTGATGAAGTGTGAGAGTTTGTTTCTTTGTGTTGATGCCATCTATGTTTAATTGGAGAATGTTAATGTTATGTGTACGATGTATGTTGGGTGCTGCTGCACGAGGATGGGGTGGGGGTGAGGGTGGGTAGGGTTGGGATTGGGGTGCAGGAGATGAGGGTGAGAATGGATTAGGTTGGGGTGTGGTGATTGAGGAGAAGGGGATGGGAAGGTTAGTGGGTAGGTGGACGGGGTTTTAGGGGGGGGGGGGGGGGTGGATGGTATGGGAAGGTTAGGTGGGTTGGGGAGGAGAGGTGGACGGGTTTTAGGGGGGGGGGGCGGGGAGTGGATGGTATGGGAATGTTAGGTGGGTTGGGGAGGAGAGGTGGACGGGTTTTAGGGGAGGGAGGGGCACGAGGAACAGGTCCAGGTGTTCGTGTAGTGTTTCTTGGAGGCAAGTGTTGTGCAGGTGAAATGGGTCCAGTTCCCACATGAATTGCAGGAAACTGAACCCTTAGTGTGGCGACTCGAAGTGATGGGTTTTGAGTAAGTTCGACATATGTATGTGTAGGTGGGTCCTGGGTTGCTCTCAATGTCTCCGGCTAGAAGAAGTCTTCGAGAAATGACAGCCGGAGAGTCATTTCTCGGTGTAGGAAAAACAGTGTAATGTGTGTGTGTAGTGTGAGAGGTGTGGAAATTGCCCGGCGCGACCGAAGCCGCTCCAAGGACCCGTGCCCCCAGGGAGGGGGCAGGGGATAGGTGTGACGGTTTGGCTCCCGGAGAACTGCTCCCCGCGGCCGGCAGCCGGCTGTCCTCCACTGGTCTTTGATCTTGTCTCCAGCCGCAGAAGGTCAGCAGCCACCCACGGTTGGCAGCTCCGGGAGGTAGTCCCACGACATAGACGCCACCACATCAGTACATGTTGGCGCGTGTCCCAAACCAGTGATGAAGGTAATGGAACACTAACGCAACCGAGGGAGCTGTGTGCTCAATTGTCATTGAGCCAGTTAGGGAACCCAATCCAAGAAGACTGAAGCCTTCCACGGAGACGTCGGCCAGCGCTGATGAAGTATATCAGCCAAGCTGAGGTCAAATGGTGGCAAGCACCCTGCCACACAAACATCTACGACACGAATGCCAACGAGGTCCCTAGGTCTCCATTCAGGCCCAAGAGGAAGCCGGAGACAGGGAGAGGAACGGAACTCGGGTACCATCGTTTCAGCTGTTTGGCACCACACCTGTGGCGGCAACAGTGTTTGCATGTCGGAGCAGTATTGGGGCAGGACTTTATTGTTCCATAGTCCAATTGCCTAATCGACAGTAGAGTCTTGTGAAGGTGCTGTATTTTTGAAACCCTGTAAAGGCTGGTTGGGTTGCAGATTCTGCAGGTGCAAGTGCTGCAGGGGGATTCCGTTGAGTCGTGCTGAGGCACGGTTAGCACTACTCCAACATCAGCCACAGTGATACCTTGGTGCGGCAGTGCTGTGGCGGGACTTTATTGTACTACAGTACACTCCAACTACTGAAAGGCAACCCTGTCTGAGCCGTTAAAATGCATGTAATGGAAAAATGTCGTGAAACCAGTGCATGTATGTATAGCGGAGCGTACCAAGCATGTGCCGGCCACATGGGCGTAATCAACCAAGCCGTGCACCGGTACACTCCCAGCCCGTGGAGGACATAGCACAGGAGGAGTGCGACGGGCATCGACATCGATTTGCCCGCAAGAGCAAGACAGTGATCCCGCAAGAAGAAGAACGGTACCAACAGGACCAGGGCACAGAAGTGTAAGCGTAAGAGCCCTGACCACTTGCCGCGGTATTGATGACCCATGTTAGATTGGGAGCCCCACCCCACCTCACACGACGCATCCATGTCCATTCAGATGGCCGCCGGGAGAGCAGTCCAGGGCACCGCTGCAGCGAGCGAGCCCCGAGCGACCAAGTGTGACAGTCTCATATGTAGAAAGCTCGGTACCGGCCACAACCAGTAAGGGGGGCGATACAGGGAAGTGTTAGGGGACCAGCAGAACAAGGTGGTCGAGTCCGAGCTGGCCTAAAGGCAGTCAGTGCCGCCCAAGGTAAAGATCCCAGCAGGGAAAATCCAGAACACGTTCGTGAACGAGAACGGGCAGAACACGACACGCGAAGTGTTGACGCATACACCCGACTCCGGGGAACAGTAGCACCGTGTAGGTCCCATGGCACTCAGTGTGAAGGCGGGAGGCCCGACTTGGGAAATAGCGATTGTGAATCCTAGGTTCGCGACACGGACGACTACAGCAAGTGTGTCCAGATATTATCGCGATGGCACCTCCCCCATACATGGACCGGATTACCTAGGCCACCTCCCGAGACACTGCGTCGATGTCGGGGAGGGCGCCCGAGAGGAGGTTAATACCTCCACCTCCAGGCCAGACCCTTCTATACCACCGACGTGGCTAGTGCCGAAAGTAGGGGCGGGCTCTTTGTGTCAGGCCCACCACCAAGTAAGTGAGATGGCCGGGTGAGGGGAGAGGGTATTGGCCAGGAGGAGCTACGCGTTTTGCGGACCATAGCCTCCCGTAAACTCGTCATGGAGAAAGGAACTACCACGACCTCCCCCCGTCCTCCCGGCCGTCCCGAACTCCTGATGAAAACGGAGAACGGGCCTTGCGCTCCTGCCTGTCCCCCTCCTGTCCGAGCAAGGGAGTGTAGGACGAGGGTCTCGGAACCAGCAAGCATAGTCCACCCACAGGACGGGACGGCAAACCGGGTACCAACGGCCACGGGAGGAGCGTACACAATACCCCCCGCGGCCCATCCCATAGCCCAAGCCCCAGGCCCGGGGCACCTTGCCGGCGGCGGACCTCCACTCACGTGGTTGGAGGAGGACGACAAGGGCTTTGCCACAACCTCCCATTGTGCGGAGCATGTGTCGCTCAGCGCAAGCAAGAAAGCCTCCTGCCAAGCCTCCCCCAGGAACAGTCCCGGACTTAAAAGACCCGTCAGGAGGAGGTGGCTGCGGACTTCGGCTGGGGCTGACGAGCAGAAAAACCACCCGAACTTGTCGACGGCAATGGGTGGCGAACGTCCTGGACTGGGTAGGAAAATCAAATTCAACTTAGGGCTTAAGATCCCAGTTAAGTCCGAGGAGCGGAGGAGCAGGCCAGACACAAAAGTGGAGGCCACGGTGGGGATGGTCGGTAAAATTTCAATGAAGAAAGGGGGAAATCCAATACACACAGGACCAATGCCACGTGAGCGGAGGCCTGGGACTTTTCAGCGGGTCTCTGTGTTTATCTAGGAGCAAGAGGCCGCCTGTGGAGCGGATACGAGGCACAGAAGGACACAGAGGACATTATCAAGGGGGAAACCCAGCCAAGCAGCCGTTACCTGGGTGCAGATGAATGAAAAGGGAATAAATAACCAGAAGAAAAAGCTATGTGGCCGATTCCTGGTTACCGAAATAGGTCACAGGGTACATCCAAGAGTAGAAAATCCACCTGTGGAGTGGATTTCTATAGATAGAGGAAGAGGCAGAGGACACCCCGCCTGTTTGGCGGAAAACGCGTGTAAACACAACGTGGAGTCAAGGCCTAACCTCCCTGTCAGTAAAAGTCAAGTGTGAGCTACCCGACACCTTATTGGTAGAAAAAGGAGGGGGAATCCAAGGCACACAGGACAAGAGTCCTGGGACTGTTCAACAGGTCCCTGAGTCCACCTAGTACACTAGAAGGCCGCCTGTAGGGCGGAAACGAGGCACAGAAGGAGGAAACAGAGGATAGGAAATCAGCCAAGTAGCCATATCCAGGACCGTACATACATTCAAACTTAGACAGGGTATCAATTTTATCAATAACCAAGGAAAAAGGTTATGTGGCCGATTCCCTGATACAGATACAGGGCACAGGGTACATCAAAAAGTAGAAAATCCGCTTGTAGAGCGGAATTCTAGAAAACGAAGTCAGAGGACACCAGGAGACCCTCGCCTGTGTGGTAAAAAACGCGTGTAAACACAAATGTCGAGTCAACTTGTCAAGGGAATGTGCGCCGACACAGGTCTAACATGACGCGACCATTCCCCCTCCAATCCACCTCGAGGACATCAGTGAGACAGAACGGGGAATGGAGAGGAGAGGGCTGGACTGAGGCACGACCCCTAACCCACCAGCTGCATAAGTGGGGTGGAGCAAGAACCCCACCCTGGGCAGTGAGAGCTCGCTTAGGGCAGTAGAGAGGCGTAAGACAGCAGTAGGACAGGACGATGAATCGCCCTGAAGGTCGTTGGACCCTGCAACCTCTCTGGGGAGCTCTCCCGCTGGCAAGGGGAAGCAGCGCGGGGCCGGCGAAAAGCAGGAGGAGAACCAGAGCGGGAACAGTGCTGCTCCCGTCTGCCAGTCGCTGCAGATACCATAGACTGGGCAGACGCCAGCACCAGAAGTTCACGGTGCCGAGGGGCCATGCACCTCGGATATCTAAATGAGAAAGCAAACTATTCGATGAATGGCACTCAGCTTAAGAATGTAAACAGAGAAACCGATCTGGGAGTAACAATATCGAGTAACCTAAAACCGAGTCAACAATGTTCAGAAGTTGTTAAGAAGGCAAACAAAATAATTGGCTTTATAGGCAGGTCATTTGAGCATAAATCCAAAGAAGTTATCCTAACCCTTTACAATTCCTTAGTCCGCCCTCTTCTGGAATACTGCGTTCAATCCTGGTGCCCTTATTACCAAAAAGATATAAACAAGCTAGAACGAGTTCAACGTAGAGTTACCAAAATGATACCTAGCCTAAAGAACAAACCATACGAAGAGCGTCTTAGAGAATTAAATCTATTTCCTTTAACCCAGCGCAGATTAAGAGGTGACTTAATTCAAGTGTTCAAAATCATCAAAGGCATCGACAATATGAACTGTAGTAAGTACTTCACTATCGACCAATCTAATTACACGCGGGGAAACGGTTGCAAAATTAGTGGTAAATCTTTTAACTCGCACGAATCTAAGAATTTCTTCTTCAATCGAGTTGTCAACTTGTGGAATGGGCTTCCCCGAAACGTTATAGACTGCATCACCGTTGATTCATTTAAACTCCGCCTAGACAAATATCTCTCATTAAACCCGCGACTGACTGCGTTTGTAAATGAATAACTTTATTTTATCCCCCCTCAGTTACTAACCCATCTGTCCTCTACTAACTTCCTAATCCTGCCATGGACATTAGTTCCAGGGCAGTAATTCCCTTTCCAATGTTCCCTTACCCACTCTAAACCACTGTTTGGACACTTGATCCTCAGTGTTTTGGAGGACAAGCAACCTAGAAGGGTCACTAGACCTGTTGTTGCTTGATTTCCTTTGTACTTTGTACTCCTTTGTACTCCCTGGTAGGCACCTAGTGGCCGGACTCAAACCCCGGGCCAGGGAGCCACGAGTCGCAGCAGGAGAGCGGGAACAGTGTGCAGCATCCGAGGTAGGTGGAGGCAGCACTCCCGATGGCCCAGCATGACGAGCCGAATGCACGTCAGGCGGAGGCAGAGAAGAGGCGGCATCATGGTACCGTTAAAATGGGGGAACGGTACTCACCAGCGGAGGTGAGATAGGTCAAATGTATGAGGCAGTGTAGCCTAAACTGCAGATGACACACCAGAGGAAGACAACATCCAAGAATACGCCAAGTAGCGGATATAACAAGGAAAGACCCACACATAGTAAACCACAAACACCAGGGCTGGGACAAGACCCTTAGCAAGACCCAACCCTGGTGAACAGGTCCAATTCCTTAGGTGAAAAGAGACCCCCATCCAAAAGAAATACCGGAGAACCCTCTGTAAGAGCAGAGGTAGGAAGGGGCGCAGCGGTGATGGGCCAGATATGGCCGGCGGTAGAGCGGGCACAAGCTGGAAGGAAAAAAGTTGAGTGTGAGCTTCCCAACAGTACCCTATTAGTAAAAATGGGGGGGGGGGGGTGATCCAATACACATACCGGTAGGACAATTGCCACATTGGGCAGAGCCCTAGGACTTTTCATCAGGTCTCTGGGTCCACCTAGTATACTAGGAGGCCGCCTGAGGGCGGAAACTAGGCACAGAAGGGGGACACAAGGGATAGGAAACAGCCAAGTAGCTGTGTCCAAGTAGCCATGTCCAGGTACATTTAGTCAAAGGGCATAACATGTAGACAATATCAATATCAACAATATCAACAATATCAATAACCAAGGAAAAAGGCTATGCGGCCGATTCCTTGACACAGATACATGGCACAGGGTACATCATAAGTAGAAACTCCGCTTGTAGAGTGGAATTCTAGAAAAGATGAAGGAGCCGAGGACACCTGAAGACCTTCGCCTGTGTGGTGAAAAAACATGTGTAAACACGAATGTCGAGTCAACTTGCCCAGGCCTAGCCTCCCTGCGAGCGGGGCCCTTACACAGTTTCCAGACATCCCCGCCCTTATGATCAAGTAAACACAGGCAGGGGAAGAACATAAACAGTGTAAAATTGTAAGAAAAATTAGAATTTTAACAAGAGCGACAAGACCGAGACCTCCAAGTCAGTTTAGACAAGAGGAGAAGGAAAGGTCCTGTATGGACCAACCCGACTGCGGTCAGTTCAAGGTAAAAAACAGGCCTAGCTTAGTTACACAATACACTTAAAAAGATAAAATACTAGGGCAGCATCAATCCCTGAGTGGAAGAACCTAGTAACAAAGCTAAACACTGCCCGAAAACCCCCACAATTACGTTAAAGGAAATTAAAATAAAAGTTAGGGTTAGCTGTTACCAGAACCATGTATCTGCGAGTCAAGTAGGCTCGGGGAACTGAAAAGGAACTGACATAAAGTGTGAACCAGGCTACGAATTGTAAGACCACAACTATGGACATGTTGAAAAACAAGTCAGAAGGGCTTATAGGTCAAGTGCAGACCAAAGCAGCATGTTTGAAAGAGAATAAAGGCTGTATGCCCTATGGTCTTACAAAAGCAGAATCCTGAGAAACTTCATGCTCAAGTCATGTAAAACTTTGACACGTAGTCATACGAAAAACAAATAAAACAAAAAACACGAAAAAAGGGAAAAGAAACAATGCATCACGCAGGAAGCTTACATCCCCCCCTCCCCAAGTTACGTTAAGGGTTATTAAAGTGAACATGAACCCGAAAAGCGAGGGTATAAAATAGTGCACCCAACGACGCTACGTGGCGCTGAGGACCAACCACCCTCGAAGTAAACCATATTATTTAGTAGTAGCCTCTACGTTCCAACGTAGAGCTTATACTATGACGATGTAATCTGCTTCGCTCTAGAGCGGCAATTATCGTATACACATAGCGCGAATTAAATCGATAACATCTAGAGTAGCACCTTACTCTCTCTACTAGGTACGTTGTACATACTTTTGAGGTCTTTTTAACTCCTTCAGACATATTATGTTCCAATAGGTCCGAGGAGGCGGGAGCCCCGGGATCATTGCCACTGCCTCGCACTACACTCACAACAACACTGCGGCCGTTAGAATTATCGGAGGAGGCTGAGGTTGCCACCAACGGTTTTATCGTAAGCTAACTTATCGGACTTACTGAGCTCATATGACGCAAAATCGCATCATAAACTTATTGGAGAGGCATGGAGATAAGTCCATATGACGCGATCGCGTCATATGAGTTTTTGGTTATAAGTTCCATATGACGCGATCACGTCATATATGTCGCAAGGAGTTAATAGAAAATTGAAAAGAGAAACGAGAAAGAAAAGAAAAAGTTGTCGACTAGGCCATTCCATCTGGCTCTTCACGCCGCTGTCAGGGGCGTACCTTCTAACCCGGTCCGGATTAAAGGGCATCTCTTTCGCGCTACCACTCGGGTGCACACATGTTTTTTGTAGTGCTCCATCATTTTGGTGCCTTCCACTCCTATCTTTGTCACCTTTGGAGAGTTTTGGGCCTTTAATGGGAGGTTTGACGTACCTCCCAACCTACCAAATAGGAAAACCTACTATTTGGTAGTAGTCTTGGAAAATCCAACGTCAAGGCTATTAACCTAATTGCAATGACGACTTGTCTATTTTGACTGCTATGTCGTCATTCCAACCGCGGTTAAAAAGAAAACGTCTAGAGTCTACTCCTTATCTTGCTCTAGGAGACGTTGTACATTAACCAAAACTACCACCGAAGGTGAAAAAAGTATAGAAGAGAAGAAAAAGGGGTTTACCTTAGTTACCGCTCAAGGCCCATCCCGTGTTCCGTCATGCGCCGATCCCTGTCGAACGTGCGCATGAGCGACCCTCTCTTGTTATCACATCTCACGTCAGCAGAAGAACGCGGATGGGCAGGGGTCCGGCGCGAGGGAGGGTATTATGTACGTTGGATTTTCCAAGACTACTACCAAATAGTAGGTTTTCCTATTTGGTAGGTTGGGAGGTACGTCAAACCTCCCAATTTGTTAGTAGTCTTGGCAAATCCAACGTCAAGGCTGCATAACAAATAGGAGGAGGACATCCAAGCCCAACCTACCAAAAAAACCAATGCATAAGACAAAATTATGAATGACAAAGAAACACAATTTAAACAAGAGAGTTTAATAAAAGAGTGAAAAACTGAGGAGTAGCTAAAAAGAGCAGTTTTAACACGTGCCCGTCATTCATAGTAATGCAAAACCATAGACTTGTCTTAAACCAAAAAGTACTGTACACAAAATCCCTTTTCTTCCAAAATGAACAAAAACACTGATCACAAAAACAAAACACAATTAACAATGAGGCAAAAACACTTATGTACTGTATACATATAACATAACCCCAAACTTGTAATCCAGTGTTGCAAACCCGTACTTCCCTCCCCCCCTTTTCGAAAGAAAACAAAGGAAAAGAAAAAGTGACGAGGGGGGAAGACCAGGCAACTTCGCGAGAGCCCTAGGAAACACGACTCCCGAGAGCTATCACAGGCCGAGGGGGTCTAACAATGGACATGGAGAGGTAGGAGGAGACGAAGGTATGGACAGAAGACCACAAACCAGCCGAGGCGACGTCAGGCAACGAACGAGTTTGCAGGAACCGTAAGGAGGCAGCAAAGGATCGCACATCGTGCGCAGAACCCCGACAAGCAGGGTTACTGGCACGAATGACCCGACAAATGTGGCGGCCTATCTGTACCTTCGAGAGCCTCCTACCAGTCCGAGGAGACACCCACACAGCAGTACCCGAAGTCGGAGCCACAGACTCAACATAGGAGTGCAAGGCCTGCACCGGGCACAACACATGGTGAGTATGCCCACGCTTTAAAGCCTGGATGGTAAAAGGCTTGAAAACGTGGGTCTCTCTCTCATTCTTGGCAACAAAATGAGGGGAGGGGGCTAACGTGACGACATTCAAGGACGGGGAGAATCGCATGCATTCCTGGGACCGTGACATGGCAGCTAGTTCAGACACCCTATCCCCAGTGGCCAGAGCGACAAGGAAGAGTGTACGCTCGAGCAACTGAACCGGTGTAGTGTCCCGTGTATATGTGTGAGAAGCCAGAAGGTCCAGAGCACGCCCCAGATCCCACTGAGGAGGGATCTGGCGCGGAGGCGGTCGCTCCCTGAAGGCAGCCTTCATGAAGGAATCCAGCTCCTTCGGTGGAACGACCAGCCCAGTGACGGACTCAAAGACCTCCCGGATGGCAGACAAGTGGTTACGTATAGTGTTGACTTGAGAGCGACGTGTACGGAAGAGGTGAAACAAGTAGTGTAGGACGAGGGAAGGAGAGCTAACAGTCTGGTGAGTGTCCTGTATCCACCTAGTAAAAGACCTCCAGTGGGACTCGTAAGTCCCCCAAGTCGAAGACGTCCATGAACGCTTCAGGAAGTCAGTCAGGTCCCGTCCGTGGACTGGGAGCCACCGTGCCTCACGAACATCCACGATGCGAAGGCCAACGAGGTCCGCAGGTCGCCAACCTGGCTCAAGTGGAAGTTTGAGAGAGGGAGAGGGACCGGACTCGGGCACCACCGCTTCAACTGGGAGTACCAAGCCTGGGCCGGCCACAGAGGCGCTATCAGCCAGACTCTGCCGCGGTACAGCCGCAGTCGCGCGAGGACTTTGCACATCAACAGTGCGTCTGGTGGCGGAAATATGTATATCGACTGCCACCTGTTCCAGTCTTCCATGAAAGCGTCCGGACCCCCCTCCGGAGTGCGAGTCCGGAGGGACAGGTACTGAGGCAACTTGCGCGTCTCCTTCGATGCGAACAAGTCGACCTCCGGAACACCCCAGGAAGCTGCGAGGTCGTCGAATACAGTCTGTTTCATTGCCCATTCTACAAGAACGCCCCGTCCTCGCGACAGGGCGTCCGCCCACAGGTTGGCAGTCCCGGGCAGGTAGGAGGCGTGCAGGGAGATGTTGTGTCGGTTCGCGAGGAAGAACAACTTCTCTGAGATCCCCAACAGAGTCAAAGACCTGGAGGACCCCTGCTTTTGGATACAGTGGACAGCTGTCTGATTGTCCATCCTGAAGGCCACCGACTTTCCCCGAAGGGCCAGCGCGTGGTCCCTCAGGAAGAACAAGGGAACCAACAGTTCGAGGGCATTGATGTGTAGGTGTGTGTGTCCCACCCATCTGCCGTGATGTTGATGTCCCAGGTTTGATTGGTAACCCCACCCTACCTCGCTCGACGCATCTGTATCTACCCAGATCGTCGGCGGGGGGGCGGTCCAGGGCACAGCCGCAGAGAGCGTGCCCCGAGCAACCCAGTGTCCTAAGTGTCTGTGAATGGGACGCGGGATCGGCATGAGCCGATCCATAGGGGCCAACGGAAAAACCTTGTTGCCCATGAGTATCAGGCGGCGCAGCCTGAGCCTCCCTAAGGGAATGGTCAGAGCGGCCCAATTCAGCGAACCCACTAACGAGTCCCAGATCCTCCTCGTGAGGGAGACCGAGTGCAACACGGCGAAGACCTTCCTGCGAAGTTTCACCGCGTTTGGCTGACTCTGGGTCACTGTAGCGTTGGTCAGATCCCATTCGAGACCTACCCACGTCACGACACGCGACGGGGTCAGGCGCGACTTGGGAATATTGATTTTGAACCCTAACTGTGTGATGTGTCGAACTACTGTGAGGGTGTCGTGGACGCACTGTTCTAGGGTGTCTGAAACTATCAACCAGTCGTCCAAGTAAAACAGGATCTGGAGGCCGCCCCTGAGGAGAGGATCCAGAGCCTGCTTTACCAGTTTCGAGAAGATCCGCGGCGCGATGTTGAGACCGAAGGGAAGTCTGTCGAACATGAACACACGATCGGAAGTCTGAACGGCCAAGAATCGCTGGAAACGAGGATGGATCGGAACGTGCCAATACGCATCCTTGAGGTCCAGCGACACTACCCACGACAGAGGTCGCAGGGCCAGTCGTACCTGGTGCACCGTCAGCATCCGAAACCGTGTGTTCACGATGTGCCCGTTGAGGGCCGACAGATCCACCACCGGTCGCATCGCGTCGCAGTCCTTCTTTGGTACCAGAAAAACACGGGAGAGGAAAACCGGTAGACCGGCTTTCACCTCCTTGACGATTCCCTGCTCGTGCATGGATGTAATCACGGCGGCCACCTCCGAAGAGACAGGCCGGCTTCGTTGACAAGAGCTGAGTGGGGGTCTGGACTTCCATCTCCAGGTTAGACCCCTCCGTGCAATCTTCCGCCCCCACGTCCCTCGTGGCCACCGAAGGGCGCAAGGGCGAAAATAACCTGTGGGAGCCCCCGAGATGAGGTGAGCGACCCTTTCTGCGAGGCGAGAAGGAGAACAAGGAGGAGACCGACCTGGAGAACCTACACATTTTTTGACGTGGAGGGTCCCCCGGTACGGTCCCTGCGGTCATAAGATCCACGTTGACCACCCCTACCCCCCCCACCTCGCCGAAAAGGGCGGGTCACCCCATCCCCTGTCCGTCGTGTGTCAGACCCCGTCGAAGTGCGGCCGGAAGTGGAAGGCTGGCCAGCCCCTTCTCGGCGGGGATGAAAGGGAGCAGGAGCAGAAGTGCGAGGCGGAACCGACGCTCTGGCCGGCAACTTCCCTTTCCTGCGCCCTTTCTTGGCGGCAGCAGTGGCGGCAGCACCCCGAAGGGGACCGGCAGAAGGACGGGACTGCGAAGACCCCGGTCGCGACACAGCGCGTCTTTGCGTGTCGTAAGCAGGGTCCGCAGACAGAGAAGCGTAGCGTTCCCAAGCATCCTGCGCAAAAAGCCCCGATGTATATAGCTCAGAGTATAATAGACCCTGACGAATATCCAAAGGGGCCTTCCGGCAGAACGAGGACCTTACCGTCTGGCGTTGTCGAGTGGCCTCGCACAAAACCGCCTTCAGCTCGGGAACCAAAGACACCGCGAGCTGAAGGTGGATCCGCCGAACGTGGTCCAAGCCCTCGCGAAGATCGCCAGGTGCAGTCGCCTCGATAAGTCGCAGGTGGTGAACAGACGTCTGGAGGGAACCTAAAAGACAAGACAATAAGTTCGCCACCCTCTGCCGCAAGGTAAAATCCCTGTCGACATAGGACTTATCTGGGTGGGAGAAGAACGGGTTAGCAATAGCACAAATTTCAAGTTTGGGAGCGCTAATCCAGGACCAGAACTTGCCATCCAATCCGCCGACAGATACCAGAGGAGGCAAAAGCAGTGACGACTCTGGGGGAGGGACTGAAATAGATCTGTCGACGGAACGGTTGGCAAAGTCTAAGGCCTCAGCAAACCAGGCCTCCAATGGGAGAGGGTTATCGAGCACGACGGCTAAGCCAGGCTTACCGTCGTCGCACAAACCCGTCCCATAGGAGGACAGTCCCGTTAACACAGCCAGGGACTGAACATCCTGAAGGATGTCCTGGCGGCTGAAGTCTGACCAGAGCTTAGTCCGAGGAGCAGACGGGGGCTTGGGCTTCACCGAGAAGTACTGAAGGTCAGTCCTCGTCGGGTACGCCCGCACCTCCACGTCGGCCACCTGACCATCCACCCTGATCGCCCTGAACTGCATCTTGTCATTGATTTGGACCGACCAGTCCAAAGGTAGGGCCCTCTCACCTGACGGGAAGTCGGTAGCACGCTCCGGGTGGGAGGCCTGCACCCCCTTCCAAACAGCCAAGGAGCCATAGAGGAGCGGCATAGTCCGCGACGGGACCTTGGCCTTTTGGATGGGGGGCAAGCGCGGACCCTGCCCTAGCAGACGGAGGACCCCCGCATGTGAGACAGTAGGGGCAACCACCTGAGCCAGGGCAGGAGCAGTACTAGCCGACGACCGGGCAGGCGGAGAAGCAGGGCGAGAAGGAATGTGGTCCACCGCAGAGGGGAGGGGGACCAAAGCAGGGGCAGGTTGGGTGAGGCGCTGAGGTTGTGTCACCGCCAAGAAGCGCGATAAGAGGGATTCTTGCATCGCCTCCAAGCGCGCGTCGAAGTGAGACACAACCCACCCCTGCATAGCCGAAAATCGATCCGAGAGAGGCGACCCCCTCGAAGATAGTTCGGCCCGCAGGGGCGAGCGTGAGCGAGAGCGAGACCCACGACACGAAACAGCAGCGTCGCGGCCCAAAGAAGGCGAGCGACGACGGCCGTGACGGTCCTGAGGGTCTCGTTCCCGATCACTAACGCCCGAGGGGGAAACATCACCATCCCCCTCTTCCAGCGACACGTCAGCCCCCGAGAAAGGGGACCCCGAAACCTCGCTATACTCCACCGAGTCAAGCGGCGGGGTACCCTCACGGGGAGCCGGCAAGCGAAGATCAGGAATAGAAGAAGGAAGAGGAGCAGGATGACGGGAGGGGGAAGGCTGGCCGGGTGAAAGGAGGTCAGAAGGAGCCGCGGGGGGAAACAGAGCAAGGATCCCCGGGGCTGAGAGAACAGGGCGGCCCGACACCGAGGCGGAGGAGGGAGGAACCTCCACCTTGGGACGAGACCGAGAAGGAAGAAGAGGCACTGAAGCAGGAGAAGTAGGAGGAGAAGCAACTACATCCTGGCGGACCCTCCTGGACAGAGTAGAAGGAGGGAGCAGAGGGCCAGCTACAGCATGAACATCCGCGCGAGTAGTGGACAAATGAAGAGGACGTCTTTTGTGCAGGGGAAGCGGGCGGAAGGTAGTAGAGCCCCTATCCGGAGAGGCCAGGGGAGGGCGTACAGGGGCAGAGACGCTAAACCCGGCCTCAGGGCGAGAACCATGACGAGGGCGAACGGCGGAGTCAAGGTGAGCAGGCGGACGAGGAGGGGCAGTAGAGGACGAGCGGCGAGGAGAGCGAGAGCGTGGACGGAGCTGGGGATCCACCCGACGATGCGACGACCGACCACGGGACCCAGGGAGGAGGGCCCGAGCAGGGAGAGGGCCAGGTAAACGGCCCCCAGACGGGTCAGGGATGCCCAGGGCGACGCGGATCCGGTCGTCAACAAAGGCCGGGGAACGGTGGCCCACAGTCCTGATGTGGTGGGAGACCACCGCCCACACAGACTGAAGGGATGCAGAGGCCACCGCCGCGTCAGAGGAACCAGGGTGATGGTCCACCACATCCACCAGGTCCATACACGGCCCACACAAAGCCGGGAGGTAGGCCGTAGAGGACACACATTGCGAATGTCGCAAGCAGGACCTGTGGCAGTCCAAACACGGGGAGCCACAGCCCTGGCGAAAGCAAGGCATCCCACCTGCAAGGGAAGAACACACACCATAAGCAGCACGTAGACGGAGTAAGTGAAGATAATGTCCAATAAAAACCAGGGAATGAGCATGGGTAAACAGGAACACACACGCAAACTGGAAGTCGTACTCACTCTAAACCGGGAGCACCGATGGAGGTGAGGAGGGCGGGTGAGGCGGAAGAGCACAAGCAGAAACCTGCAAAGATGGAGAAAGTGTTAACCACCACTCAACACCTCACATGCAGGGTCCATAACACCAGGCAAGTGCATACACCAATATAGTACCAGGCAACAAGATGACACAAAAAAGGGTCACCGGGAAAGCCAACTATAACCGCAAATTTGCGGGCCAATGGAGGCATAACCGTACCGACACAACCCTCCCGCCTCACCGCGAGACCCCCCAGCGATCTCCGCAAATTTGCGGGTAGCCGAATCGTCCGTGGACCGAATCGAGCACTCCGCAAATTTGCGGGACCGGCCGAGATGGTCCGGCGCCGAAAAAGCGAGAGGAGCGTCTAGGTAATACCAACACAGGCCCAGAAAAAAGCGGCAACTCCTTATGACTCCAAGCGACGATGGCCATCAAGCTGAGCAGTGTCTTCCTTGAATATCCTGACTCAACCGGTCAAGGGAGAGGCAAGGAAGACACACCAGGGGAGAGGAGGCACATCCCCCAGGAACCACCCCACCCACAGAGATAGAGCAAAGCCCATGAGGAGAAGTGGCAGGAAGGGTGGTTCGGCACAAACAGGGGCCCCCGTAGGGTACCCCAGGATTGGGCAAAAGGGAATGAAAGGATGGAGGTGAAAACAGTAAGGGAACACAAAAACCAGTAAATGAAACTGGCGAGAAAAAGGGAGGCCTAGCCGTGAGGAGAGAATGTGTCAGGGGCGAAAAACCCTGTGGTGTGAGGGAGAGGCCCCCGTAGGGTACCCCTGGATATCACGAACCACCAAGCGCCCAGGCCCTGGAGACACAGTGAAGGCTCGTAAGGGGGGACTCGGGAATAACGCTAATAATGCGGCCGACACAAACCCTACAAACAGCACCGCCACCACGAAATCTCAGATTGTGAACCAACTGTACACCTAGGCTATGAAAATATGAAAACTCATAGGGCATAGCAAATCCTGAATGAGAAACAAGCTAGGCTAAAATAAGCTAAACTATGCCCAGACTAACAGGAAAAAAGAATATGAAAAGAGAAAGAAATGAAAAACACATACGAGGAACGCCAGGCGCCCCCGTACCTTCGGTAGCTATTTCCACACGCGTCTCCATTAAACACACTGAGGAGCCCATTTACGTGTGTCCTAGATCACGTAACATCTGTCTAACAAAAAGAAGGCCAGAAAAGCCGAAACGAACCTAAAACAGGGTGAATTGAAGGAGCACAACAAAAGCGGACTCAACAATGGCGACGCGTGAAAAAATGATAACAAGAGAGGGTCGCTCATGCGCACGTTCGACAGGGATCGGCGCATGACGGAACACGGGATGGGCCTTGAGCGGTAACTAAGGTAAACCCCTTTTTCTTCTCTTCTATACTTTTTTCACCTTCGGTGGTAGTTTTGGTTAATGTACAACGTCTCCTAGAGCAAGATAAGGAGTAGACTCTAGACGTTTTCTTTTTAACCGCGGTTGGAATGACGACATAGCAGTCAAAATAGACAAGTCGTCATTGCAATTAGGTTAATAGCCTTGACGTTGGATTTGCCAAGACTACTAACAAATTTGGCGCCTGGAATTATAGATAGATGATCCGTGTTGTAGGCACAACGTAAAATGGGCACTCAGGTGTTTTATTCGAGTGTTTGCATTGAAAGTGGAGGTCTCTCATGTTTTCAGCCCTCTGCGCATGCGTGTCTTGGGACGACGCTAGTGTTGAAAGGCCTTTGCCTTATATTGCTTTTAATTTCTTTGCAGTGACTTTAGTTTAGGTTTTGATAGGTTCTATTCATTTAGGGCTTCTTGTCACTTACTTAGTTTCTGCCTTACGCGCATCTTTTCGGTGGCTAGGCTAACTTCGGTTTTTCGGGTGATGTTATGGTGGGGGGCGCCGACCCGGGATGTCACTTGCCCCATGATTGGTCTTTTCAGGTCACACTCACACCTCTTTGGGTGTGCAGTTGCTAGTGGCGTCCTTCTTTTTATTTATTCCTATCACCTAGTGCCGATTAGGCTAACTTTTTGTGGGTAGCCTAGCCTACAGGGGGCGTTTTGTCGTTCGCTTCTGTTGCGACCCTTGGGGGTGTCCCTGGACCCCCCCTTATTATGTTTTATGGGATTCGCACCAGTTATCTGACTACCTCTGGCTTTCCAGACCCCAAATTTGTGTTCTGCTATTTACCTTGATTTTGCCATCTTTGGGCCTTGTGATTAGGCTATGTCTTCCTCTGCTCCTCCCTGTTCGTGGGTCACGTCCCACGCCAGGTCGGTCTTTGGTTGGCGTTTTCCTTTTCTCGAGTCCCTGGGGGGCCTTCTTGGCAGACGTGACACTTCTCCTTTTCAGACTTTCTGTCTTAAGTGTCGTCGGTGAGTGACGCTTCGGTCCTCTGTTACTTGGACCTGGCTCGCCGTTCCGCTCTGGAGCGTCGTTCTTACCGCTCCAGGGCGAGCGTCTGGCACTCGTCGCATGTCTTTTTTCACTTGGACCTGCCCTAACCCTCAGACTTTTAATAGGGTGTTCACCGCTCTGCCCTGGGGCGTCGGTATTCCCGCTCCTGGGCGTGCTTGGGTGACTGCTTCTGGTCTGTCCCTCTTCGGCCCCGCTCTTGGTCGGTCTTTGTACCGCCCTCGAGCGTGTATTTGGCCGCTCTAGACCGGGCGTGAGTCCGCTATATCTTCCTCCCGCTCAAGCATGACCGCCCCGCCCTGGAGCGATGGTTTTCCCCGCTCCAGGTCGGTTAGTTTGGTTTTTCAGCTGGCTCTCTTGGTGTCTTCCCCCGCTCTGGGTCGGTCCTTACTCGTCTCTGTGGTGCCTTAGTAAGGTTCTGGTGGCTGTGGACCACTCTGGAGCGTATCGGTGTCCGCTCCAGGGCGTGTTTACCCCCGCCCTAGGGCACGGGTTCTTCCCCCGCTCTGGGTCGGTCCTACTCGTCTTTGTGGTGCTGGTGGCTGTGGCCCGCTCTGGAGCGTATCGGTGTCCGCTCCAGGGCGGGTTTACCCCGCTCTACGGCAGGTTTACCCCGCTCTACGGCGGCGTGTGTTACACGCTTTTTTGGCTGTCCTGTTGTCCCGCCCCAGACCGGAGGGTCCCTTGTTGGTCCGCTCCTCTCTGGGTTTGGGTTGGGGAGTGCATTGCTACTTGTCCATGCCTGTTGGTGCATCGGTTCTGGTGTTTAATGCTCTTCTCCCTTTTTTCCCAGGCTGTGCTACGCTACACTTTGGGTGCTCTCCTGTGCCTCCCTCGCTTACGCCTAGGCCTCCGGTAATGTTGCCTTCTTTGTTCACCTGGTTGGGGTTTACATTGGGGGGGGGGGTCTACACTCTCCGTTCTGCAGCGGAGGTTTCTTTCTCAAGGTCTAGTAAGCGCTTTTGGACGTGTCCCTGCCCTTGTGCTCGGTTTACCTTACAACTTTTTATTTTTGTCTAAAAGACTGCTCCAGGGCGTGTTTACACCGCCCTAGGGGGCCCGGCGGCATGTGTTTCACGCTTTTTTGGGTGTCCTGTTGTCCCGCCCCTGACCGGAGGGTACCTTGATGGTCCGCTCCTCTCTGGGCTTGGATTGAAGAGTGCATTGCTACTTGTCCATGCCTGTTGATGCATCGGTTCTGGTGTTTCATACTCTTCTCCCCTGTTTCCCAGGCTGTGCTCCGCTCCACTTTGGATGCTCTCCTCTGCCTCCCTCGCCTCCGCCTAAGGCCTACAAGTACTGTCGCCTTATTTGTTCACCTGCTTGGGGTTTACATTGGGGGGGGGGGGGGGGGGGCTCGTTTCGCGAAGTGCTGTCACACTATCAGAGTTTTCCTAGGCTAGGCTACCTTCATGTATGAAAGGGGGACACAGTCCTCTTCTTTCTCTTTCATTTAGCCTCCTCATAGGGTTCCCTTCCCTATTGGGGTCTCTTCCTCGCCCATACAGGCCTAGTGATGAGCCCTGGTTACCTCCGTTAGTGGGTCGCTCTTCCGTCTGTTGGGGGGGGGGGGGGCGTTCGTGGCCTATCCTTCGTCGATGGGGGGCTGTTGCTCACTATTCACACTGTTGCCAATTCGGTCCGGCATGTCATGCACGGCTCCTGCGAATTCTCAGAAATGTGAAACCATTTTCTTGGTGTTTTTTGGGTTGGCAACAGTGTCAGAGTTCCTTCTCAGGTTCGTCTGCCGTATACCCCTGGATCCCCGCACATGCGGTCTTCGGTGATCCTCTGATTGTTTGGCCGCTCTCTGCCGTCCGACATACTGGTCGGGCTAACATTCCTGCAACACCGCGGTTTTGCAGTGGGCTCTACGTTCCGACGTCGAGCTTCTTTTTTCCCGGCCCCTCTTTAGGCTTGGCCGTCTTTTCGCTTATCCTAACTTTTTTTTTGGGGGGGGGGGGGGTGCATTTTGGATGTCAGACACTGTTGCCTCCTAGGCTTGCTCTTGCTTGCCTGTCTACGGTTTTTCTAACCCATCTTGGGGGCACCAGTTTTCGTCTGATTCCAGCTCCTGCGACTCGGTCTTACCCTACCTTGAACTCACCAATACCTTGAGTTCCTGTGAGGCTGTCTTCACCTATTTGGACTCGCCAATGCCTTGCGGTTCCTAAGCCACGGTCTTAACCTACATTGTGCTCACCGGTGTCTTGAGTGGTTTTTTCCTTCCACCCTCACCGGTGCCGCGGGTCTCTTGGTCGGGCTGCACTCGGCTCGCTCCGCCCTGGTGCGTGGATGACTCCCGCTCCAGGTCGGTCCTCTGACTCGACACTTTCTCTTCCAGGTCAGCTCTCTTATGATCCTCTGGCATCTGGGATAGGGCCTCCCGGGGCCCGTTCCGCCCTCGGGGGGGTTCTCTCCTACTCTAGGTCGGACCTATGCTTTGCCTCTCTTCTCTTTTCCCACGGACGCTCCCACGTCAGCTGTGATGCTAGACACTTCGGTTGGGACGCTTGGATGTAGATGTCTGATGTTTTACTGGCCTTTCCCCTTTACTAGGGTCAACTGCCTACTGGCCCAGCAACCCCTGTGGTGGCGGCCGCGGCTCTGCCTGCGCCAGCCCCCTCTCCGGCTCCTTCACCGTCTTTCGGCGTGCTGCCTGGGTGCGGGCTGGAGATGGTTGGCCAGCTCGTTAGTGTTCCCCCACTGTCTAAGTTTACGATTACCAAACGTGTCCTCCCTTCTTTGTAAGGCGAGCCTGCGTCTTGGCAGTATGTGGTGGCTACTCACCCGGAACGTGCCGCCACTCATGCACAGGGGTTAACGGCCAGTTGCTGATAATTGGAATATGCAGATTCGTGCTCCGGATATCTTCCGGGCACTGACTCCGGACGGCATAGTCCCAGAGGTGGATATCCGGCCTCCCCCCAGTAGGTCGGATTTGCAGCTTTACATACCGTCCTAGGGTATCTCCCTCTGGGTCTACACGTTTCTGGTCGGACTACGCCCGCCGAGACATCTTAGCTGATGCTCCCGCTCTGTCAGCCATTGCCGGTCTTCCTCTGGTGAAGAGTGCTCGCAATGCTGCAGGCAACGTCATGCTCGAGCTCACCAATCTTGAGGACGGGCCTTCGGTGGCTGGGGGAGGGGGTTGGTTTTGGCGTCAGGTCTGCTGAGGGCTTTGTTTCTCTCCCGCCACCTGACAACACTTTGTGTCGGGGCTAGTCCTGTCATCGTCCGGGGTCTCTCCCACATATTGGTCATGGCTAAATGCCCCTAACATTGTGTTCGACCAGTTGCCCACGTCTTTCTTCGTGCTATCGGAGAAGAGTGCCCTCGATCTGGATCGCCGGCTCCGGCAACGCGCCGCTCGCTGGCTCTCCACCCTCCTCCTGCTATTCCAAATGGCGAGGTTTCACATCCGGCTTCTTGAAGCCGAACCTGCTGGTGACCTCAAGTAGGGTTGGGCGACCTTGCGGCGCGTGCGCCTGCAGCTCGCCCTGACCTCAGTGGGTGAATTCTCAGGGTGCCGTCCATGAGGCTGCTTAGTGTAGATCGTCGCTGAGGGTGGCCTTCTGTAAGAAGGCGTCCGCGGAGATCTGGACGACGCTACTCCTCTCTGAGCTCACAACTGAGGGTCTCTTCTCGGATGGTGCGTGGCAAAAGCCTTACCTCTTTGCGACTGCGGGACACTTCGCACCCCGTGTTTCTGGGGCGTCGCGGCCTCCCGCAGCCGCTTCCTCTCGGGGTGTTCTGGTGGGGGCGGTCTAGGCCCCCTCTCAGACGTCCTCCCCGACGTCGGCACGTCTCTCCAGACGTGGCCACGGTTGTCCTGTCCATACTCGAGCATGGGATTGTTCGGGTAGTCTCGCCACTCGGGCGGGTATTCCTCTCACATGTGTTTCTGGTCCCGCAGAAGGACTGCGATGCGATGAGAACGGTGCTCGACCTGTCTTGCATCAATTTGCATATCGTGGACGACCGCTTTCGGATGCTCACCATCACTCAGGTGCGGTTGGCGCATCGTCCCGGCTGCTGGGTGCTATCCCTGGATCTCAAGGACACATATTGGCATGTGCTGCTTGCACCTCGGTTCCAGTGCTATCTGGCGCTCCAGCTGCACGCAAGGGTATTCACGTTCGACAGGCTGCCCTTCGGTCTCAATATCGCACCACGAGTCTTTACGTAACTCGTCCAGCAGGCTCTGACTCCCCTGCTCTGTCAGGGGATTCAGCTCCTGTTTTACTTGGACGATTAGCTCATCTCCGCAGACTCTCCCACTCAATGTGCACAACACACTCTCCTTGTCATCCACCACATCGCACGTTTCGGTTTCGAGATAAACGTTCCCACGTCGTGCCTCACCCCGTCCCAAGACGTGGCGTGGGTGGGCCTGGACTGGGTCATGGCGAGCGCGACCGTCGGACAGGGTCGGGTGACCGCCTCGCAGCTTCGAAGGACACTTTTCGCTGCGTTGCACTCGGTCTCCATTAACGGGTCACTCTGGGACTCTTTGATCGGGTCGCTCCTTTGGGCGTGTCTGACCATTCCCCTAGGGGGGTTCGGGATCAACACGCCTGGTTCAACTGGGCGTCTAATCATTCCCACTGTTGCCTCCACGTTGGCTTTGTCCGATTCCGCGCTCGTTCCATTTGTTTTTGACACACTGGGTTTTTCGGGGCAGGCTCGCGAGAGCTGTGCTTTGGACTTCGCCCCCGCCGACCATCTGGTTAGGCAACGATGCATCGAGTGAGGTGGGATGGGGCTCCCAGTCCACCATGGGTCACCAACACCTAGGGAAGTGGTCAGGTCTCACTCCCTTACACTTACACGTCTTGATACTGTTGGTCCCGTTTGTTCTTCCTGCGGGGTCAAGGGCTAGCCCTTCCCGGCAGGTCGTTGGCCTTCCGGATGGCCTACATGACTGCAGTTCATTGCATGCTGAAACAGGGCTCCTCCATATCCGCTGTGTTTCAGGGTCTGGCAGAGGAACTGTTTTTTCAGGCAGATCGTTATAACATTACGCTGCCTGCGACCTACCTAACCGGGTCTCCCGACCTGTGGGCGGATGCTCTGTCTAGGGGACGGAGCACCCTGGTGGCCAGGTCATTCAAACAAACCGTATTCGACGACCTGGCAGCCTCCTGGGATGTTCCACAGGTCGACTTGTTCATTTCTCACGTGACGACCAAGTTGCCTGTGTTCCTGACCCGCTGGCTTCACACTCCAGCGGGGGGCCCGGACGCTTTCAGCGAGGACTGGTCCAGGTGGCAGTCACTGTACGTGTTTCCGCCAACCGCCGCACTTTTGTTGTGCACGGTCCTCCACAGGCTGAGAGAGTACCAGGCCATAGTTTGGTTGTTCGCGCCCCTATGGCCGGCCCACGCCTGGTACACTCAGCTGTTACGATGCTGCCCGGATCCCGTGCCCCTGTCGGTCTCGAGCTTCCACTTGGGGTCGAATGGAGACCTAGGGACCTCGTTGGCATTCGCATCGTGGATGTTTGTGCGGCAGGGTGGCTCCCCTGGTTTGGACGATCTTTACCTACCAAATTCACTCTACTTTGGACGCCATCTACATGGATGATATTGAATCTCCCTGGCGCTGCTTTACTTGTTGGTTACACAACTCTTCACAGGCTACTCCGTCAGTGGCGCTTGTGTTTCGCTCCCTCCCTTGTTTATTTGAGGAGCGTCACTCCATATACAACACAATTACGACCCACCTATCTGCCATTCGCGTGCCTTTTGAGGCCCTCACGGGGTTGGTCGTTCTTCAGAATGAACTGGAGTTTTTCATGCAAGCCTCCTTTCGGCTCGGACCAACCCCACGTCGGCTTCCCCATCAGTGGTCTCTGGCGGCGGCTCTCACATGGCTCTCGTCTGCGGCATCCACTCCTCACCCCACACCTGACAGATTCCTTGGCGAGCCACTGTTTCTTCTAGCTTTAGCTACGGGTGAGAGGGTATCGGAGTGGGCTGCCAGGTCTCGGGGCCCAGGTTTGCTCCCATCCTCGGGTCGGTAACTTTGGCTCAGTCTGTTCATTTTCTTGCTAAAAACGAACGAGAGGCACACGTGTTTAAGCCTTTCCCGGTCCCCGCTGTTAAGCGCGGCCGTCGTCATCACACGTTGTGCCCTGTTCTTTTTCTTCATTCCATTGTTCATTCCACTGTGCCGACGTTCGGGGTTGGCGCTCTGGGTGGCGCTTAAGCCTGGTAGGAGGTTGCTGTGGGACTACGCCTGTGTCGCGTCCTTCAGGATAGCATTCCTCTGGTTCGGGGTTCGGCGCATGCCATTCGGTCTTCTGCGGCCACGCTCCGCTTCCTTCCCACTCACTCCCTCAGGGATCTTGCTGACACAGGGCTGTGGTCTTCCCCCGACACGTTTGTCTCCTCCTATCTGTCCATGTCCACAGACAGGCTGGGGCGTTCCTTGTGTTGCGTTGGGCCAAAAGGTTACTTAGGGGTATTCCTCTATGCTTGCCCTTCCCCGTACTGTCTTTCTCCTATCCTGTCCACTCCACTTTTGGGGGGAGGGGGGAGGGGGGAGGAACTATGTTCGGGGTATTCCTCTATGCTTGTCCTTCCCCGTACTCTTTCTCCTATCCTGTCCGCTCCACTTTTTGTGGGAGGGGGGAGGGACTATGGGTTGCATGTATATGTATGTAATGTCACCTAGGGTTAAGGACCTTCCCTAGGCTTAACCCGGCAAGCGCGATAGGCCTCACGGAAGGCTTCCTATAGGGAACGCGATAGGCCTCACGGAAGCAGGACCATAAAAAAAGCCTTCCATAAAAAAAAAGGGCCTATCAAAACAAAGGAATTTGTCTCTAGGTGAGATAATTCCCCTCCAGTACTCATCCATGTAAATCTCACCCACCCCCCTCCCCTCCTTCCCCACCTTATTCCCCCCTCCCTCCCCACCTCAATTATCACCTATTTTTCCTCTTATTATCATCATTTATCGGTTATTTTTCTCTCCCGCGATAATGTAGCACAAGTGGGTTGCATAAAAGATCGTTATGCAACACCCAGACACCGGCACACACCGCCCCGCTCTTCTCAGTTGACTCCCAGACAGCGAGAGGGGAGGGCTGCCTGTCTCTCTCTCGCCTGAGATTATGACCGGGTGGCCAATATCTTCGTTTTTCACCACCCAAATGCTTTTCCCACTTATTTTAGCACTCTTGAAGGTTCATATATACATCATATATGTAAAATAAAAGCATACCGAAAACAAATAATGGTTTATATTGTAAATATAACGAATTCTGTCAGAATCCAGGGCTAGAAATGCACAAATAACTACCCTAGCACCTACGTCTATATCGCGCTTGTCAGGTTAAGGATCATGTTTTTCATTTCCTTCATTACTACATTATATGTTTGAAAGGTAGATGTTACTGTATGTTTCATTACTTTCTTCCCGTCATCCCATTCTGTTCGTTATGCATCACCCGCTTGTGTCATGCTCAAGCATTGTCATTGGGGTGTTTGTCCTACTGTTTTCTAGCAGTCCACAGAATTAAGTGTTCAGTCCCTTATCTACTGGGTGTCACTTCTCACCTCCGGCACGTTTTCATTCTGCGCGGTGCTGTTAGCGATGTTTACACTTGGTCTTATCCGGTGTAGTACTTCCTACTTTACTCCATATAAAAAGGGGGGGGGGGGGGCATCCTGTCTTCCATATCCACCATTATGATATGTAACATTCATACGATTAGGTTAAGATCTAAAAGAACATGACATGACTGTACGTGGCCTCTCTTAATATGCACCTGTCCGTACACTCTTTATATAAACTCTCTTGTTTAAGTCTGTCTTTTCTTTATCATGATCCTTAACTAATTGCTGATGTTTGAGCTTTCTCAGCTTGGATGTCCGCCTCCAATTTTGGTACTCTAAGCTCTACGTTGGAACGTAGAGGCTACTACTAAATTGGGAGGTTTAACGACCCTCCCAATACCAAATGAGGTAAACCTCCTATTTGGTTGTAGCCTCGGAGTATCCAACGTCATAGTATCCCTCCCACAGACCGTACCCCTGCCCATCCAATCTTGCCTCTTTTGTAGCTTGATATCGAGATGCCCTTTAATCCGGACCGGGTTAGAAGGTACGCCCCTGACAGCGGCGTGAAGAGCCAGATGGAATGGCCTAGTCGACAACTTTTTCTTTTCTTTCTCGTTTCTCTTTTCAATTTTCTATTAAAAAGACCTCAAAAGTATGTACAACGTACCTAGTAGAGAGAGTAAGGTGCTACTCTAGATGTTATACATTTAATTCACGCTATGTGGATGTAGATGTGCTGGAAAGTGTGAAAAGGAACACCTTGAGATGGTTCGGCCATGTGGAATGTATGGGAAGCGAGAGAATGACTAAAGCTGCTATCACACGGACAACTTTCGATAAGCAATACAGCGTTTCACTGAGCAAATTTGGCCTAGCAGCTTGGCATAATTATCACACAGTACCTAGCAGTTTGCCGAGCAAAGTGAAACGCACGAAGATCTATCATGAATTACTGACAAAAACATATGCTATATGAAAGTGTTCTGTCTTCAAATTGTGTGTAATATATTTGAATTAGTATGAATATTACGCTTAATAAATATAATTATGTGGCGCATATTTAAAATTAATCATTCCAACGAATTATTGTTGGAAGAACTAGGCTATAGCCTAGTCGCACTGAATGAGACTGCTTGCTCAGAAGTTGTACACTTTTAAAGTAATTACTGTAGTTGTTTTTAGAGAACCCTTATCAATATTAGAACATAATCTACTACCCACCGTACGAAAAATGCCAACATGATATTGATATGCTTCATATATTATGGGTTTTATCGTATTATTAATCAATGATAGCATTATACTGTACAGTAGCATACACCAGTGTTAATCTTAATATCTACCATATAAACAAAAATAACAAAGTAAGCTTAGGCACATTCTAATATATAGAATACAGCAAACGTAGCCTATAAATGCCAGCATTAATTAAATTAACTATAATGGTATATCATATTATAATTAATGCTAACTTTATTAACCGATTAAATAATCATAAACATATATTAATTATAAAATATTAACCTACCTCTTATCAAACCTAGCTTCTATTAACCCTCTATATACAAGTAAAAATATAGTAAAAAAAAAAATATAATAAATACTGTACAATTAAAAACAAAAAATGAAGCATCAGATTCAAAACCTTAACCGTTGCTGTTAGGCTAGCGGGACACTGGAAAGTGAGCGGTGGGATAGTTATTTGAGCAAAGTATGCTATTGTACTTCAGCTTGTCTTTGTCGCTTTATTGCAAGATATTTTGAGATTATTACATCTATAACATACATATACCACTCTAAATTATATATTACGAAACCTTAAAAACATGCAAGCAGTACAATTAGGTCAGATTAGTGTTAAATAATGCCGAGGATACAGCCATGAAAGTTGCGGAAGAGTGATGCAACTCTACTTCGCTCCATTGCGTGCTGTATTTTACGTAATTTACCGTTAAATATGTACTGTACTGCATCTTACAAATTCATTAAACATTATCATTTGTTTAGCCATCCTCGCCAATACATCAGGGACAGGAGCCATAATAGCTTGTGAATAGACTATTGGAAAGAGACGAAATATCAGTGCGAAACATGGACAAAACAATTAGTCAAATGAGCTCTGCTTTTACACATAATATGATTATTTCGGTCTTAATATAATAATCTGTAAACTATATAAGTAGTAGTATATAATAATAATAATAATAGTTCTTAAAGCTAGCGCATGCTAAGCTAGCTAAGGATAGCTCAATAAGGCCGATTAGGCGTATTTCCATTGGGGTCCTGTACTACTACCCCATCCCTTTGCTCATGAGGGATGGTAACGACTCAGTGCTTGTGAAAAATCTTTAATGCGCCGAGCGTGGGCGCGAACCCAGGCCTTCTGGGTGGAAGTCCGAGACGCTAGTCACTACACCAAGCGAGCCGCTATAATTTATACACATATTGTTTATGTATATATTTAGATTTAATCTCTATTTAGCTGGAAGTATAGGTTCTATACAAATCCTTTCGCTGAGCATAATTTCGCCGAGCAATGATTAGTGAAAAGAGTTCTGGCTTTGCTCAGCGAAACGCCCTAGTCTGGAGTTTTCGCCAAGCAGCGTACTTGGCGAAAAGTTGTTTGCTCAGCAAAAGTTGCCCGTGTGATAGCCCCTTAAAGCCGGTATCACACGAGCGCTTTTTCACTCAACATTTATCCCCAACATTGGTCTGGCAGCTTATGAGGTCAACATTTAGAATATTTCAGTTTCCTAAGTTCATCTATCATCAGTCTAAGTTTCCAATGCCAGTACAAAATATTCCAGAAATGTTGCCAGAAAAATGTTGATCATCGAATGTTGACTATAAATGCTCTCGTGTGATACCGGCTTAAGAGAGTGTACGAGAGTGAGGTGGAAGGACAGAGAGGGAGAGGTAGACCGAGTGAGAGGTGGAAGGATGGAGTAAAGAAGTATATGAGTGAGGCGGTGCTGGATGGGAGGAGTTGCGTTGACTGACTGGGGACAGAGGTGCATGGGGTCGTTTCGTTTGTGGCCACCCCTTCGGGGATCACGGCATCCGGCAATAGGTAGATATCTAGATAGAAGAATCAGTGTTCTTCAGAGCTTACTCAGTGTATACCTCCTCCCTTACAGAGAGTGGGGGGCACCACTCTAACCCATATTCTGTACAACTCTCTAACCCAAGAGTGAACTGATTTTCTGTTTTTATTCTACTCAACAAGTAAGCTTTGGAACTTTCCCTCAATTTTCACTCAAACGTACCTTGAATTTGTCTGTCACTCTTTCAACTTAAGGGGGAGACACATGTTACAAGCATGTTTGCCTTTTGTCTCCTTCATCACATAGAAAAATACAACATATACGGTATTTAATTAATTTTCAGTTTAGGTATAAAATTACAATATCATTGATGAATATTATTATTATTATTATGTATATATATATAATATATATATAGTACACCCAACCCTCTGCTATCGCGGGTAATTGGTGCCCTAATTCTACCGCTATACAGTAGTGAGATTCGCCAAAGCAGAACTGAAGAACTTATGGGAATAATTATAAATGGTGCAGAGGTCCATAATTTTGACCTATTTCTTGCTATTTTCACATTTTGTTTACCATATATACTTATAAATACATATTATGAGGAAATTACTTACCACACATAATATATTTGAAATCAGTCATACTGTATATAGCCTAGCCTAATTCATCGGCATAATTTCGGCGCTTTCGTCTGACACAGCGTCGGCGTCGGTAACCTAGACCGACGTTTGCTCTCTGTCTGTTCTGATGTTGGGCATTTATTTCCTTTATCATTACCACCAGGCCCACTGTCCCTATCACTGAATGCATTTGAGGAGAGTACTTAACACTCAACGATCGGCTAGGTTTGTAACTTCTACCTGCCAAGTGGGCAGATTTACCCTAAACGAGCTTCATTCCATGCTCTTTTTCATGCATAAACAAGAGCCAGAGCGTATTACAATTATGTATCCGTGAAAGGGCGATAATTGAGCTTTCCAATGACACCTGAACCATCCTTCTACGACCACGGATTGTCTTGCAACGATCGAGCAACACGAAGGAAAAATCCCTAAAATACAGTAATTTCTTCAGTTTTTACCCTGTATTGCGGGATCAGTGATGTGAAGACAGTGTCAGTGGCGGGACAACGTCCATGCCGAACGGTCAGAGTCCATCCGCGCTCCTCCCACCGGTCGGACTCTCTCTCAGAGCCGATTACGTGCTCAACATGCCATGCGACTAAAGCCGGGCCCCACTCTTTAGGCCTTGGTTCTCTACTCCGACTATAGCTGGGCGCCGCCAAAGGAGGGTTAAATACATATTACAAGGAGAATACTTACCACACATAATCTATTTGAAATCAGTCATATATAATTTTGGCGCTTTCGTCTGAAGGGTAGGTAGCCTAGACCGGCGTTTGCTCTGTTTTGATGGCCCTGGGAATTTAATTACTTCATCATTACCACCAGACCCACTATCCCTATCACTGAATGCACCAAAGGCCATAATAAATGCGCAAGATAAGAGGTTTGAGCAGAAAAAAACTTGTAAACATGTCGTTTTCCAACACAATGGTTTGCCAGCCTGTCCACCGATCACAGGCATTCACAGCCGCCGATGTTCTGTGATGTCATCGGGCGCCGTGTTTGAACATTCCCGTCGGTACGGAGCCACCAAAGGCCATAATAAATGCGCAAGATAAGAGGTTTGGGCAGAAAAAAACTTGTAAACATGTCGTTTTCCAACAATGGTTTGCCAGCCTGTCCACCGATCACAGGCATTCACAGCCGCCGATGTTCTGTGACGTCATCGGGCGCCGTGTTTGAACATTTCCGTCGGTACGGAGCCGCGATAGTACCCTTTTGGGACGCGATAAGGACATTTTAGGGTTTTTAAGGTAGCCGTGATAGCACATAAACGCTATAGTAAAACCCGTGATAGCAGAGGGTTGGGTAATGTATTATGTGGCATTCTTCTTCTTGTTGTCGCAGCGTATGTTACCGCCGAAAGTACATTTCTGGCATAGCTGAACACATGTTGTTTCAAGCCAAATGAATGGGCTATAAACGAAAAATACTGCCACTTGGGATTGTTAAGTTTATAAATGCAATAACATGATATAGCTTTATATAAGATTTCTTTACTTAAAGGAAACTGGCTAGATGATGGTTTAGGCACACCATCATCTAGCCAGTTTCCCTTTAGTAAAGAAATCTTATATAAAGCTATATAATGTTATTGCATTTATAAACTTAACAATCCCAAGCAGCAGTATTTTTCGTTAATAGCCCATTCGTTTGGCTTGAAAGAACATGTGTTCAGCTATGCCAGAAATGTACTTTCGGCGGCAACATAAGCTGCGACAATAAGAAGAATGCCACATAATACATTGCCACTTGGACCAAAATCGGCAAAATGGCAACGTGTATACAGTATATAAACGATTCCAGCTTTGAAGGCTTCGTAGGGCAAGCCATGATAACTGAGGAGCTTAGATACCCAACTAGGGAGGAAATAAGGGCCCAAAGTAGCTATCATGGTAATGAGAAGAATAACGATGCGGACAATGACGAGAGGGACAGTAATGAGGCATGCACCTAGTAGCATGAAGCATAAAAAACTAACGAAATAGGCCTAGCCCTAATTCAATAATACACTCTTAAAATGTTACTGGTGAGTCTTAATTATTATCCTTTACATATTTTAATTGCCATGTACTAGGCCTATAGTAGTATTCAGAAATATGAGGAGTGCGGAAAACATGCGCGGTACGGTGCGGTAAATTCGAATGACGTACTTTCGTTAATGTTCCCGTACTTTTCCGTACATATGTACGGGCCTGTCAGTGACCGGGAAATCCGAAATCCAGCAATTGGGGGTACGGCAAATGGAGGGTCGTGTATATATATATATATTATATTATACAAAACTACAAATGAACCTTACATAATGTTAATATATTAGTAAGCATAACAACAGTACTCCCTGTCTTTACTTTTTCCAACAAGAGTTGATATAGTAGTAAAATTAGTAACAATACTCCCTGTCTTTGCTTTCCCAACAATAGTTGAAAATATACATAATATATACAATGATGATGACTTGTTATGACAGTGTGGTAATCCCGACACTAACTTACGGAAGCGAAGCATGGACGTTCGGGAAGAGACTCAGACCAAGAGTGAGAGCGGTGGAAATTAGTTACTTGAGAAGTGCGTGCGGAGTTACATGGAGGGATAGACTGGCGAATGAGGAAGTAAGAAGGAGGTGTGGTGTGGAGGTAGATGTGCTGGAAAGTGTGAAAAGGAACAACTTGAGATGTTTCGGCCATATGGAACGTATGGGAAGTGAGAGAATGACTTAAGAGGGTGTACGAGAGCGAGGTGGAAGGACAAAGAGGGAGAGGTAGACCGAAGGAGAGGTGGAAGGATGGAGTGAGAAAGTATATGAATGAAGGCGGTGCTGGTTGGGAGGAGGGGCGTTGACTGACTGGGGACAGAGGTGCTTGGGGCGGTTAGTTCGTGGCCACCCCTTCGGGGATCACGGCATCAGGCAATATATAGATAGATGACTTGTTAACTAATGACAGTTCTTGTTCCAGATTCACAACTGAAGTCACTCATCAGGAAGAAGCACCATTGTTTATTATTTGATTGTGTGACAATGGTTCTTTAAAGTATGACCACATCTTAGTATAGAATCGTGGGCTTTAAATACAGTTTTTAAATGACAAACATTCTTGTTAGATCAAGCAAACATTTGTATATAACTCTGTAAATAAACAATTACTGTCCAGAAGAGTTATGATGGAGATGTTGGAGGAAAGTTCACTTGTGAAGTTGGAGAGTGAAGAGACAGCACAATGTGAAGAGGAAGAGTTGGACTTTGAAGGATACAACGATATTAAATGTGAAGAGAAAGGGTTGGGCATTGAAGGACCCAATGACATTAAGTGTAGAAGTGAATGGTTAGACTTTGAAGGAACTGAGGAAGTGTTAGAGAATAGAAAAGAAAAGATTGATAAAATTCAACCCATTTACTGTGTAGATGGAATTGTGGAAAATAAGTCAAGCGAGAGTTCTGATGACAATTATGGGGAAAAAATCCATAACACAGGAACCCTACAGCAAAAGTACAAGAATTATCAGTGTAACGTCTGTTCTAAAGATTTCTCACAGAAGGGTGATCTCACCAGACATCTACTGGCACATTCAAATATAAAACCATACAAGTGTGAGCATTGTGATAAATGTTTTTCATACAAGGGGGACCTCACCAAACATTTAAGAGTACATTCAGGAGTAAAACCATACAAGTGTGATAATTGTGATAAAGGTTTCTCTGAGAAGGGTAGCCTCACTAAACATTTAAAAGTACATTCAGGAGTAAAGCCATTCAAGTGTGAGCATTGTGATAAAAGTTTCTCACATAAGGGTGACCTCACCAAACATTTATTAGTACATTCAGGAGTAAGACCATTTAAGTGTGAGCATTGTGATAAATGTTTCTCACATAAGGGTAACCTCACCACACATTTACTAGTACATTCAGGAGCAAAACCATTCAAGTGTGATCATTGTGATAAATGTTTCTCACAGAAAGCTACCCTCACAGCACATTTACTAGTGCATTCAGGAGTAAAACCATTCATGTGTGATCAGTGTGATAAAGGTTTCTTACGGAAGGTTCACCTCATCACACATTTATTATTACATTCAGGAGTAAAACCATTCAAGTGTGATCATTGTGATAAAAGTTTCTCTGAGAAGGGTATACTCGCCAAACATATATTAGTACATTCAGAAGTAAAATCATTCAAGTGTTATCATTGTGATAAAGGTTTCTTACGGAAGAGTAACCTCACCACACATTTACTAGTACATTCAGGAGTAAAACCATTCAAGTGTGATCATTGTGATAAAAGTTTCTCTGATAAGGGTAGCCTCACCAGACATTTACTAATACATTCAGGAGTAAAACCCTTCAAGTGTGAGCATTGTGATAAATGTTTCTCACATAAGAGTGACCTCACCAGACATTTACTTGTACATTCAGGTGTAAAACCATTCAAGTGTGAGCATTGTGATAAATGTTTCTCACATAAGAGTAACCTCACCACACATTTACTAGTACATTCAGGAGTAAAGCCATTCAAGTGTGAGCATTGTGAAAAAGGTTTCTCACTGAAGGGTCACCTCACCACACATTTATTAGTACATTCAGGAGTAAAACCTTTCAAGTGTGAGCATTGTGATAAATGTTTCTCAATTAAGGGTAGCCTCACCACACATTTACTAGTACATTCAGGAGCAAAACCATTCAAGTGTGATCATTGTGATAAAAGTTTTTCACAGAAAGGTACCCTTACCACACATTTACTAGTACATTCAAGAGTTAAACCATATAAGTGTGATCATTGTGATGAATGTTTCTCACGGAAGGGTGACCTTGCCAAACATTTACTTGTTCTGTAAACTTGGGTGAATTAGGATGTGGGGCGATTTCGGACTTTATCGCAATAAAAGATGATTAAATTAATAAATAGTATATAATTAAACATATTGGAAATTCTTTATACTAGATTGTTTGAAATGCTTCTCTCTAACTTTTGTGTTCAAATAGTTTTAATCTATAATTTGACATGTACAGAATGTGAATTAAAAACTGAAACTATGTAACAATATATAATTTGGAACATTGGCAAACTTTTTTTGACAGACATGTTGTTGAGTAGCTGCAGGAAAGTCATTGTTGCCCATGTGTGCTTTCATGAGTAGTATGCAAGTGCAAATTAAATAATTGGCATCATCTTCTATATTTTTCGATTAATTGGGTATTTAATTAACTGTTTATAATTTTAATGCAATATGGGATCAATTTGGACAGGGGTAATATGAACAAAAAAATAAGACATTTTTAATATGTACCTCTACCTACAACATGTCAGAGTGGGTTTGTATGTACAGTCAGGTCTCGATATACACGGTTAATTCGTACCGTGTACGTACCGTTTATATCGAAACCGTGTTTTAAAAATAACAGGCGTTATGGGAATTAATTAATTCGTTCCAGCCACTTTCCCAAAGTCACCCTTTTGGTCCTTTTTGCCTACCTTCAGTGACTTATATTACATTATACCACCAACATCACATATGATATAACATAAAATACATTAAGCATCAATAAGAACTGTTTTGGACCTGTTACTGACCTATTTGTGTGGATATATGTGTTGACGTTCGGTAGATATCCCCGCCGCATTACTCCCTCCCTGCCCCGTCCCGCCCTCAACCCCGACCCTGTTACTGTGATGAAGTTGATATGCCTTGTGCTACAGCTCGCATATCAAACCCTCCAGCATGTTCATCATCCTCATTGCAACCAGATAACACCGAAATATCCATCATATCATTATCATCATCAGACTGTTTGTTATTGTCGGGGGCACTCCCCTCCCCTCCCCTCCCCTCCCCTCCCCTCCCTTCCCCTCCCCTCCCTTTATTATGTTTCAGTAGACCAGAAAGTAGAGAAGAAGTTATGACTCTATTGAGAATGCAAAACTATTGAACAAACTTAGAAGTGTACAGTATGTTATTTGGTCTATATATAATCTGTGAATAATTTCCGATATGATAGAATTCAAGAATACATTTTTCCACCAACTCATAATCAGCAAAAATGACACAAATGTCAATTAAAAACATGTTACAATATTTCTCCATCATTTTGTGTAGACACTTTCAAGGCAAAAATATACCGTGGGAAAAAAATAGTAAATAAATAAGACGCAATCTTCCGACTCGCGGAAAGCGGCGCCTAGCTGTCTAGAGACGACGGGGGGGGGGGGGGGGAATCCTTTGTTGACTTTCTTATATCTTGTTTATCTCTGTGCTGGAAGGATATTATAGCCTCGTTTTCAAGCACCCCCACTGGAAAAAAGAAAAGGTGTCGTATTATACCATTTAGGGTGTCGAATATCAATCCAACTCAAACCTGCTTTTCCACTGGTGTGAGGAAGTGAGAAGTCAATCCTATTCGGGCTTTAAGTATATATCTGTAAGCAAGTCATCATATTTCATTGGCGAGTGTTAAAAAAAATGATCTATCTAAATGTAGTCTTAAAATAGCCCAAATTTATGCCAAAGTAAAGTAATTCACGATCATTCGAAATTGGGCTTTTGTGTATTTTGGCCTATACTAAAAAACAAGTAAGTTTTGATGCTTATCAGAGTGCAAAATATAAATATGTTCTAATATACAACTGGGAACTACAAAATGTTCACCAAACCCGAATATACGAAGTAAATAATAGGGTTTGTTGTCGTTCAAAAAAAAAAAAAAAAACAGCTTGCGTTCGCTTGTACGATCTTCGGGAAAGGAATGCTTCCTTTATTGAACTCTCCAAGTAGCGTATTATGTGAATGTTGTTGAAACTAATGGAACTGAAATTGTATACATTGACTTCCAAACCAATCTGATTATCTTTGAACTTTGAAATTATTGTTATAGTTTCGAAATCTGGCCTTGTTCATAATAACGGAATGAATAGTCTTGGTACGATGTTGCCAATGTAGCGGATACCTCTAGATACAGCGAATCACTTGTCACTTCCATCTAGCGACATCCAGATGTGATGAATTCTAGTGATATTCAGGTTATTTTCACCATTTTAAGGAATTGTAGAGATGTTTCGATTGCTAAAGAATAATCTAGATACTTCAACATATTTGTTTCTAGGGACATACAAGTTTTTAATGTCTGGGGACTATCTAGCGACTTTTCAATTCTATTCTAGCATACATTTGTGCTTTAGTTTATCTTGTATTGTTTTCAAATGTTGCCATCTTTCTCCAGAAGACTTCTTACGTGGTATAGTGTATTGTATAGTATATTGATAATTGAATATTATATAGGGCTATTTTAAGTTGGCTGATAATTAGGAAGCAGTAATGCTGGACGATGAGAATACTGTATGTAAACATGTCTCGGATTTCACAGATAATTTTTGGCATTTTCTGCCAGAAACCCAATGGCTAATCAGTAGTGGTAACGAAAAACGCATCTAGTATTTTTCAATGCCATCGCATTAGAAATTATTCATAGATTACAAAAAGACCAAATAAGACATAGTTATGTTAATGTATAGGGAGTTAGATAGATAGATAGTGTTGCTAGGTATACACGACCGATAAAATGCGAACATATTTTGTGGCGGACTTAAGTTTCTGAAAAGACTAAGCAGACATTTTTATCGACTCTTTTTCATTTTATTATGTGTTTGTTGGAAGGATAATATTTTATTCAATTTCATCTTATTAGAAATGATTTATAGATTAAAAAAAGACCAAATAAGACATAGTTATATATATGTATAAGGGAGATAGACAGACAGACATTTGATGCATAAATAACATTCTTAATAATTTATATATACCTATAGGCTTGGGCCGCCACCCGTGTATGATCTCGACTTTTCCGTGTTGTGACCGACATTGGAACTTTTGGGGTTACTGTGTCCAAACGAATCCGTGTACAGTATATTAAACGCGTGTACTGTATATCTAGACCTGACTGTACTGTAATTGCGTATATATTAGTCATTTACAGATAAACTGTTGTGCTAATACTACCTGTTTGAGTAAGGACAACCAATGGCTAGGAAATATATAAAACAAACAGGTGGAGGTAGGGGTGCTTATAAAAGTGAGGAAAACGTGAACAAATTTCAACAAGCCTGTGCAGACATTTCTGGTAGAAAGTTAACCCGAGGAGAACGCCATTCATGTGAGAAAAGATTAGATTCAATTATGACAAAATTTGATATATTTATTAGTGGCCCCTCCATCATTGACGAACTGCCTTAACAAATTTATGGCCTCTCTTTGAACTCATATCTCGCCATTTCAAATGTCCTGCCTAGGAGCCCAAACAATAGAGATTAACCATATCGTGAGCGAACGCTCAAAACACTCACAGACTCGTCATGTATGATGCAGATGCCTATCTATCTATTGCCTGACGCCGTGATCCCCGAAGGGGTGGCCACGAACGAACCGCCCCCATGCACCTCTGTCCCCAGTCAGTCGACGCCCCTCCCCCCAACTAGCACCGCCTTCGTTCATGTACTTCCTCACTCCATTCTTCCACCTCTCATTCGGTCTACCTCTCCCTCTCTGTCCCTCCACCTCGCTCCTGTACACCCTCTTAGTCATTCTCTCGCTTTCCATACGTTCCATATGGCCGAACCATCTCAAGTTGTTCCTTTTCACACTTTCCAGCACATCTACCTCCACACCACACCTTCTTACTTCCTCATTAGTCTGTCTATCCCTCCATGTAACTCCGCACGCACTTCTTAAGTAATTCATTTCCTCTGCTCTCACTCTTGGTCTGAGTCTCTCAACCAACGTCCATGCTTCGCTTCCGTAAGTCAGTGTCGGGATTACCACACTGTCATGCAAGGACTTCTTCACTTCCATACTGACCACCCTATTTCTTGTTACTGCTTTTAGCATTCCTACAACCCTCTTCCCCTGTTGTACCCTCTCCCGCACTTCTTCATCCATAGTCCCATCTTTACTCAACACACTGCCCAGATACTTAAAAGAGTTGACGAGCTCCATAGCCTGACCGTTTAGCTTCACCTCACACTCTGTGACTTCACCCCTTTCGAAGACCATAACCTTGCTCTTCCCCGCATTTACCTTCAAATTACGTTTTTCGCACACTGTTCCAAACTCATTTACCAGACCCTGCAACTCCCATTCATTATCATTCATCAGAACTGTATCATCCGCAAACAGCAGTATAGGTAGCTTCCACTCAATTCCCTCCCTTTTCAGCGATACACCAACATCCACTACTCTTGATAGTATTTCTTTCATGACTCCATCCATATATACAGTAAACAACCATGGGGACATCACACACCCCTGTTTCAAACCAACATTCAGGTCAAAGAACTCGCTCTGATCACTCTCCACACATACTGCCGCCTTTGCACCCTCATACATGCTCTTCACTGCTTTCAGCAACTTGCCATCTACTCCATATATTCTAAGTACTTTCCACAAACCTTCTCTATCCACTCTGTCATAGGCCTTCTCCAAGTCCATAAAGGCAACATACACCTTTTGTTTCTTCAGATATTTCTCCACAACACAATTCAGGGTAAAAATCTGATCTACACATCCTCTTCCCTTCCTAAAACCTCCCTGCTCGTCGCCTATCCATTTCTCCGTTCTCACTCTCACTCAATCACTACCCTACTGTAGATGCCACTGTAGACTGCAGATGCCACTACTGAAAAAACTGATAAAAAATATGGTAAGAATAAAAAATAAAAGAATAAACTTGATCTACCAGTACCGCGCTTCAAGGCAGCGCTTCAAGACCCCTAGCGTCAAACGCCGCAAGTGGAGGTGTCTTGTGTCCTCTCTTCATCCTTCTCCTACCTCCGGACTTGTGAGTCATTTTGCTCATTTGTATTTGTCTGTGATGAGCTAGGGTAGTTATTCAGGTTAGATAGGATACGCACACCATCCTGTGGAATGCCTTAGCTAGGGTAGTTATTCAGGTTACATAGGATACGTACACCATCCTGTGGAACGCCTTAGCTAGGGTAGTTATTCAGGTTACATAGGATACGTACACCATCCTGTGGAACGCCTTAGGAGTTTTTCCGTGGGTGTCGTGTCAACTTATACTCGGGAGACCTACGTCGTGATAAGGCAAGGATCCCTCATTGCTGTGTTGTGACTTTTTTTTTCCCTTGTGTTATGTCTACGAGCTAGTCTAGGCATGAGGCTTCTTTGTGTAGCATTTTGGGGCCTATTTTTCGGCCACCTAGTTTGGTGGGTAAAGTGGTATGATCTCTTCGTGGAGAACCTTGTGTGTTTCAAATTATCTTTCTTAGTAAGAAGTTTGGCTATAGGTTTTGACGCTTTACGCCTACGTTCCTGTTCGTGATGGGGGAAGGAGTACCTAGTCTGGCTAGGAAGGTAAGTGTGCTTCAACTATACTTCTGTTTGACGCCTGTGTAATGTTATGATCGAATTGAAAGAGACACAAACAAATAGGCTATTATTAAATTTAAGACTGATGTCAAATTCAACCCCGAAAATCCAGGTTCAAGGAAACTAATTTATAGAATATTAGTTTAATTAAATTATTAATTATAATAACAAAATAATTATAGGTTCTTCAGGACAGTATAAGAATACAAAATAAAGTTATTAAATGCAAAAGAATAATTATCTAAACATGTCGAGCAAGTGTAAAATATTGAAATATATCAGGTTACTGAACAATGCAAAAAATTAATGCTTAAAATACACTTAAATTTATACTTCCTTACAAACACTGAAAATAATTAATATAAGCCTATTCAATCATACAAAATTGCACAAAGTATCAATAAAAGTAGTTAAATTCACTTGTACAAGTTACTATTAAAAGATGAAATAAAACTCTGAATTATGATTGATAGAAAAATATTTAAGTGGAGAACTGAATGCAAGAATTGTAAAGGGTAACTAAATTAGATTACATTTTAAGTCGATGAAACTTACTACAAATTAATGAAATTATTATAATGGTAATTAGCCTACTACTTAAGGTAAAATAATGTTACATTCACATTAAACTTAATGACAACTAATTATATTTAAATAATCACTATTGACTTAACTCGGGAACGGCGAGAAAGCTCTTAAGAGGTTTTATTGGGCGACGGCGGCAAAGCTCTTAAGAGGGAAGGCCTAAAAAAAACATTTCAAAAGGCCCCAGTAGCACTTAATTTTTTTTTATTTGCCCATACCTCATATCACTCCTCCACATCCCCTCCCCCCTTCAATTATCACCTATTTTCCCTGTTATTCCCTAATTCATTGGTATATTTTCGTGCTAACATTAGCAAGCTGGTTGGAGGCTGTGGTTATGTGCCTAGCAAGTGTGCTGGAAGAGGTAGACTGTGGGGTGGGACTCTCAGTCGTGCTCCAGAGCTCGCGAGGGGAGGAGTTGCCTCACTGTGCTCCACATTTCATGAATGGGCCGCTCCAAGTTTATTCGCGATTTTGACCAGAAAAATTATATTTCCACTTGTTTCATTGTTGTTACAGGTTACTATCTTCATAGTGAAGGTAAAATAGGCGCATATGAATAAGTAATAATGATATTTATCGTAAATTGACGATTATAGGCAGGATTGGAGCCTAATATTGCCGCCCAGAACTGTGGTGTTCACTACACACAGCTCGCTTTTTATAGGTTAAAAATGTATAGGCCTACACTGCGCGATTTCGTTGAAGCATCCTTCAACAACCTGTAAAGAGCTGCCCAGATGTTTCTCTACCCAACCAACCTCCAAGAAGCGGAGAATCATCTTCACCCAGAAGGAAGAAGATGCATAGGGTGAGGTGGGGGTGATCCGCACTATTAGTGGATAAAATATTCACCAAAAATCAGGTAACAAACTTTATGGAAAAATAGTGGTAGTACAAGTAACTATAGGTCAAGACCTATCATGGTGATTTTTATTAATAATGTAAGAATGAGTTAAGGTCCACTTATTTAAGTTTTTCCAAAGGGGTACACCTATAGAGGGGGTGGTTCGAACAGGGCATGGGGGTGATCCGATTACCACCATTTTCACTAATAAAATGTATAGTGAGAATGTAAAAACTGTTTGTCTCCAATAAAATATTCAAAGAAAAATTACTAACAACTTTATTAACCACCTGCCCTACAAATATGGCTATAGGGTAAGGAGGGGGTGAAACGAATATCCATAATCTCTGCCCTATCAAAAATAAAATAGTTTCCCCAACGAATCTAAAGAAGAAAATGGGTAGATTCCAGATGGCGACGGATGGAGTCATCAGGTAGGTATTTTGTTGGGTGGTTATTTAAATTGGGGGTGTTCATTACACACCCATTCGGTACACCCCCGTCGTGGCATGAATGTTTAAACATTCATGATGCTGAAGGAAATGTCTGAATGGCAGCCTTTCTCACCAGATATCATTGTAGCCACGTACATTTCACTATTAACCCGGGAGCTGCTGGAAGACTCTTAAGAGTCCCCCCGGCAAACTGCGGGAAGACTCTTAAGAGCGAGGCTTTTGAACGCGTACCAAAACCGCGCGTTTATAGGCAGGCGGCTAAAAATTAGTGTGGGTATAGTACTACATGTCAACTCTCGACACCACCCCGCCACACGCTCGCCCCACACTCGTACAAGCACCACCACGCCAGCAACCAAGCACTAGTCATGGAGCCCACACGTCCCTCACGCTCACTCCCTGATGACACAACCAGCCCTCCTTCTGGTGGTGTCAGCTGCCGTGGAAGGCAGAGGGTGGCTGCTAAAGACCCTAGCTACTAGTACGACATGCCCTACAGCTCGGAGGACGAAACACCAGCACCCAAAGCACGGAAAACACGTGCAAGCACGGCAAAGTACAGAGGTCATTGGTGTTTCGGGACACTGCCACCACGACCCAGGCCACTGCAACAACCACTACCACCACCACTGCCACCCCTGCCACCAGTACCAGCGACGCAGGAGGCCGCCCTAGGGCTGCAGAACCTGCGGGGGCAGGCAAAATCAAAGGCACGGGCGTAGGGAAGAGAACCTGTACGCCTGCCACAGTGACCCTACCACCACCACCACCACCACCACCAGTCGCCCCTGGCCTGGCTGGCCCTGCTGCCCCTGCCGCCCCTGCTGCCCCTGCTGCCCCTGCTGCCCCTGACGCCCCTACCGCCCCTGCCCAAGGAAAAGGGAAGGGGAAAGGGAGAGGGAAAGCGACTGCTGACCCTGCCGGCCCTGCTGGCCCTGCAGTCCCTGCTGCCCCTGCCGCCCCTGCTGCCCCTGCTGCCCCTGCCGCCCCTGCCGCCCCTGCCCAAGGAACAGGGAAAGAGAAAGGGAAAGGGGCGACAGGCACCACCATCATCTTGCCTGCCTCCAGGGCCACAAGACCATGCACCACTGCCGCCGCCCCTGCCGGCCCTTCTGTCCCTGTCCATAAGACTCCCGTACGTGCTACACTGACCCGAAAAACTCTGACACCATCCAAATATGCCGCCCTGCTGTTTGATGGTGATTCACAGGGCATTGGCAGCCCGGGTTTCGACGACGACGCCCTAGCACGGGACCAAGGATGGGGGGATTTGGGATTGGACAGTGGCAGTGAGTCCGACGTCGGTGACGAGAATGAGGAAGGGCGTCTGTCAAGTGAAGAGGAGGGTGATGAAGATGCTGTGTTGTATCGCGACCATGGAAGCGATATTTCAGACGCAGAAGCAGACGCAGACGACATTCCGATCCCTGGCATGCCTTCGTTCGAGTGGTCTGACGGGGTCAATTTTGTACCTGACGTGCCCCAGTTCAATCCTGGGACGTCGGGTACAACTGACGACTGGCCCTGTGACGAGCACGCAAACGAAAGCGACTTCTTCCTCGCTTTTTTCGATTTTGAGGTAATGACTTACATCGTTGCCCAAACAAACGCCTACTACAGGTGGGTGTTTGGCAGATTGGACGTCATTTCTCCAAAAGCGAGAATATGAGGCTGGGTGGATACGACTGTGGAAGAATTCATAACGTTCTTTGCCTTGTTGTTCCTCACGCCTCTTTGCAAGAAGCATGTGTTGTAACACTACTGGAAGCACGACCCTCTCATCGCCACCCCAACTTTCAATAAGTTCATGACTCGTGACAGATATTTGTTGCTGCTAAGATTTATGCACTTTGCAGACAACGAAAATCCTAACAGGATTGACAGGATATGGAAAGTTCGGGATGTGTTCACCATGTTGTTGGACAGGTATAGGAAATACTTTTACCCCTTCCTCAATTTGGTGATTGATGAGTCGCTCGTGCTCTTCAAAGGACGTCTTTTTTCAAGCAGTATATCCCATTGAAAAGGCATAGGTTCGGAATCAAGCTCTTCGTTTTGTGTGACTGTGAAACTGGAATAGTGCTTGACATGATCGTGTATACAGGCACTGACATTGACGTACCGAAAGCCGCTGCCGGTGACCCCATGGGCATGTCAGGTGCCATCGTCAGGAAAATGTTGACACCTTACCTGGGCAAAGGCCACATCATCTACACTGACAACTGGTATACTTCTCCTGCTCTCTGCCAGTTTCTTCATGACAACCAAACGGGGTCATGTGGGACTGTCAGAAAGACAAGAAAGTTTATGCCTAAGTTCACCGGTAATGTCATTCCTCTTACAGATGCCTCCTCCAGTGACACACCTTCTGAAGACGACCTGGCCCAGGAACACCGCGAGAAGCATGTCCGAAGAAGGCGAGAAGCATGTCCGAAGAAGGCGAGAAGCATGTCCGAAGAAGGCGACGAAAGGGGCAGAAATACAAGCAGCTAGAAAAGTCCGGGAAAGTGATAGCCCTGAAGTGGAAGGACAAACGAGACGTCCACTTGCTTTCCACAGTCCACACAGGTGCTCAGATGGACTCTGGTAAAATCCACTACAAAACCAGGAAGACCATCTACAAGCCCGACATGGTAGTGGACTATACCAAGAACATGCGCCTGGTGGACAAGTCTGACTGTCGGCTGTCAGGCGTTGAGTGTCTGAGGAAGACTGAAGTGGTATCACAAGCTCTTCCTCCACCTAGTTGACATCACGATGCTCAACGCCTACAACTTGTGGTTGGTGAAGAGGGAGATGTCCCCAAACCAGAAGCTGAAATTCCGGGAGTTCGTGTATAACGTGGCATACCAACTCCTGGAGAAGTATGGCACCACCACTCACAGACGTACGGCATGGCGTGGGGATCACGTTCCTGACAGAATCCAGCTGGGTGTCGAAAGACACTACCCAACCAACACCGAGCTGATTGGCACTCGTCACAGGCAGGTGCAGTGCACGTCTGCAGCTCCAGTGTGAGAAAACCCCACGTCACCAAAAGAGTCACCTCAATGTGCGCGGAGTGCAAAGTTGCACTCTGCTTGGGTGACTGCTTCAGGGACTACCACACCTTCAAAAATTACTGAGTGTCGCCCCCTGCCCTGCCCTGCCCTGGACTCGCCCTGTGCCCTGCCCTGGACTCGCCCCCGCCCTGCCCTGCCCTGGACTCGCGCCCTACCTTACCTGACCTGACCTAATTGATCACGCTACCTCATAATGAAACATATATATTATATAATGTATAAGTTCCAAAGATGTCCCTGTGATATAGCTTTTACATTATATAATTATATGTTTCATTATTTAGTTTATAAGTTTCAAAGATTTACATGTAATATGCCTTCTTTTTTTAGTATATCAATATATATGTTTGTTATAGCCTAATTAATGTGTAAATATTTTCTTACCTCAAATGAATTGTACAAAAATAAATATATTTCAATAAATCCTGTGAAACCTATACTAAGATAATAAAAAAAAAAACAAAAAAAAAACAAGGTCATGTCATTGTATTCTTACAATATGATATATTCTATGAATATTTCATATTGTTTGAATACAATGGCATGATCTTGTAAAAAAAAAAAATATCAAAAATTATCTAAACAGTATAAAACCTTCCCCATAACCCCCTCCTGGATTCGATCCCACTACCCTACCACACTTTGAGTTTTCCAGTCCGTGACCTTACCAACCATGCCACAGGAGCTCATACCAAATGTCACTCAAAACTTTGTGTCTACAATCGAAATAACAATATACAAAAAAAAAATTAATTATCCCACCAATTTACGTTTGTAAATTGATGGGATTATCAATTATATCATGCAAAGGTTTATAAAAGTTTGTCTCTGTCAAAAATTAGTAATTATATAACTTTATTCTGTCAAAAATTGCCCAAACACTCAGCAAAATTGCCCCTCTCAGTGTGACTCCACTCATTATCACACGGTCAAGCGGTCACGGGGTGACCCTTGCCGCTCCAGCCACAGCAGCTCTGTCTGGGAACAAAATTTGTATAAATACAATAATGCATAAAATACTCTTCACAAATACATTTGTATTGTATAATATTGTAAATAAAAATGAATAATAACTGTGTGAGTGTCGAAATTTGCTCAACCAGCTTTCTTATGTCTCGCCTACACGCGTATATTGGATTATACATAGTCATGACTGTCATACAAATGCTTGCAGTAGGTCTCTAATATACATTTAGATTGCATATTACTTGGAAATAAATAAATATAAGTTTCTCTGGTGGCAATCTACCCTTTCGCAAGTGTAAGGAGACACCAGTCTATATTTAGCTCTCTATCAAAAAAGGCAATCTGCCTATGTTTACTGACCACCCTCGTTGCTGGTCTATAATATAGTACTTTATTTACAGTCAATGGCCTACATGTTTCTGTGGTACTTCACATGTGTCTAAAATGCAATGTCTGCTTGCATAAAAATGCAATTCTGAAGTCCATTTATACGTACGACATACGCATGTCTCACTTTCTCTCTCTCTCCATTCCTGACTCATGTTATTGTAGACCTTTTTTTTTTTTTTTTTTTTTTTTTAGGAGACAATGAACGGAGGAAGGAAAAACACAGATAAAACAAAAAGGTCCATGTGCCTAAAGGCATCCTCCATTCATAAAATGTTTGTAACAACTGGATTTAAACATTTGTTGATTGTAAGTTTGTGGAAAGCAATTCGAGGGAAGTGAATTCCAAAGAGTAGTAGCTCTGGGGATAAATGAATTCTGATAAGCAGAAGTTCTGCATTGTGGAGGAGAAAGTGTAAATTCATGGGCGCTCAGCTGCCCTAGTTCTACGGGGAAAGATGTGGAGAGGCGGCACAATTGAAGCAAGTTCCTCGGAACAATTGCTGTGAAAATATCTGTAGAATAATGCAAGGGATGCAACGTTTCTTCGTATGGCTAATGTAGGAAGGTCCTGTGTGATTGCAGGGTTATTGATTAATCTAATAGCTTTATTTTGAATTTTGTCCAACTGCCTCAATGCAACCACTCCACTTCCACCCCACAGAGGTGAACAGTAATCCATCTGAGAGCGCACATGACTTTTATATATTACGGCCAACTGCTCGTCAGTGAAGAATTCTCGAACTCTGTACAGGAGTCCCAGTTTTTTAGAGGCATTCTTAGCAATGCTTCTAACATAATGTGTCCAGTTCAAGTTAGTAGTTAATGTTACACCGAGAATGTCAATACTAGGGGAAGTGGGAATATTTACATCATTAAAAAATATATGGGAGTCAGTGAGATTCTGTCGTTAGAAAATTGAATGTACTTGGTTTTCTGTGCATTAACCTGACAAGCGCGATATGACAGTAGGTGCTAGGGTAGTTATTTGTGCATTTCTAGCCCTGGATTCTGACAGAATTCGTTATATTTACAATATAAACCATTATTTGTTTTCGGTATGCTTTTATTTTACATATATGATGTATATATGAACCTTCAAGAGTGCTAAAATAAGTGGGAAAAGCATTTGGGTGGTGAAAAACGAAGATATTGGCCACCCGGTCATAATCTCAGGCGAGAGAGAGAGAGACAGGCAGCCCTCCCCTCTCGCTGTCTGGGAGTCAACTGAGAAGAGCGGGGCGGTGTGTGCCGGTGTCTGGGTGTTGCATAACGATCTTTTATGCAACCCACTTGTGCTACATTATCGCGGGAGAGAAAAATAACCGATAAATGATGATAATAAGAGGAAAAATAGGTGATAATTGAGGTGGGGAGGGAGGGGAGGGGGGTGGGTGAGATTTACATGGATGAGTACTGGAGGGGAATTATCTCACCTAGAGACAAATTCCTTTGTTTTGATAGGCCCTTTTTTTTTATGGAAGGCTTTTTTTATGGTCCTGCTTCCGTGAGGCCTATCGCGTTCCCTATAGGAAGCCTTCCGTGAGGCCTATCGCGCTTGCCGGGTTAAAGGAAACTAGATTCTCTTGTCCCCATTCATTAATTCTAGAAAGGTCCTGGTTCAGAGAAATTGCAGTGTTTATTTTTGAATTTATAAGATCGGGTTGGGTGAAAGAATTGGTAAATGTGAAGGAACTGTGGAGTGTTGAGTCATCTGCGTAGGAATGTATTGGATTATGAGTGGTAGATATGAGATCATTGATATGAATGAGGAACAGAGTTGGGGCCAAAACTGATCCCTGGGGAACACCAGCATTTATTGAGTGAAATTGAGAATAAAGGCCATCTACCATTACACGTATTTTTCTGTTATGAAGATAAGAAGAAATTAGTGGAACTAATGATGCAAGGCCGTAGTGTGACATCTTCGACAATAAGGATTGATGCCAGACTCTATCAAATGCCTTTGATATATCCAGTGCTATTGTATGTGTTTCACCATGTTGGTCTGTAGCTTGGTTGATTTGATGCGTAAGAAGGCAAAGAATGTCTGCAGTTGATCGACATCGTCTAAAACCATATTGCCTATCGCTGATTAATTTATTATTCTCCAGATGCTTAATTATGTGATTATTTAATATAATTTCAAAAACTTTGCCAAGAGTGGAAGTTATAGCTATTGGTCTGTAGTTTGATGGATCTGAAGAGGCACCTTTTTTAGGAACTGGATGGATGTTTGCTTCTTTCCAGGGTACTGGGAAGCATGAGGTATGAGTACACAGACGGAAAAATTTGCCAATACAGGAGCGAGCACCAAGGAGCAATTCTTAAGTACTATTGGAGGAATTTCATCTGGACCAGGAGCCTTATCTACTGAGAGATTCTGCAAAATAGTTTTGACATGTCTGGTGTGGATCTTAAGTGAGGGAATTTCAGGTGAATTAAAATTAAGTACAGGGACATCTTTATTTATTTCATCTAAGGTTGAGTTGGTGGAGAAAATATCTGCAAGAAGGTTAGCTTTACCTCGTGGGTCACTTACAAGATTGCCAGTCGGAGATTTTAATGGTGGAATGGATGAAGCAGTAGTGAAGTTGGATTTGAATGAGTTAAGAGTAGACCAAAATATTTTGTTATCATTTGGATTATTTAGAAGTTTATTTGCCTGCTTATGGAGAAAGTTTGATTTAGTTAGGTTTAATACAGTTTTGGCATGATTTCTGATGTTTCTAAAGTAATTAAAGGCTTCATGTGTTTTTGATCTTGTGTATGCATTGTAGGCTATTGCTTTTTGTTCAGTTACTCTAGCACAATTATGGTCAAACCATTTAGGTGAATTAGATCTTTTACTGTACTTTTGATGAGGAATAAAAGTTTCCATTCCAATTTTTACAAAATCTTGTATGTGGCTCAAGGTGGAGTGTGCATCATTAGAAAAGAAAGCGGTCCAGGGAATATCAATAAAGAAACCTTGAAGACCCTCCCAGTCTGCCCTATCGTAATGCCATTTAGTCACCAAAACAGGTTCAGAGTGGGAAGGTGTGGTAGGTGATAGACAGGTGGCCTGTATCAGACAGTGATCAGAAGATCCAAGTGGGGACCTCACTGTAACATCATAATTTTCTGAATTGGTTGTTAAAAATAAGTCCAGTAGGTGGGAATTATGATTAGGATTATCTGGTACACGGGTGGGTTGGTTGACTAGTTGAATGAGATTAAATGAGTCTGCAAATAGCTCACATTCAAGACCAGGATCATCAGTCCTGGCTGAATGAGTGAGCCATTCAACATTATGGACATTAAAATCACCCAGCACAGTGATTTCAGAAGAAGCATTTAAGTTGAGGACACTGAGTTGTGAGGACAGAGAATCAAAAAGACGTTGCTCTGGAGGAGTATTTGGGGAACGGTAGATGCAACATATGTATTTAAATTTACCAGCAGAAATTAATTTGTATATAGAATAATCAAAATAGGGACAATTGAAACTAGTAACCTCCTCCAGGGCAATTTCAGATTTTGCGAAGCAACATACATCACCTTTAGGTCTGAAATTTTGGAGCAGTTGATAACCTGGAAAATTAAATCTAGATGTGTCAGATGTGGATGTTACTTGAGTCTCTGTCAAAAAAAGGAGAGTAGGGGATTCTGCTTGAAGAAATTGGTGTACAGAATTGATGTTAGAGTGAAGTCCCCTTATATTACTAAAGAAATAGCTGTACTGACAAGCAGCTTTGGGACGTTGCAATGCTCTTGACACAGTCGCATGATGACGACCGGGAGGGCCCTGTGTCAATAACCCAACCCTGCCGGGGGTGGATATCCGAGGGACCACCAGGTTTGCTCTTAACAATTGTACTGCCATATTTATAAGGTAAGTGTATGGTGTTACATGTATGATATGTAGTGGGAAGAGTAGTATTTTATGGATAGAGGATAGCGATGTAGGGCAATGTCGTGAAGTTGGATGTGTATGTTATATAAAGAGGGTTTTCCTGATACCCCTGATGTGTGAGGCAGAAAGATATGTATCCAGCTACCAAGGTGAGATGCGGTCTCAGGATGATAAGACCGCATCTCTAGCTGCCACTAAAACCTGCAGCCAACCCTACTCCTGCCAGCCAGAGTCCAGGCGCGCCACCCCCAGAGCCATAAGGACATAACCACCACGCGCCAAACGCCCTTGATCCTCTCAAGCCGGGCGCCTTAAGTAGGGGCAAGAAGATTGCCTTATACTCACCCAGCCTGGACATCATGAACTAAGCTTGCCATTTGGTATTATTTAGTTCAGGGTAAGAACAGCCAGAGATAGCTGGTGTTCAACTTGTCAGTTGTGTGCTGTGATCGAAGATCTACCAGGTCGGGTTCCCCCCATCAGGAAGAGGACTAGCTTGGGCAACCCACTTTGGGCTCCCCCTTTCTGGCCTTCGATGCGGTGCACAAACCAAGTACCAAAGGATTCCTACCTTGTTTTGTTCAAGGGATTATGAGGATAGTGTAGTAACTTGAGATCTACCAGATCGGGTTCCCCCCATCAGGAAGAGGACTAATTTTGGGCAACCCACTTTGGGCTCCCCTTTCTGGATTCTCTTTTTGCTACATGGTTCTGATAGTTCCACGAACTAGCAAGGAAGGAAGACACTTACCTTGACCCCCCTTAGACTACCTATAATGTCACTATCTAGACTGCTTGCCACTCTAGGTAGATCATTATGCTAGTCACCCTAACCCCCCAAACCTTGTAGCAGAACTCCAGCATATCCTTTGGGGATCACTGCACTGTGGGAGTGCAAGAGGAACCCGGTTGTCCCGTGGTAGGCGCCAAGGTCTAAGGAATCATCTTGTGACTCACCCTGGACCAGTAGCTGGAGTCATCACGCCCAGCCGCCCCCCCTGGACCAACTTCCGGAGTCATCACGCCCAGCCGCCCTCCGGACTACTGGATCCTCCCTCGATCTATGGGCCCTCCTCTTCACTACAGCTCTCCTTTAAGTGCTTTTGTACCGTTTCTGGGTATAGAGTTGACTCAGGGTTGTGGTAGAAGTTATCTTCAAGGGTTCTCATTAACATTACGTCTTGCGAGAGGTCTTTCTTCTCCCTACTTAAATTGACGTTAATTAGCCCACTTGCCGGGACCCATTATACATACCTATCCGGGGATCCTTATATATGCACCTTCCCGGGTTATTGGTCTCCCATAGCCCGACAGAGGGGGCGTGCTTATATAAGACCCATAGAATCAAACACAAACACATATTTACACGTAATCTAGTCCCTTTGTATAACTTCTAGCCTAATTAATTTAACATTCTGTCAGGTTCATAACTCGAATAGATTTCACTCTATCTCAGCTCCCGACGATTGTTGCCTCAGCCTTCAGCACCTTGCTAGTACACAATTAGAGTTAAGGATTAATCTTTGCCAGGTGAGATCTAGCACACCTATAGTATTAATATCATTTGTGAGCCTTTCCGAGCCCACTTCATTGTTGATGACCACTTGGCCATTATTGCTTTAGAGTCAGTTAACGTCACTATATGCCGGGGACATCATTGCATGATCCAGACGGCATTTGCCATTACTGCACTCTTGTCTTTTGTTGAGATCCTCTCTGAGATCTATTTGGGTAGGAGGTGTACCTCCACCATTTGGGATACCTTATAATTGTATCCTAGGAGTATTATTATTACCTTGAGTCCGGACCCATTGTCCGACTCCTATTGCTTACTTGATAACCTGAGTATTGTATGTCTTAATTATTCTTATTGTTGTTGATGATCTCCAGGTTACAGGTATAAAATATATGTCTTGCTCCTCCATGAACCAGGTGTTAAACTGAATAAAACCCATGTTAACTTGTTACCTGTGTACTTACTATCCTGCCGTGTTGTCTCTTTATTTAAAGTTTAAGGTATACCTATCCAGTTAGAGAGCTGCTCATTGTACAAAGAATATCTCGCGTTCCAATTTGGACCGGGCATAACACTGGTGACAGCGGTGTCTCTTTCTCGAAGGTAGCCTTTCAGGTTTTTCCTGCTTTAAATATTTTGAGAGTATCACGACAGGGATAAGTAGTCAGGATGGCAGGGAAAGCACTGGATATTATTCCTTTCAGACCAGAGGAAACTGACATTACCACCTATTTAGAGGTTGTCAAGCCAGTGCTTGACATCATATTTAAAGATGAAGTTGCCCCTAAAATACATACTGTAGTCATGAAGCTGGGGCGGTCTATGGCCCTAGTTTCCAGTTATGTAAAAGAGAACCCCGGAATGACCTGGGAACAGTTTGAAACATACACTAAAACTGCCATTAACCCCGTCTTAGGTACTGTAATAGCCGACCAGCAATTTCACGCCATCACCTACGACGGGGACCTCGACGCCACCATCAGCAAGCTTACCAGGCTGGCTTCCACCGCATTCACAACGGCTACAGCTGCAGAGAGGAAGGAGAACGTCCGCCGGACCCTGATGAGGATCCTTCCGCGTGCAGTCCGGGACCACTTTACCATCACAGAACCGGCCGGATATGATACAGACCTCCCTATCATACGCCGTATTCTGGCCCTGCCAAAATCCCAGGAGCAAGGAAAGATCGCGGGTATCCAACGAGCTCCCACTAAGCCACAAGGACCTCATTCCGGACCAACCTACCACCCTAGCCGCAACCAGGACAAGCCGGAAGAATGGGCCAGAGTCAAGCCTGGAGACTGGAAGCCCTGCGGGTCCCAGTGCCCTATTAATGGGTTGAAGAGGTCTTTTGCCGAGTTGCTGGCCAAACGCTCGAGGGTTCCACTGTTCTTAGGACAGATTCCCTGGCTGAAGCCCTCCAGAAGAGTTGCCACCATCCTAGAAGACGGCACCGCAGGAGCTGAGGACTACGACGAGGTTGGTGACCCGGACGACCACAGTACAGTTGAGCCGGAAGTCATCAAACCGGGTTTTTAGACCGCCCCCGCCCACCAACTTGCAAACTGGCGGGGGCTCGAGATAGGGGCAGCTATGATATGATAAAGCCTCCCATTTACACCCACCTGACCATCCAGAGAGTCAACTCTCGACTCCTTGTCGACACCGGAGCTTCAAGATCCTGTATTTTTTCCTCTTACCACCAGAGACATCACAACACTTTTGGACCAATTCAACACTCGTCCACCACCCTCATTGATGCCAACGACAACCTTATTTCTAGTACTGGCATCACGGCCCCACTGTATGTGGCCACCCCTCAACCTAACCACGGCCATCACCACGCTTTCATGGTATTTCCCTCCCAAGAAACCACCTACGACGGATACCTGGGATTCGACCTTCTCACGGCCCTCCGCACTACTATCCAGTGTGTTGAAAGAAGATTGTTATTTTCCACCAAACCCCCAGGACTCACCACTCCGAAGATTGCCACACCGCTCCATGACCCTCCTCAAACCTTGAAAGCCATCCGTGTTGCATCGGCCATCACCATTCAACCCATCACCTTGCTGCCACATCATGAACATTGGGTACCCATCCATCCAGCCCTCAATGGAGAACTCATTCACACTCCCTCTCTTCAGAGCCCTTTTGACAGGGATTGTCTCACTGCTCCTGCCATTTTAAAACAAAATGCAGTAAGAATAGCCAACATCTCCGACCACCCTATCACCCTACCCAGGGGTCTCACCATCGGAGAACTAGAGACCTATGATGACCAGCCTTCAACCGACACCCACTTCCATTCCTGCATCAACTCCATCACTCCCAGACGTTCCTACTCACCTCACCCCTCAACAAAAGGACGATCTGTGCCAGTTAATGGCCGAATACCAGGACATCTTTGCCACCAACTCCCAAGATGTAGGCCACACCCATGTCCTAGAACACCACATTCACACTGTTGGACCCCCAGTCAGACAGGCTATACGAAGAAAGAACCCCCTTCAGCGCCAAGAAGAACAGAAGCAAGTTGCAGAGATGTTAGAAGCTGGCATCGTCAACCCATCAACTAGCCCTTGGTCCTCTCCAGTGGTACTGGTCAAGAAGAAGGATGGGTCATCTCGATTCTGCATCGACTACCGACAACTCAACGATGTCACCATCAAAGATGCCACCCCACTACCACGCATCGACGACTCCCTAGACTCCCTCTTAGGGGCCAGATGGTTCTCCACACTGGACCTGCAATCCGGATACTGGCAGGTCCCCGTCGCCCCCACCGACCAAGAAAAAACAGCTTTCTCCACCAGTCAAGGGAAGCTTTACGAATTCTCGGTGCTGCCATTCGGATTATGTAACGGTCCCGCCACCTTCTCCCGACTGATGGAATCCGTACTTCAGGGATTAACTTGGGAAACATGTCTGGCGTACTTGGACGACATCATAGTATTTGGTCGTACCTGGGCAGAACACCTCCAACGCCTCAGCCAAGTTTTCCAGAGGATCCGACAAGCCGGATTAAAGCTGAAGCCTACTAAATGCACCATGGCTCGACATCAGGTCCAATTCTTAGGACATCTGGTGTCAGAAGAAGGACTTGCACCTGACCCCAAGAAACTCCAAGCCATCCAGGAGATCCAACCCCCGAAGTCAGTAAAAGGAGTAAGAGCTTTCCTAGGCCTTGCCTCCTACTATCGGAGATTTGTGAAGAATTTCGCCACCATTGCCAGACCTCTACACGACTTAACTAGGAAGGAAGAACCTTTTGTGTGGACCCCCGACCGTCTCCAAGCCTTCACCTCCCTCAAGGATCTACTCGTGTCTTCCCCTGTCGTCTCTTTTCCGGACTACCAACTACCCTTTAGACTCTACACCGACGTGTCCCTTCTCGGCGTCGGTGCAGTCCTCTCCCAAAATCGAGAAGGACGAGAGCACATCATTGCTTGTGCCAGCCGGACCTTAACCCCAGCAGAAACCAACTACCCGGTAACTAAAAGAGAATGCTTAGGCATCGTTTGGGCCCTCCAACACTTCCGGGCCTACCTAGCTGGCGTCAAGATCACCATCATCACTGACCACCAAGCCTTACAATGGCTCAGGAAATCTGATTCTAAGAATGCCCTAACAGTCCGTTGGCGAGAATCACTTGAGGAGTTTGATTTTGAGATTTCCTACAGGCCGGGAAAACTCCATACCAATGCAGACGCCTTATCCCGGCTCCCACTGGCACCAGAACAACTCAACACCATCCAAGAACCTCGACCACCACCTACTACCACTCCCCCTCTCATCCAGGCCTACCTCCGGAACGACAAACCAACTTGGATCTCCACCCGACTTTTTGGCCTCTTACAAAGAAGGGGTGACGCCCTCTTTACCCCAGAAGGTCAGATCGTACTAGGGCCTGAGGATGCTGAACAAATGATGTCTTCTTTGCACACCAACAACGGGATCCATCTAGGCCAAAAGAAGTTGGTGAACACGTTCAAAACATCTACTGGACTCCTCGCCCCTACACCACGGCCAAGAAAATCACTGAAGCTTGCCGTGCCTGCACCCTGGGAAAAGACCAAACACGCACCCAGGACCTTCCGGCAAACTCATCGCTTCTAAACCCTGGCAACTTTTGGCAGTAGACGTCATGGGACCTCTACAAAACGACAGGGGATACCGCTACATCATCACCTTCGTGGACACGTACTCAAAATACGTGATCGCCTGCCCTGCCAGAGAACACACTGCTATGGCCGTCACCGAGGCATTATTACAACATGTCTTTCCCTATTTTGGATTGCCACAGGCAATCCACTCCGACAATGCCCCTGAATTCACCGGGCAAATTTGGACGCAGATCTCCGAAATGTTTGGATTTCACATCAGCCACTCTTCACCCTACTGGCCAAAAGGAAACTCCATCTGCGAGCGATCTCATAGAACCATCGCCAATCAAATCCGGACACACCTCCAACAGATGAACTCATCGGACTGGACCAGCCAAATTCGCATCATACAATGGGGAATAAACACCTGCCCCAGAGACAACGGGATCACCCCTCATGAGATGGTTTTTGGGAGTCCACCTCTCCTCATACCACTACGTCACCTAGCTGCCCCTACTGAGGCCTCACCAGGTCTAAATACCAACCTCGTCCACCTCAGGAACCGCCTACGTCAGCTCCAGTTTTCCCAAGATCTCCAGCCTGATGAAGCCCCCAAGAACAACCCTCACCAAGTAGGCGACCTAGTCATGGTCGCCATCTTACCTGTACCCTCCAAACTGAAGCCACGGTACAAGGGTCCATTTGAGATCCTTAGGATCGCAAACTGTTTCCAGGTCATAATTAACTATCATGGGGAATCTCGCACTTATAGGAATAGGTTTGTCAGAAGGTTTCAACCTATTAATAAGAATATTACTGTTGTAGCTGAGCCTGATCAGGATGTTGACTGTACCCCTGTTTCAAATCTTCACCCTCAAACTTCCTGTCTTTCCGGACCTGTCCCTCTCAACCATGCTGTCCCTCTCCCTCCACCTCTTTCCACTCCCCCTCTCAATTCTCCTTTGCCTGCCCTTCACTCTCCTGTACTGCAACCTCCTGTCACCCTTCCCACCCGCCTCAACCAGTTCACCCCTTCTCACCTTCCTAAACATCGACCTCCTCCTGTTCTCTCTACTCAAACCCAAACTTCCCCCTCTTCTCTTTCACCTCCTGTCACCTTCACCCCTTCCCGCATTCCTAAGCCCAAATCTTCTCACATCTCCTCTCCTTCCTCTCCTCTCGTTTCACCTCCGCAACCTCCTTCTCAACCATCACCTTTAATTAACCTTGCCACGTCTAGTCTTCCCCCCTCGCCACCACAACTCACCAACATACCCCCCACTTTGCCTATCACCCCCAGCTTCCGTCCTAAAAAACCCTCACCTACTCCTCCTATCTCTAAAACCCTACTTCCTTCTCCTCAATCTATTTCCCCTCCTTCTCAACTTCCCAGGCGAAAAACAATATCCAAATTTCGCTCAATGTCACCTCTAACTCCATCTCCCCCATTTCCCAGACTCCCTTCTCATACCCGCTGTGGAAGACCTGTGAAGCCACCCACCAGATGGGAACCAGCCCTGTCTCAGCCTAAAGCGAGAAAGGTTAAGGATCAAGCGTCTTCAAGCTCCTCCCCCCAGCCTGGTACTTCGGCGTCCGCACCAAGCTCCTCCCCCCAGCCTGGTACTTCGGCGTCCGCACAACCTCATGACCTGGGCCAAGCCAGGCTCTCTGTCATCACTCTCCAACCACCTCCAGCCACGACAACGCCCTCACTGACGACCACCACCAAGATGCGGATTGACATGGTAACCCTGGCGCGGAACGACTCCACCAAAGTGATCAAGTCACCTCACCACCTCCTCGACCATTTGAGGTACTATGACTCCTCTTCTCTCCTCACCCTCACCGGAGACAAGATGGCCACCCCTAACAACCAGGGAGTCATTTATTACCACTTCCTCCAGCACCTGACCCCTGTCTACGAAGATAATACTTCAAGACATTACCATCTCCAGTCCCGGGGTCGGGACTTTTCTCTACCAGACGGTAGTGAGATGCGGTCTCAGGATGATAAGACCGCATCTCTAGCTGCCACTAAAACCTGCAGCCAACCCTACTCCTGCCAGCCAGAGTCCAGGCGTGCCACCCCCAGAGCCATAAGGACATAACCACCACGCGCCAAACGCCCTTGATCCTCTCAAGCCGGGCGCCTTAAGTAGGGGCAAGAAGATTGCCTTATACTCACCCAGCCTGGACATCATGAACTAAGCTTGCCATTTGGTATTATTTAGTTCAGGGTAAGAACAGCCAGAGATAGCTGGTGTTCAACTTGTCAGTTGTGTGCTGTGATCGAAGATCTACCAGATCGGGTTCCCCCCATCAGGAAGAGGACTAGCTTGGGCAACCCACTTTGGGCTCCCCCTTTCTGGCCTTCGATGCGGTGCACAAACCAAGTACCAAAGGATTCCTACCTTGTTTTGTTCAAGGGATTATGAGGATAGTGTAGTAACTTGAGATCTACCAGATCGGGTTCCCCCCATCAGGAAGAGGACTAATTTTGGGCAACCCACTTTGGGCTCCCCTTTCTGGATTCTCTTTTTGCTACATGGTTCTGATAGTTCCACGAACTAGCAAGGAAGGAAGACACTTACCTTGACCCCCCCTTAGACTACCTATAATGTCACTATCTAGACTGCTTGCCACTCTAGGTAGATCATTATGCTAGTCACCCTAACCCCCCAAACCTTGTAGCAGAACTCCAGCATATCCTTTGGGGATCACTGCACTGTGGGAGTGCAAGAGGAACCCGGTTGTCCCGTGGTAGGCGCCAAGGTCTAAGGAATCATCTTGTGACTCACCCTGGACCAGTAGCTGGAGTCATCACGCCCAGCCGCCCCCCCTGGACCAACTTCCGGAGTCATCACGCCCAGCCGCCCTCCGGACTACTGGATCCTCCCTCGATCTATGGGCCCTCCTCTTCACTACAGCTCTCCTTTAAGTGCTTTTGTACCGTTTCTGGGTATAGAGTTGACTCAGGGTTGTGGTAGAAGTTATCTTCAAGGGTTCTCATTAACATTACGTCTTGCGAGAGGTCTTTCTTCTCCCTACTTAAATTGACGTTAATTAGCCCACTTGCCGGGACCCATTATACATACCTATCAGGGGATCCTTATATATGCACCTTCCCGGGTTATTGGTCTCCCATAGCCCGACAGAGGGGGCGTGCTTATATAAGACCCATAGAATCAAACACAAACACATATTTACACGTAATCTAGTCCCTTTGTATAACTTCTAGCCTAATTCATTTAACATTCTGTCAGGTTCATAACTCGAATAGATTTCACTCTATCTCAGCTCCCGACGATTGTTGCCTCAGCCTTCAGCACCTTGCTAGTACACAATTAAAGTTAAGGATTAATCTTTGCCAGGTGAGATCTAGCACACCTATAGTATTAATATCATTTGTGAGCCTTTCCGAGCCCACTTCATTGTTGATGACCACTTGGCCATTATTGCTTTAGAGTCAGTTAACGTCACTATATGCCGGGGACATCATTGCATGATCCAGACGGCATTTGCCATTACTGCACTCTTGTCTTTTGTTGAGATCCTCTCTGAGATCTATTTGGGTAGGAGGTGTACCTCCACCATTTTGGATACCTTATAATTGTATCCTAGGAGTATTATTATTACCTTGAGTCCGGACCCATTGTCCGACTCCTATTGCTTACTTGATAACCTGAGTATTGTATGTCTTAATTATTCTTATTGTTGTTGATGATCTCCAGGTTACAGGTATAAAATATATGTCTTGCTCCTCCATGAACCAGGTGTTAAACTGAATAAAACCCATGTTAACTTATTACCTGTGTACTTACTATCCTGCCGTGTTGTCTCTTTATTTAAAGTTTAAGGTATACCTATCCAGTTAGAGAGCTGCTCATTGTACAAAGAATATCTCGCGTTCCAATTTGGACCGGGCATAACACAAGGCCTGGGAGAGAAAATGGAATTCAGGCTATTCCCTGAGTCTCCCGAAACCTTGGCGGTAGTACTTCCCTGGGCGGGGCTGCCTACCCCACTACATCTTGGTGGCAACGAACACCAGACACCTGCTAGACATAAGGTTAAAAATCCCAAGACATCCATACGCCTGGGGCGCCTCCACAATTATCACACAGCTCCGTATGTTTCTTGATAGCTGCGTTTGTTTCTCCCTGCCTTCACACTCTCCACGACTCACTCCCTGCCTCCCTCCCACCCACCCACCCTTTTAGACTTCCGTCTGCTAGAAACTCATTGATAATGTGCGTAAATATCGCATGAATTGGTCTATATGTGGTATATATATTGATATATGGCACGTCTACATACGTACAAGTCTGTATTATAGCATGACAGTGCTCTAAGTACAAGATATAAGTGATATTTATGGCGTAACACACCCTCTCCCCCTTTCATTCCCAGCACAACTCAATCACACCTTGGTTCACGCATAGAAACTCATTGATAATGTGCGTAAATATCGCATGAATTGGTCTATATGCGGTATATATATTGATATATGGCACGTCTACATACGTACAAGTCTGTATTATAGCATGACAGTGCTCTAAGTACGAGATATACGTGATATTATAGCGCAAACCACACTCTCATCTCATAAATTGCCGCCAAACCTCCAACCCATCTTCGTTCCCGCCTAAAAATTCTTTGATAATTCCCTTATATATTGCAATTTTTGGTCACTATGAGGCATATTCATTGTTATATGTGTGGCCTACACACGTATACGTACTCTACATAGCCTATAAGGGATAAAAAAAGGAGATATACGTGATAATACGCGGTAACCCACCCCCTGCTCCCTCTGGTTCTATCCCCTGGGCGCGTGAAAATTCGGCAGGGAAATCTCGCCGCTCGATGACAATCTAGCCGCGCGGTGCCATTCGCTACGGACCGTTCCCCCCCCCCCCCAGACTTTTTTGGGGGGGTCAAATATATATGGGCCGATGCACGCAAACATTCCCTACAGGCTGATGTACTTTTTATCGAAATTGGCAATGGGTCCCAAAATCATCATACATGCGCACAGTATGACCCTGTAAAAAAAAAACTTGTGCGCCGCGGAGAGGTTAAGCATCACACCACTAGAATCGGCACGTTTTCACAGTCAAGAAACACTATCTTAGAAATGCGAAATATAACATCGATCACCTAAAAAATAGAAAAACTGACCTGAAAACTCCGTCCGTCGTGATGTATACAATAGTTTGCCGTCATCCTCAAGCTATCCGTTTTCTTCTTTTGAGGTGTTGGGGAAACTATTTTATTATTGATAGGGCAGAAATTATGGATACTGTTCGTTTCACCCCCATGTTCATTACACCCCACCTTCACCCTACCATTATAAATAGTAATAATCATTCAATTAACAATGTTGCTACTAGTATATCAGATAAATCACATAAGTATTAACTCCATCCCAATAAACAGGTTACGTAATTACGACGTAAGGCAATAGTGCTGGAATGGTTATGTAACAACGTTATCATGTATACGTAGGATTTTTTTTTTTAAATTGTTGTAATGTAACGTATATTATGACCTTACTTGCATATAATTTAAATAAGTTGTTACTACGTAGTTGGGTAGTAAATACAGATACAATTATAAAGTATGGGCAATACATCGTTGTTTAACGTCCGTACGACGTGCACAATTAGTAATTACATAATGTAATACTGTACCCTGTATTGAACAAATGGCAACGACGTAAATTTGACGTTGTTGGTAAAAATATTGGAAACGTTACTCTTTGTCTTGTAATAACATAATTATTACGTCAATCTTCATGTTGTGAGCACATAACAATGATACTAATATCATTACTTCAAATAAAACACGTAAGTACAACGTCAATTGTTGGTAACTTGGACGTAATCAAGGACAGCTTACACGTAACAAACATTTGTGCAAAAAACGTAAGGCAAAATTTAATAGTGACGTATTATATATACTAACTACTACATACAATTAATACGTAAGAAAAACGTCAATTGTGTGTAACATAAGACGTAATTAAAGGACAGAATTTACACGTGTTACGACTGGGGTTCAAATATATCAGGGCTCTTATTCATTGGACTAGTAATGGCATAAATGCTACAACGGAAAGCGCTAGATCCAACCTCTGATGTATATTCCCAGTGAACAAAGAACACAAATACTCTACAGAGTTCTATATGCAATACTAGGCTATCAAACTCTCAATAAATGTGCGTCTACTCTAGGCTTAATGTTATGGGAAAACAGCCTATTACTACCTATAACCGACGGTGCTTGGTTATGGTATGCAAAGTAAGGTGGTAAGAGAAGTTACAGCTTACGTTACTTTAATCAATAAATGTCAGGTACTCCTGCATGAAAGAAAGTGCACTAAAGTCCTTCAACACTAACAAGGAATCTTCTTTAAATGTTAGATGCTATAAAGATGCTCGTATCGGAAATGGAACCCAAAAAGGCAGGCAGCGGAACAATGCTCGTGCAGGCTATGCACACAAAAAGGCAGAATATATAATGCCGTCGGAGCCAAGAATATCCTAAACACAACAACAATAATAATCGCCACGACAATGCAGTATTCCTATCAACAAAAAGAGCCTAAGTCGTTTGTGTCTCAATACATCCAACTAGGCTGCGAAATGCTTGTGTAATCATAAACGGGTATGCATAAAAAGAGTAATTAGGTTAATATACTTAATGTCTACTATGATTGATAAAGTCTAGCTAGAGTCAATGATACGAGATACTGGTGCGCATGGCATGCCGCATAGCCTAGTGCAAATCTCAAGTCTGTGCGTCAAATATTACGTTATAATGAAGGGTAGCTCTCTTGAGAAACCTTAATACCGAAGTATTAAGCGTTCTCCTGGCGTACCTCAAAGATAAACAATCGAGACTAGAACAGTGCAGAATGGTATAGGCAAAAAACCCTCATTCGTGCATGCTCTACTCTCAATGGCACACAGACTAGAATTTACTCAATCAACTCCAGTTCTCAGGTATGTCGTGCCGCTTTTAACTGAAGCCAGCACTCATAGGAAACAATACCTATAATATCAGACTCCTAGTCTAGCATTATCTAATCCAGCAGAACACTAATAACTAAAGGAAGCAGTACTAAACAATATAAATGCCAACCAATGCTTCGTGATCCACTTATCTTAACAACTAACATACATAGGCTATATCAGACCTTAACACACAATACAACTGGCCAGCATGAAGCTGATTTTGCAGAGTTAACCAGAGGGGGTATAATATTAATAAAAGGTGGTGAAGGATATGGAAAATGAGAGAGATAGGCAGAGGAAAAGATTCTCAGGTACGGAGCGGAGACAGATAGCAAGGGAAAAAAGATGGGTGTGTTCTAGAAACCAGATCTGAGGGAGAGAGTGGCGAGGAACTGTATATATACTCGCACTAGCTCGAGCCGCGTGGGAAAACAGCGGTTACAAGTCATCTAACCACTAGCAAAGCTTACAGCATGGTAAGGGCCTCTCTCCACCAACCCCCGCGAGGCAGCCAGCCGTGACGTCATCGAGCGGGACAAAAACACTGCGCGCCCCCTCTCACTCTGTTCTACTCCCTCTCTCTCTCCCAGATCCTATCATTACTAGTTAATGATAAAATATATACTTTATAATTAAATATATAAAGCCTTGACATGGGCGAAAACAAAGAGCCTTTCTGGACTGCCCATGACACGAGCTTTCATATGAAATAAAGCACACTCTAATACACAAACTGTAGCCCCATCCACTGCCCTGGCGATCCTAGCGAGTCACTGTAGGACAAGCCATGCGGTTCTAACGGAGTGGTTAACGTCACACCCCCCCCAAGATTTTTCTCAGAGGCCCCAAGGCTCACAAAAATCTGATGGTTAGAACCCATGCTATATCTCCACTTCCCATCACCCAGTGGCAGTAAAATATCTGGCACAGTTCTTCAACAAAACATTTTTCAAAATTATAACCCTCCCCAACACCATAGGTTAAATTATATGTAGTTATGCTCCTCAAGAGCGAGCTTCTCTAGCCCAGCATTCTGAGAGGAGTGCAACTCAGAATTACTGCTATAACATACTAAAAAAATTCAACTATCAAAGAAAGAGTTTTTATTTGATTTTTTTTTATGTTTATAATTTGTTTATTTCGGCTGCACTATAGGGGCAAGCCTAGTTTTTTCTTCTATACCAAACGCTCAACTCCTGCTTTACGACCCAATACGCTGGGCTACAACCGCGAGCCAACAAGCACCAAGCGTAAAATACTATTCAAACTAAAGCAGGAGGCTACCCGTGTGTCAATCTACCCAGGATCATATACCCTTGAACGACCATCTGCAACCACGTTGTCACAACCGGCAATATGGCGTATGTCCAGGTTATATACCAATAACCTTAGTGACCACCTGGTCAGCCTCATATTCCGATTGTGAAACTGGTCCAAGAACTTGAGAGGGTGATGACCTGGGTAAACTACAACGACCGGACCATAGGCTGGAACACAGACCTCGAAATGCCTCAGAGCAAGTACAACCGCCAGCAGCTCCTCCTTGACAACAGAGCAGCTCCCCTGGGCGGAATTGTACTTCTCCGAGCAGAAACTAACAGGATGCTCCAGCCCATCATCGTCCTTTTCCACAAGGACGGCACCAGCCCCCACACCACTAGCCTCCGTTGCTAGTTGGAAAGGTAGGCTAAAGTCAGGGGCCCTGAGGATCGGGTGAGTGCACAACAGGTGTTTTACTTCTCTAAACACCTCACACTCAGGCGCCCATTTGAACTTCTTATCCTTCCAGTTATCCTCCACCTGAGCTTGACTGTCCCGTTCTCCTTCTCCACCTTGACTGCTAAACGTCATCACAGGCACAGTGAGAGGCTCAGGGGGGTGCCTCCCATACTCCTTCACGGGATTATCATGACATAACTGATTGTGCTTCCGTCTGTCTGGAGTGGCTACCAAGTAAACCAGGTCCGATAGCTCCTCCACCACCCTATAAGGACCAGCGTACTTCGCGGATAAGGGGTGACCTACAAGGGGCAGTAGAATCAACACCTCCTGACCCACGTGAAACTCCCTGAGTTCAACCTTGAGGTCGTACCTGTCCTTCCTGAGGGCCTGAGAGCTAGTCAAATTACGGCCAGCCAACTCCAGACTGCGCAACATCCGTTCTCGACTGTTGAGGACACACTTGAGCATAGAACAAGGTTTTACTGCGCCCTCCCATACTTCTTCAACCATATGGAGAGGCCCTCTGACACGGTGTCCAAAGACGAGCTCATTAGGGCTGAATCCCAAACTCTCCCCAGGTACCTCCCACACAGCAAACAAAACACATGGCAGGCCAAGATCTCAATCCCTCCCACTCTCAAAGCAACAACAACGAAGCACAGATTTCAAGGCCGAGTGCCATCGCTCTAACACACCCTGGCTCTCCAGATGATATGCAGATGACACAACCCCAACAATCCCATGCTGCGGCATTGCTTGTACAAAGAGGCTAGAAGTGAAGTTGGGTCCCCGGACTGACTGAATCCCCTGCGGGTAACCATACCGGGAAAAATACACTAGCAAGCTTCGGACCACCGTTTTCGCCGACCCATTTCTCATAGGGTACGCGTCAGGGTACCTTGTTGCTACATCTCCCGACTGTGCATCACTGTCCTCCTTCAACTCTTTCGTCTTTTTAAGCCCATCCTCTGCCCCTACAGGAACAGTTACTGGGTCTTCTCCAGACTCGAAATGTGGTCCTAATAATGAGTCCCCGAGAAGGTCCGTTGACACTAAACTCTCAACCGCATCAACTTCCAAAACCCCTTCTCGGTACCCTTCCTCCGCTGATCTAAAGATTGTTGACCAGAATGTGACTCCCTGGATGCAGAATCTCCGGTGACAACACACGCCATAGGCTGCACCGGACACTTCTCAACCCACTCCTGCTCCTCCCTACTCACGTCGGTCGGCTTCTCGACAACGACTAAGGGTGGAGCCTCAGAAGTAGGCCCCGCAAAGTCGTTGCCAAGAAGGAGGTCGACGCCCCCAACAGGTAACTTCTCCACAATTCCTACATCCAGGTCACGAGTCACACCATCAACTTCCACCTTCATTCTTACAAGCGGGTATGACCTTGTCGCATTAACTCCCTGAACCACAACCACCCGCGCCGTATTGACAGGTTTACCAGTGAAATTTCTCAACAGTGTTTGCGATGCCCCAGTGTCACGCAAAATTCTCACCTCATGTCTTCTACCCCCCCACTCCACACAACCGAGTCCCCTGTGGTCACTAAAGGCATCACGGACAGGGAATAAGCCTTCCGGATCCTTCTGCACTGGCAGTGTATTTACCTCGGAAGAAATGCCTCTAACAAACTCCGATGTCCTCTTGAACACTCCAATGCCGTGAGCAAAAGACACGGCTGCCGGAGGAGGTCGACTAGGGCACTCATTTGCCTTATGACCCTCCTGGTGGCACCTAAAACACATAAATTTCGGTTTCGGCTTATACTGTGATGTAAAAGGCCCCTGACTTTTCACATACGGTGTGGTGGTAGGTTTGGCTTCAGTTTTAGTTTCATTGCTCTTTGGTTTAAATGTGTCATTGCTACGGGGAGGGGGAGGATAACGGTCCCTAGCACTTGCATCGTACTTCTGTGAGGACCCGCAACCCCGAATCAACGACAGCCGTAGATCAGCCATTTCTGCTGCTTCTACTAGAGTTCTTGGGTTTTTCTCCTTTAAGTTCAAAGTTAGATCACCGCCCGTGCTCTTAAAGAACTGCTCCAACATCATCAACTGCTTAACTCCATCAAACATTGTTACCTTCTCAGATCGGAGCCAGTTCCCCATAGCATCGGACAAGTCCCGGGCGTGTTCCAAAAAGGTGCTATCTCTTCCCTTATTTACACCCCGGAACTTCAAACGGTACGTTTCTGGTTGCAGTTCGTAAGCCCTCAGGACAGCCTCCTTGAGATCCTCGTACACAATACATAACTCCAAAGGTAATGCATCGTAGGCTTTAAGACCCTTGCCTATTAATCTAGAGGATACAAGTGCTGCCCATTTATTCTCTGGCCACTGGTGTTCCTGGCACTTCTTCTCAAAGCGTGTGAAAAATTCTGTTACACCACTCTCATCAAACACCGGAACCAGTTTCAATAAGTGCGAGAGAGACTGCTCATGAACACGGTTACCAGCCCCAAGTCGCTGTCCCGTTGCCTCTACTCGCGATTTCTCTACGTCCATGTCGGCACAGTACCTAGTCGACTCTAAATCCGCTTGGATTTTTGCTAGCTCTATGTGCTGCTGCTGACTGATAGTTTTTCTCTCTTCTATCTTGGCTAATTCTATTTGCTGCTGAAGCTCACATGCCCTTTGTTGCTGTTGAACCTCAGATACCCTGATAGCCTTTCTCTCTTCGATCTTAGCTAATTCGAGCTGAAGCAATAATTCTGGAGATAACCCTTGAGGAGGTGAAGGTGCTACAATGTTTGAAATTACCGGTGGTCCCCCCAGGGGCAACCCACCCTGCCAGTCACCACCCACCTGTGGAAGCGTACCCGGGGTCAGCAAACCACTGGGATGGCTGGGAGTCGAGTGTAGGGGAAGCATGGCCGAAGGGCTCTGAGCACTCAACCCATCTCGCTCACCAGTCACCCTGCCCAGTACACACGTTATCAAGTTATCCTTGGTCATGCTGCTAGTAACCGCATGACCGATAGCTGTGGCCAGGCATTGAAGACCGTACCGATCCATACCCTCCAACCGCTCGGCAGTAACAGGCCATTGCAAAAATATCCTAGCATCCTCCTCACAGTTCACCCGATTAACCCTTTCATCATGCTGCTGTTCCTCAGTTTCGACATTACGTACTGTCTCCATTCTCCTCTGATCCGGTATAAGACATGATGCTCACAAAAATTTCTCACCACAATATTCAGAAAAGAAGCACCCCAAACTCTTATACCTCAATATACACACAACAATTCTCGGAAATACTCAAGGGCTATACTATGTTGCAAAAAAAAAATTATTCTTGCTGATCCCCGCAAAATATTCTCCAAAACAACAAATGTTCCCTGCTAATAAATGTAGGTTCACCAAATCCTAGGTAAGGTCGCCATTTGTTACGACTGGGGTTCAAATATATCAGGGCTCTTATTCATTGGACTAGTAATGGCATAAATGCTACAACGGAAAGCGCTAGATCCAACCTCTGATGTATATTCCCAGTGAACAAAGAACACAAATACTCTACAGAGTTCTATATGCAATACTAGGCTATCAAACTCTCAATAAATGTGCGTCTACTCTAGGCTTAATGTTATGGGAAAACAGCCTATTACTACCTATAACCGACGGTGCTTGGTTATGGTATGCAAAGTAAGGTGGTAAGAGAAGTTACAGCTTACGTTACTTTAATCAATAAATGTCAGGTACTCCTGCATGAAAGAAAGTGCACTAAAGTCCTTCAACACTAACAAGGAATCTTCTTTAAATGTTAGATGCTATAAAGATGCTCGTATCGGAAATGGAACCCAAAAAGGCAGGCAGCGGAACAATGCTCGTGCAGGCTATGCACACAAAAAGGCAGAATATATAATGCCGTCGGAGCCAAGAATATCCTAAACACAACAACAATAATAATCGCCACGACAATGCAGTATTCCTATCAACAAAAAGAGCCTAAGTCGTTTGTGTCTCAATACATCCAACTAGGCTGCGAAATGCTTGTGTAATCATAAACGGGTATGCATAAAAAGAGTAATTAGGTTAATATACTTAATGTCTACTATGATTGATAAAGTCTAGCTAGAGTCAATGATACGAGATACTGGTGCGCATGGCATGCCGCATAGCCTAGTGCAAATCTCAAGTCTGTGCGTCAAATATTACGTTATAATGAAGGGTAGCTCTCTTGAGAAACCTTAATACCGAAGTATTAAGCGTTCTCCTGGGGTACCTCAAAGATAAACAATCGAGACTAGAACAGTGCAGAATGGTATAGGCAAAAAACCCTCATTCGTGCATGCTCTACTCTCAATGGCACACAGACTAGAATTTACTCAATCAACTCCAGTTCTCAGGTATGTCGTGCCGCTTTTAACTGAAGCCAGCACTCATAGGAAACAATACCTATAATATCAGACTCCTAGTCTAGCATTATCTAATCCAGCAGAACACTAATAACTAAAGGAAGCAGTACTAAACAATATAAATGCCAACCAATGCTTCGTGATCCACTTATCTTAACAACTAACATACATAGGCTATATCAGACCTTAACACACAATACAACTGGCCAGCATGAAGCTGATTTTGCAGAGTTAACCAGAGGGGGTATAATATTAATAAAAGGTGGTGAAGGATATGGAAAATGAGAGAGATAGGCAGAGGAAAAGATTCTCAGGTACGGAGCGGAGACAGATAGCAAGGGAAAAAAGATGGGTGTGTTCTAGAAACCAGATCTGAGGGAGAGAGTGGCGAGGAACTGTATATATACTCGCACTAGCTCGAGCCGCGTGGGAAAACAGCGGTTACAAGTCATCTAACCACTAGCAAAGCTTACAGCATGGTAAGGGCCTCTCTCCACCAACCCCCGCGAGGCAGCCAGCCGTGACGTCATCGAGCGGGACAAAAAACACTGCGCGCCCCCTCTCACTCTGTTCTACTCCCTCTCTCTCTCCCAGATCCTATCATTACTAGTTAATGATAAAATATATACTTTATAATTAAATATATAAAGCCTTGACATGGGCGAAAACAAAGAGCCTTTCTGGACTGCCCATGACACGAGCTTTCATATGAAATAAAGCACACTCTAATACACAAACTGTAGCCCCATCCACTGCCCTGGCGATCCTAGCGAGTCACTGTAGGACAAGCCATGCGGTTCTAACGGAGTGGTTAACGTCACACACGTAACAAACATTTGTGCAAAAAGCATTAGGTAAAATTTAATAATGACGTTATGTATATACTAACATACATCATACAATTAACATGTTAGTAAAACGTCAATTATGTGTAACATTAGACATAATCAAAGAACAAAACGTACAGGTAACAAACAGTTGTGCACAAAACGTAAGGCAAACTTTAATAGTGACATAATATATATAGCCTACTAACTATTACATACACTTATCACGTAGAAGACACTTCAATTGTGTGTAACATTAGACGTAATAAAAGGACAAAACTTAAACGTAACAATAATTTGTGCAGAAAACGTAAGGCAAAATTTAATAGTGATGTAATGTATATACTAACATATTACATAAAATTATTACGTAAGGAAAACGTCAATGGTTGGTAACATCAGACGTAATCAAAGGACAAAACTTACACGTAACAAACATTTGTGCAAAAAAGGTAATGCAAAATTAAATAGTGACGTAATATATACTAACTATTACATACAATTAACACGTAAGGAAAACGTCAATTGTTGGTAACATTAGATGTAATCAAAAGACAGATATTGCATGTAACAAACATTTGTGTAAAAAACGTAAGGTAAAATTTAATATTGACGTTATGTATATACTAACATATTACATACAATTAAAACGTAAGTAAAACGTCAACTGTTGGTAATATCAGACCTAACTAAGGGATAGAACTTAGACGTAACAAACATTTGTGCAAAAATCGTAATGCAAAATTCAATAGTGACGCAATATATATATTAACTACTACATACATTTAGGGTAGGAAGGTATACAGTAGGGTAGTGATTGAGAGAGTGAGAGTGAGAACGGAGAAATGGATAGGCGACGAGCAGGGAGGTTTTAGGAAGGGAAGAGGATGTGTAGATCAGATTTTTACCCTGAATTGTGTTGTGGAGAAGTATCTGGAGAAGAAACAAAAGGTGTATGTTGCCTTTATGGACTTGGAGAAGGCCTATGACAGAGTGGATAGAGAAGGTTTGTGGAAAGTACTTAGAATATACGGAGTAGAGGGCAAGTTGCTGAAAGCAGTGAAGAGCATGTATGAGGGTGCAAAGGCGGCAGTACGTGTGGAGAGAGTGAGCAGAGCGAGTTCTTTGACCTGAATGTTGGTTTGAAACAGGGGTGTGTGATGTCCCCGTGGTTGTTTACTGTATATATGGATGGAGTTATGAAAGAAATACTATCAAGAGCAGTGGATGTTGGTGTATCGCTGAAAAGGGAGGGAATTGAGTGGAAGCTACCTATACTGCTGTTTGCGGATGATACAGTTCTGATGAGTGATAATGAATGGGAGTTGCAGGGTCTGGTAAATGAGTTTGGAACAGTGTGCGAAAAACGGAATTTGAAGGTAAATACGGGGAAGAGCAAGGTTATGGTCTTCGAAAGGGGTGAAGTCACAGAGTGTGAGGTGAAGCTGACCGGTCAGGCTATGGAGATCGTCAACTCTTTTAAGTATCTGGGCAGTGTGTTGAGTAAAGATGGGACTATGGATGAAGAGGTGCGGGAGAGGGTACAACAGGGGAAGAGGGTTGTAGGAACGCTAAAAGCAGTAACAAGAAATAGGGTGGTCAGTATGAAAGTGAAGAAGTCCTTGCATGACAGTGTGGTAATCCCGACACTGACTTACGGAAGCGAAGCATGGACGTTGGTTGAGAGACTCAGACCAAGAGTGAGAGCAGTGGAAATGAATTACTTAACCCGGGAGCTGCGGGGAGACTCTTAAGAGTTCCCCCGGCGCACTGCGGGAAGACTCTTAAGACTCTTAAGAGTCAGAGAAAAAAAAATCAACTTTTGACATCGAAAAAAAAAAAAAAAAATATATTTTTTTTTTTTATTTATTTTTTTTTTTTTTGGCCCCTGGGCCATGCAAAATCTCAGTCCTCTACCTCCCCTCCTTCCCCACTTTCCTCCTCTCCTTCAGTTATCACCTATTTTCCCTGTTATTCCCTTATTCTGAGGTATATTTTCGTGCTAACATTAGAAATCCGATTGGAGGGTGTGGTCATCACTGATAGCAAGCGAGTGCAAGAGAGAGAGAGAGTATCGATCGACTGTGTCTCAGTGGCCTTGGGGGAAATTGGCGGGAAAGCAGATTGCCTCACCCATACATTATACAACTCGCGGGCTATATCTCCGATTTTGACCATCCAAACGCTGTTTTCACTCGTTTTATTGTTGTTTCAGGTTAATACCTTTATAATCAACCCATAATAGGCGCATATGGATAAGTATTAATGCTATTAATGGCACAATGAATATTTTAGTGACGGAAACACCTCAAATACGTCAGCACAGGGGGACGTTTCCAATTACCCCATGCGCACTTCAGAGGTTAAGGAGTGCGTGCGGAGTTACATGGAGGGATAGACAGACTAATGAGGAAGTAAGAAGGAGGTGTGGTGTGGAGGTAGATGTGCTGGAAAGTGTGAAAAGGAACAACTTGAGATGGTTCGGCCATATGGAACGTATGGAAAGCGAGAGAATGACTAAGAAGGTGTACGAGAGCGAGGTGGAGGGACAGAGGGGGAGAGGTAGACCGAATATGAGGTGGAAGGATGGAGTGAGGAACTACATGAACGAAGGCGGTGCTGGTTGGGGGGAGGGGCGTCGACTGACTGGGGACAGAGGTGCATGGGGGCGGTTCATTCGTGGCCACCCCTTCGGGGATCACGGCGTCAGGCAATAGATAGATAGATAGATAGATAGATACATTTAACACATAGAAAAAACGTCAATTGTGTGTAACATTAGACATAAGAAAAGACGTACATTGCACGTAGCAAACATTTGTGTACAAAACGTAAGGCAAAATTTAATATTGACGTTATGTAATTAAAAATAATAAAACTATATACTAACATAATACATACAATTAACACGTAAGAAAAACGTCAACTGTTGGTAACATCAGACGTAATCAAAGGACAAAGCTTACACGTAACAAACATTTGTGCAAAAAACGTAATGCAAAATGTAATACTGACGTAAAATATATACTAACTACTACATACAATTAACACGTAAGGAGAACGTCAATTATGTGTAACATTAGACGTAATCAAGGAACAAAACGCACACGTAATAAATATTTGTGCACAAAACGTAAGGCAAAGTTTAATTGTGACGTAATATATATACTAACTATTACATACAATTAACACGTAGAAAAAACGTCAATTGTGTGTAACAGTCGACGTAATTAAATGACAAAACTTGCACGTAACAAACATTTGTGTACAAAACATAAGGAAAAATGTAATATTGACGTTATGTATATACTAACATACTACATACAATTAACATGTAAGGAAAACTTCACCTGTTGGTAACATCAGACGTAATTAAAGGACAAAACTTACACGTAACAATTTGTGCAAAAAACGTAATGCAAAATGTAAAAGTGACGTAATATATACTAACTGCTACATACAATTAACGTGTATGGAGGACGTCAATTATGTGTAACATTAGACGTAATCAAAGAACAAAACGCACACGTAACAAACATTTGTGCACAAAACGTAAGGCAAAATTTAATTGTGACGTAGTATTTATACTAACTATTACATACAATTAACACGTAGAAAAAACGTCAAATGTGTGTAACATTTGATGTAATCAAATGACAGAACTTGCACGTAACAAACATTTGTGTACAAAACGTAAGGCAAAATTTAATAATGACGTTATGTATATACTAACATTCTACATACAATTAACACGTAAGGAAAACGACACCTGTTGGTAAAAGGACAAAACTTATACGTAACAAACATTTGTGCAAAAATCGTAATGCAAAATGTAATAATGACGTAATATATAATTATACTAACTATTACATACAATTAACACGTAAGAAAAACGTCAATTGTGTGTAACATTCGACGTAATCAAATGACAGAACTTGCACGTAACAAACATTTGTGTACAAAACGTAAGGCAAAATTTAATATTGACGTTATGTATATACTAACATACTACATACAATTAACACGTAAGGAAATCGACACCTGCTGGTAAAAGGACAAAACTTACACGTAACAAACATTTGTGCAAAAATCGTAATGCAAAATGTAATAGTGACATAATATATACTGTATACTAAGTACTACATACAATTAACACGTAAGGAGAACGTCAATTATGTGTAACATTAGACGTAATCAAAGAACAAAACGTACACGTAACAAACATTTGTGCACAAAACGTAAGGCAAAGTTTAATTGTGATGTAATATATCGAGAGGCCTTCCCTAGTGGTTAAGGCCCCTTTAATTGCTCTTTCCATTCACATATGCATAGCCTACGTGAGTTGCAGTTGGGATGTGTGTACATGCTTAGATTGATATGCAGGATTCGAAGTTGCATAATAAATCGAAGGCAGTGTCCACCATTCTTTAACTGCCTTCGTGGTGTAATGTATAAGGTGTTGATATTCGGTGTGAGCGTCCTGGGTTCGAATCCACGGACTGCCACATGTGTTTGTAATATTTCATTAATCGATTTTAGGAGTAGAGTTGGTTGTTGGATAGAACATAATAATTGATATTGGTTCAGGAGTAATTTATCGAGAGGCCTTCCCTAGTGGTTAATGCCCCATTAATTGCTCTTTCCATTCACATATGCATAGCCTACGTGAGTTGCAGTTGGAATGTGTGTACATGTTTAGATTGATATGCAGGATTCGAAGTTGCATAATAAATCGTAGGCAGTGTCCACCATTCTTTAACTGCCTTCGTGGTGTAATGTATAAGGTGTTGATATTCGGTGTGAGCGTCCTGGGTTCGAATCCACGGACTGCCACATGTGTTTGTAATATTTCATTAATCGATTTTAGGAGTAGAGTTGGTTGTTGGATAGAACATAATAATTGATATTGGTTCAGGAGTAATTTATCGAGAGGCCTTCCCTAGTGGTTAAGGCCCCATTAATTGTTCTTTCCATTCACATATGCATAGCCTACGTGAGTTGCAGTTGGGATGTGTGTACATGCTTAGATTGATATGCAGGATTCGAAGTTGCATAATAAATCGTAGGCAGTGTCCACCATTCTTTAACTGCCTTCGTGGTGTAATGTATATGGTGTTGATATTCGGTGTGAGCGTCCTGGGTTCGAATCCACGGACTGCCACATGTGTTTGTAATATTTCATTAATCGATTTTAGGAGTAGAGTTGGTTGTTGGATAGAACATAATAATTGATATTGGTTCAGGAGTAATTTATCGAGAGGCCTTCCCTAGTGGTTAAGGCCCCATTAATTGCTCTTTCCATTCACATATGCATAGCCTACGTGAGTTGCAGTTGGGATGTGTGTACATGCTTAGATTGATATGCAGGATTCGAAGTTGCATAATAAATCGTAGGCAGTGTCCACCATTCTTTAACTGCCTTCGTGGTGTAATGTATAAGGTGTTGATATTCGGTGTGAGCGTCCTGGGTTCGAATCCACGGACTGCCACATGTGTTTGTAATAATTTCATTAATTGATTTTAGGAGTAGAGTTGGTTGTTGGATAGAACATAATAATTGATATTGGTTCAGGAGTAATTTATCGAGAGGCCTTCCCTAGTGGTTAAGGCCCCATTAATTGCTCTTTCCATTCACATATGCATAGCCTATGTGAGTTGCAGTTGGGATGTGTGTACATGCTTAGATTGATATGCAGGATTCGAAGTTGCATAATAAATCGTAGGCAGTGTCCACCATTCTTTAACTGCCTTCGTGGTGTAATGTATAAGGTGTTGATATTCGGTGTGAGCGTCCTGGGTTCGAATCCACGGACTGCCACATGTGTTTGTAATATTTCATTAATCGATTTTAGGAGTAGAGTTGGTTGTTGGATAGAACATAATAATATATACTAACTATTACATACAATTAACACGTAGAAAAAACGTCAATTGTGTGTAACATTTGACGTAATTAAATGACAAAACTTGCACGCAACAAACATTTGTGTACAAAACGTAAGGCAAAATTTAATATTGACATTATGTATAATTATACTAACATACAACATACAATTAACATGTAAGGAAAACGTCAACTGTTGGTAACATCAGACGTAATCAAAGGACAAAACTTACACGTAACAAACATTTGTGCAAAAAAATGAGGCAACATTTAATAGTGACATAATATATATTCCAACTACTACATACAATTATTACATAATGAAAACGTCAGTTGTTGGTAATATCAGACGTAATTAAAGGACAAAACGCACATGTAACAAACGTTTGTGCGAAAAACGTAAAGCAAAATTTAAAAGTGACGTTATGTGTGTACTAACATATTACATACAATTAACACGTAAGGAAAACGTCAATTGTTGGTAACATCAGACGTAATTAAAGTACAGAACTTACATGTAACAAACATTTGTGCAAAAGTCGTAATGCAAAATTTAATAGTGACGTAATATAATATACTAACTATTACATACAATTAACGCGTAAGGAAACATCAATTGTGTTTAACATTAGACGTAATCAAATGACAAAACTTGCCCGTAACAAACATTTGTGTAAAAAACGTAAGGTAAAATTTAATATTGACGTTATGTATATACTAACATACTAAATACAATTACCACGTAAGGAGAAAGTCAATTGTTGGTAATATCAGACGTAATCAAAGGACAAAACTCACATGTAACAAACATTTGTGCAAAAAACGTAAGGTAAAATTTAATAGTGACGTTGTGTATTTATTAACAAACTACATACAATTAACACGTAAAATAAACGTCACCTGTTGGTAACATTAGACGTAATCAAAGGACAGAACTTACACGTAACAAACATTTGTGTAAAAAACGTAAGGCAAAATTTAAGGAAAACGTTAATTGTGTGTAACATTAGACGTAATCAAAGGACGGAACTTACATGTAACAAACACAAAATTTAATAGGAACGTTATGTATATACTAACCTACTACATACAATTATCCCGTTTTTAGGACATACTCAGGACTTCCTTTAAAACAGTACATTGCAACCTTCCAGAGACAAACTAGCACACTACTATTAGTATCTACAATCTATGTTATTTAGTTACCTTATCTTTTTTAGTAGTTAACTTGATTGAACATATTATAATATGCCTAAATGTCCTTATTAAAATAAATGTTGAAACACATTTTTGATCAAGTTCCTTTCATTTATATTGTTTAACGTAATTTCTATATTATATTATATACCCACTTAGAACACAACGTAACCACGACGTTATGGTTTGGTCGAACAAGGGTAACACAATAACGTTGTGAAACAATACGTTTTAGCAACGTAAGAAATACGTCGTATGTAGACCTTTTTTTATGACAAAATCATAACGTCGTAGTTAGTACGTGCATAAAATGTTGTTATTTTGTAATTCATGACGTTGTACAACAACGTTAAGGGGACCGACCCGTTTTTGTTTCGTTCTGGGTAGTAGCCATTCGACCCCATTCAGCCTACTGTTTTAAAACGTTTATCCTCATCCAGGTGTCGATTTACACTTGGCGAGCGATAGCGAGCTAGCATATTTTGAAATTGTTTTAGACAGCTGACTTAATTTGTACATTTTTCGGTAGAAAAATTTCTCCGGCGAAGCCGGATTTCTCCATACAATGATGGCTCGCTGTCGCTCGCCAGGAAAACATCGATACCTGAATGGGGAGAAACGTCTCAAAACAGTAGACTGAATGGGGCCGAATGGATAAAACCCAGAGAGAAAAAGCATGTCGGTCCCCTTAACCCGGGAACTGCGGGAAGACTCTTAAGAGTTCCCCCGGCGGACTGCGGGAAGACTCTTAACCCGTACAGCCCCAGTGACGTGTCTGACGCGTCGGCGATGTATGTAACGCACAGCCCCAGAGACGCGTCTGCCGCGTCACCCTAATTGCGCCGACCGTAACCTCAGGTGTAGCCACTCAAGATGGCTCAGATTTGTATGGGAACTGTGTACATATCCCACGCAACCGTGCCGATGGTTGAAAACTCTCAAAGTCCACGTGAGAGCGTGTGAGCACGCAATAACCTGTTTTTTTGGGGTAATTGCCTTCAATTTTTTACTCTTGTAAAATACGTTTTCGGTGGCTCTGTAGGACCATTCTTCAAGCTTTTTGAGCGGTTTTTCGTGGTTTTTCCTTCATTCCTAACCCATTCGCTATTGTTTCTGGAATAAAACCATTTTTTGAAAACCGGCCGGGTTCTGGTGAACAAACATTACAAAACTAGCCGGGGCTCCACGGGTTAAGAGTCGGAGAAAAAAAATCAACTTTAAACCAAATTTTTTTTTTTTTTTTTTTTTTATTTATTTATTTGTTTGCTCCTGGGCCATGCAAAATATCACTCCTCTACCTCCCCTCCTTCCCCTCTTTCCTCCCCTCCTTCAGTTATCACCTATTTTCCCTGTTATTCCCTTATTCTGAGGTATATTTTCGTGCTAACATTAGCAAGTTGCAAGCAGGGCCTTGTCATCACTGTTAGCAAGCGAGTGCAAGAGAGAGAGAGAGAGAGTATCGATCGACTGTGTCTCAGTGGCCTTGGGGGAAATTGGCAGGAAAGCAGGTTGCCTCACCCATACATTATATAACTCGCGGCATGTATCTCCGATTTTGACCATCCAAACGCTGTTTTCACTCGTTTTATTGTTGTTTCAGGTTAATGCCTTTATAATCAACCCATAATAGGCGCGTATGGATAAGTATTAACCCGTACAGCCCCAGCGACGCATCTGACGCGTCGGCGATGTATGTAACGCACAGCCCCAGCGACGCGCCTGACGCGTCACCCTAATTGCGCCGACCGTAACCTCAGGTGTAGCCACTCAAGAGGGCTCAGATTTGTATGGGAACTGTGTACGTATCCCACGCAACCGTGCCGATGGTTGAAAACTCTCAAAGTCCACGTGCGTGCGCGTGAGCGCGCAATAACCTGGTTTTGGGGGTAATTGGCTTAAATTTTGTACTCTTGTAAAATACGTTTTCGGGGGCTCTGTAGGACCATTTTTTAAGCTTTTTGAGCGGTTTTTCGTGGTTTTTCCTTCATTCCTAACCTATTCGCTATTGTTTCTGGAATAAAACAATTTTTTGAAAACCGGCTGGATTCTGGTGAACAAACATTACAAAACTAGCCGGGGCTCCACGGGTTTATGCTATTTATGGTAAAATGAATATTTTAGTGATGGAAACAGCTCAAATACGTCAGCACAGGGAGAGGTGTCTAATTACCCCCATGCGTACTTCTTAGGTTAACAATACGTCAAGTAAATATGTAACAAAAACGTAAGCATTAGCAAAATTTAAACGTTGCTGTATAAGCAAATAAAGACGTTATACACTAACGTTTTATGCACCTACACATATGGTTAATATTTATGTAATAGAATACGAACGTCATCTGCATATTAAAAAATGGCTAATGATAACGTAATGACGTTACCAACAACAAACTTATTGATGAAACGTATTTTAGACGTACACAAAAGGTCGTTATTTACGTTATAATCTTACAAATTTTAACGTTTGTCCAAAATGTCTTTCGCACGTACCTACATTGTCATTACAAACGTAATGACGTTCCCAACACCAAACGTATTGATTAAACGTATTCTAGACGTATACAAAAGTTCGTTATTTACGTAATAATATTACAAATATTAACGCTTGTCAGAAATGTCTTTTGCACGTACCTACATTGTCATTACAAACGTAATGATGTTCCCAACAAAAAACGTGTTGTTGCAGCATATTTTAAACGTATACAAAGGGTCGTTTATTTACGTAATAATATTACAAACTTTAACGTTTGATAGAAATGTCGCAAGTACCTACATTGTTATTACAAATGTTATGACATTCACAACAACAAACGTATTGATGAAACGTATTCTAGACATATACAAAAGGTCGTTATTTACGTAATAATATTAAAAATGTTAACGTTTGTTAGAAGTGTCTTTTGCACGTACCTAAATTGTCATGACAAACGTAATGACATTCCAACAACAAACGTATTGATACAACGTATTCTAGACGTATACAAAAGGTCGTTATTTACGAAATAATATTACAAATTTCAACGTTTGATAGAAATCTCTTTCGCACGTACCTACATTGTCGTTACAAACGTAATGACGTTACCAACAATAAACGTATTGATGAAACGTATTCTAGACGCATACAAAAGGTCGTTATTTACGAAATAACATTACAAATTTTAACGTTTGATGGAAATATTTTTCGCACGTACCTACATTGTCATTACAAACGTAATGACATTCCCAACAACAAACGTATTAATAAAACGTTATATAGACGTATACAAAAGGTCGTTATTTACGTAATAACCTCACAAATTTTAACGTTTGATAAAAATTTCTTTCGCACGTACCTACATTGTCATTACAAACTTAATGATGTTCCCAACAACAAACGTATTGATGAAACGTATTTTAGACGTATGCAAAAGGTTGTTTATTTACGTAATAGTATTACAAATGTTAACGTTTGATAGAAATTTCTTTCGCACGTACCTACATTTTCATTACAAACGTAATGACTTTCCCAACAATAAACGTTTTGATGAAACGTATTCTAGATGTATACAAAAGGTCGTTATTTATGTAAGAATATTACAAATGTTAGCGTTTGTTAGAAATGTCTTTCACACGTACATACATTGTCATTACAAACGTATTGTATTACCAATACCCAATCTTCCGTATAAGGTTTTTTGCACATACAAAAATAGTCAGACAATACGTAGTTTCGTATTTAGTATATTATGTAAGACAGTAATGTATTTGACACATACAGGGATGGTCATTGATAATGTAATACTATTATTAAATGTAAATGTAATATACTGATGTTGTCTGTACATAATTGAATTGATATTAACAACTTAGTAAGTTACAAATAATAAACATTTTACAACAACATCTCGTGCACATGCATTATTTGTAAATAATATTGCAAGAAATTCCCAGTATCAAACGTATTATATTACGTATTCTGGTCATACCCATATGGTTGTCATTAACTTTATAACATTAAATATTTAAACTTTTTATAGATGTGTCTGTCGCACGTACCTGCATGGTCATTACGAACATAGTTATATTACCAACACTAAGCATTGCCAAATAACGTTTTCTGCACATACAGTAATAGTCAGACAATATATAGTTTCGTTTTTACCATATTATGAAGACAGTTACGTATTTGACACATATAAATATGGTCATTGATAACGTCATACTGTTATTAAATGTAAGCATATTATGATGACGTCGTCTGTACATACCTGAATTGTGATTAACACCATCAGTAAGTTACAAATAATAATCATTTTACAACATCTTGTGCTCATACAATATTTGTGAATAATAACGTACTAGAATTCCCAACATAAAAATGTATTATAAATCGTATTCTAGACATACCCAAATGGTCGTCATTAACTGTGTAAGATAAATAATTAAAACGTTTTGTGGAAGTCTTTCACACATACTTGCATGGCCATTACGAACGTCGTTGTAACACCAATATCAAACGTTGCAGTATAAGGTTTTTTGCACGTGTAGTTATAGTCAGAAAATATGTAGTTTCGTATTGAACGTATTACGTAAGACGGTAACGTATTTTGCACACATAGGGATGGTCATTTATAACGTCATAGTATTATTTAATGTAAACATAATATGCTGACCTCGTCTATACCTACCTCAATTGTGATTAACAATGTTACAAAAATAAATGTTTTACAACAACATCTCGTACACATACAATATGTTAATAAGAACATAATAATATTCCTAACATCAAACGTATTGTAATACATATTCTAGAAATACCCAAATGGTCGTCATTAACTTTGTAGGATAAACATTTTGAACGTTTTGGGGGAATGTCTATCGCACGTACCTGGATGGCCATTACTAACGTAGTTGTATTACCAATATCAAAGGATACACTCTAACGTTTTCTGCACATACAGTAATAGTCGCAAGCAAATAATATGGTTATGTTTTAATATATTACGTAAAACAGTAACCTATTTGACACACAAAAGGATGGTCATTGATAACGTCATAGTTTTTTAACCCTTGTGTAGCGGGCCCTCTGTGGCCGTTTTGGGCCTTTTCAGGCCGTTCTGACTGCTATATCAACCATCAGTATGAAAGGAACTGTATTGCGCCAAAAACTAGGTGGAAATCGCTACACAATGACGCCACATACAGCTACGTAGCACTCGTGGAGCACTGACAGTCAGTGGCGTAGCTAAGGGGGGGGGGGGGGGGGGGGGGGGGGGGGGGGCTGTTTGAAATCGCCCCCCGGGCCCCCAAGAGAATGGGGCCCCCAAATGGATCTGAAAATAATATTAATTATACTAATAGTATATACTGTATATATAAGTAATATTAATAATGAGTAAAATAAACACCATGTGTGTTTTCTGATTTAACCTCTTTCATTTCTTCTATCCTGCGACGTCATGGGTATTTAAAATTAGAAAAATAACGATCACTCCATCAGTATTGATTTGGCGGTGCAAGGGGAAACATCGTCGCTCTCGCTCCTAGCCTCCTACCCAGCACTTGCTTAGGACGCACTGCCTATAGTAGGCCTGATGATTATACTTTATATACATTACAAAATAGCACTATTGAGTTTGACAGTTGGTTAATATACTGTGTTGTTCGTAAGCATGTGTAAAGGAATAATAAGATATAGCCTAATTTGACAACAAGAAACATGGTGATTGTTAGTAAGTTGAGTGTATAATCGAAGATTAGGCCTACATACAATTATATATAAATATATGTATTTTCTTTTTCGTGAACTGTAATGGTCAAATCGATAGCTATATTTCATAGATAACCTATGTACTTAACCTTGTGAAAAAGTTGAGTGGTATCGAAGATATTTGTAGAGTAGGCTAAACTTCTAAAGTGCTAAATATTTAGGCCTTGAAATTTGTAGGACTATGTTTTGGTCTCATATTTTTTTCTCGAACTGTAGGGGGCCTAACATAGCCTATACAATGTTTATGGTCTTACTAAACCTTAGCTTTATCGTGAAAAAGATGCATAGTCGTTTAATATTAGTCAATTAAGTATGGGTGCAATACATCAGCTAAAATAGAGCATAGAGAGGCAACATTAATGATGTAGAGTGTAGGCTACCTTGGTTAGGCTATGAGCACTATGACTCATTCTTTCAAATTTAGACTCTGGATCACTTTTATTTATGCTACCATACGCCTTCCATATAGGCTATAGGCTATGGTGGCTGTACATATCAAGCCCAGGAACTGTGAAATAAGAAGGAACACAGTTGTGAGCATTGAATACTCGTTTGTAGGTTAATCTAGCCCTTTGGCTGGTTCAGGGTCAGGTGCAAACGTTGGTAAGCTTTCTAACAAGTTACTGGGGTTCTCAAGAAGAGGCCCCCAGTATTGAGATTTGAGGTAATGCATAGCTTGATTAGGCCTACCAATGACGCCTATTTTAACTCCCTAACGCCAGTGGTGGGGTTGAAATAATATTTTAATGTTATCACGTTTCATGTACATTATTATTTTTTATTATTTTATTAGTATTATATTTTATATTCTTATTTCAGACATGCCTAATGAACGACAAAGAGATAGAGTTCATCAAAGTGGTATATGTTTTACAGTATTGTACCATCCATTGTACATGTATTCCTAATCCATTAGATAACGGTGATATAATAATTAATTGTATATTAAATTATTACCAGTACCCCACTATTGAGTCATGGATATCGTCAACATGCACCTAGGTAGCATTATTATTCTAACATTTTCTCGGGGGGGCTTACAGCGCCCCCCCGAACCCCCCAGCTGCTTAGGCTCGCTTCGCTCGCCACCCCCACCCCTTCTATAATAAGCAAACCATGGAGGGGGCCCCTCCAGGCACCAAGCCCCCTGGGCCTCCAAATCTCTAGCTACGCCCCTGCTGACAGTGTTACCTCGAAGATGGAAGTTTAGCTGATTTTGCTACCTTGCTCACTTTTAGCGAACTATTGGTTACACTGTCATCCTCCCGCGCGGTGGGGGAACTGGAGTTAGTGTGGGCCGGGAGGCCACAGATGTCGGACGTATGGATCATTACTATCCCACCCATTTTCACTCGATTTCAACCCTTTTTTCACCCGTTTTTTGCCAGTTTTTTCAACTCGACTTATGTTGCGCGCCGCTCTTTAAGGGTTAATGTAAATTTAATATACTGACGACGTCTGTTCATACCTTAATTGTGAATAGCAACATCAGTAAGTTACAAATGTATATGTAGGCTATGTATGTATATGTATATACTCAGGCACATACCCCATTGCTGGTGGGGGGGGGGAGACAGAGCCCTAACATGAACCCTTAAAGTTCCAATTTTTAGGGTCCGAGACTACTTTGATGTTCCCTCGCCCCTGTCTCTGTCTCGTTGAGTCAGAGAATTTTACAAGGGGATGAGGATTCCTCCTACCCTCCTGCTGTCTAGGCAGCTACAAATTGGACCACAAACAGCCATGCAAATCTCAGCATGGCAAATCTCGATAGTACACACCGCCACCCGCCTCGCCACCGTACGCTCTCATTTCCCATGGAGCACACACGACCCTCTGACTCGCGCTCAGCTGATTCGCCCAACCATATTGCGGGCGGTGTTAGCAGTCATGGAAGGACCAGGAAGCCGTCCTTCTTATGCACCTGCAACAGTAGTTCAGAAGAGGAGAGTGCAATAAGAGCACGAAAAACATATGCTGGAGGGGGCAAGACACGTGCAACAGGCACGACACATGTCAAAAGGTCGTTGGCCTCTGCCTCCTCATTCATCACCCCTTCCAGCACCATCACCACCCCTTCAACAGTACATGGAATGCGCACAATGCTCACCATCACACCAGGAGCAAGTGGCCATCCTAGGAATGCAGGATTAGCGGGCGCAGCTGGGAGGAAAGGGAAGTGTCACGCCTATCAGTATACGCTGAATAATGTGACACCTCCCTTACCTTTGGATACCTTTGGATGTGTTCGCCGCTCCTCTAGCGGCACCAAGGAGCGCGACGCCCCTCGTTATGGGTGGTGATTTGGTGCAGTAGACTGTTTGAAGCGACAGCTCGCTCCCACCTCAACTACTACCACCAACTACGCCCATCCCTGCACCATCGCACACCATGGCTGCCCCTGCACTGCCACCCACGCCCTTGCTTCTGGCCCATCTCCTCACATCAAGAAAACATTGACATCGTCAAAGTTTGATGCCCTCCTCTTCCCTCCTGACGGGTCAGACGATAACGACGCAGGAGCCTCAAGGGAACTCCCCGATGCTAGGAACTTTGGTTGGGGCGATGAAAGTGGGAATGAGTGTGATCATGGCCACCAATTCAGGGAGGAAGATTAGGAGGAGTATGAGGAGGAGGACTTGTTGGAGCATCGTGACCACGACAGCGAGCTGTCTGACATCGGCGCAGACGCTGATGTTGATGAAGGAGCTGATCTCATTCATAAGGCATCAGTTTATTCATTTGTCTGGTCCGAAGGATCTGATTTCATACCAGATATACGCCAGTTTGATGCAGATCAATCTTGGTCAACTACAGATTGGCCCTGCAAAGACCAGGCAAATGAAATTGATTTCTGTGTATTTTTTGACCTGGAGATGACGACACATCCTGTTTCCCAAACCAATGCATACTATATATCACTAGGTGAAGGAAAGAATTGATGTCATCTCACCGAGGGCAAGAATTCACGCCTGTAGTGATATAACTGCAACAAAATTCCTGATGTTCTTTGCAAATGTTGCTTATCATGCCTCTTTGCCAGAAGCATGTGATGCAACATTGCTGGAAGCATGACGCACTCATCAACACTCCAATTTTCCAGAAATACATGACTCGTGAAGTATTTTTTTGGCTGCTGCGCCTTTTGTACTTTGCAGACAACGAAAATCCAAACACAGATGATCGAATCCGGAAAGTCTGGCATCTGTTCACCATGTTATTGCAAAGGTTCAAGAAGTATTTCTACTCCTTTCACAACCTGATGATTGACGAGTCGCTCGTGCTCTTTAAAGGGCGCCTGCTGTTCAAAGAGTACATACCCTTGAAGAGGCACAGGTTTGGAATCAAGCTGTTTGTATTGTGTGACTGCGAGCCACTGCCGCCAGGCATAGTGCTTGACATGATCGTCTATACCGGCACAGATATAGATATTCCTACAGTCGGTGCCAACGACCCCTTAGGCATGTCAGAGCACATAGACAAGAAGATGATGGAGCCCTACATGGGCAAGGGCATACGTTGTACACCAATTTTTTTTTTTTTTTTTTTTTTTTTAAAGAGACAATGAACGGTGGAAGGAAAAACACAGATAAAACAAAAAGGCCCCATGTGCCTAAAGGCATCCTCCATTCATAAAATGTATGTAACAACTGGATTTAAACTTTTGTAGATTGTAAGTTTGTGGAAAGCAACTCGAGGGAAGTGAATTCCAAAGAGTAGTAGTTCTAGGGATAAATTAATTTTGATAAGCAGAAGTTCTGCATTGTGGAGGAGAAAGTGTAAATTCATGGGCGCTCTCAGCTGCCCTAGTTCTACGGGGAAAGATGTGGAGAGGCGGCACAATTGAAGCAAGTTCCTCGGAACAATTGTTGTGAAAATATCTGTAGAATAATGCAAGGGATGCAACGTTTCTTCGTATGGATAATGTAGGAAGGTCCTGTGTGATTGCAGGGTTATTGATTAATCTAATAGCTTTATTTTGAATTTTGTCCAACTGCCTCAATGCAACCACTCCACTTCCACTCCACAGAGGTGAACAGTAATCCATCTGAGAACGCACATGACTTTTATATATTACGGCCAACTGCTCGTCAGTGAAGAATTCTCGAACTCTGTACAGGAGTCCCAGTTTTTTAGAGGCATTCAAGTGGTATACAAGTCCTGCTCTCTGTCAGTTTCTTTATGACAACCAGACACCCCGGGGTTATGTGGAACTGTCAGAAATATCAGGAAGTACATGCCCAAGTTAACTGGCCTCGCATTCACCTGGACGACCCCTCCTCCACTGACACCCCTTCTGAGGACGATTTGGCAGAGGAACACAAACAACGGTAACAGGAACAGGAAAGACGAAAAAAGGAAGACCCATTACAAACAGCTGAAGAAGTCTGGGAAAGTCGTGTCTATAAATTGGAATGACAGATGGCCATTCCATTTGCTTTCTACTAATCACACAGGTGCCCAAGTGGACACTGGTAAAATCCACTACCATACCAAGAAGCCTATACAGAAACCTGATAAGGTGGTACATAGACTACAGTAGATTTGGACTGGATACGAAAATGGAGCTTTGCAGTAAGGGACCCAAAATCGGAGAACGAACCCTCAAGTTCGAACCTTGAAACCGCAAATATTTGATATTTTCGCGGCTTCGAGCTTCGAAATTGAGGGTTCGATCTCCGATTTTGGGTCCCTTACTGCAAAGTTCCATTTTTGAGTCCAGTCCAGATCTACTGTAGTCTATGGGTGGTAGTATATACCAAGAACATATGCACCTGGTGGACAAGTCAGATTGCCAATTTGCAGGCTTTGGGTGTCTGAGGAAGAATGTGAAGTTGTATCACAAGCTTTTCCTCCACATGGTCGACATCACGAAGCTCAACGCCTACAACTTGTGGCTTATGAAGAAAGACATTTCCCCGAACAAAAAAATCAAGTTCCGGGAGTTCGTCTACAATGTTGCCTACCGGCTCCTCGCGAAACATGGCACGCCACCTCAACTTTCAGGGCTTGCCGTAAAGTTGAGCTGACCGACAGACTCCTGGATGGCTACCAAAGGCACTACCCTGTGTACACAGGAATTTGTTAAACTTTCATTCATGAGTTGCAAATAAATACTGTGTGTTGATATAACTTGCGTTACTAACATAATTTATTGATATTGACCTCCAAAAATACATGCACTATGCCTATAAGCACTATGTGTAGTCTAATACAACAATAACACAATGCAGTGTATAAGGTCGAGAGTCCCGTGAATGCGCACTGTAACCTGACACTTTCCTCCCTCGCCACCCTCCCACCTCCTCCGTTCACTATTACTTTCCCTTTCATCTTCCATCATTCCTCTTTACGCTTGATTTATTGGCATCTATTCTTCACATGTGCCTCAAAAATACTTCCACTATTCCTATCAAGCACTATCTTTGTGTAGTCTAATACAACAATAACACATTGCAGTGAATATCGTTGAACGTCCCATCCTGTGAATGCGCACTGTAACCTGACACCTTTCTCCCTTGCCAGCCTCCCACCTCCTCCGCTCACTATTAGTTTCCCTTTCATCTTCCGTCATTCTTCTGTACACTTGATTTATAGGTGTCTATTCTTCATTCAAGTTTATGCACATTTGGAGACATAAATGTGCTTTATAGGAGAGATATAGAGCATTCTTATCAATCACCCCTCCCTCCCTCCTCATGCCTGCCCACACTCACACACACTCACCGAAACGTTATAGACTGCATCACCGTTGATTCATTTAAACTCCGCCTAGACAAATATCTCGCATCAAACTCGCGACTGACTGCGTTTGTAAATGAATAACTTTATTTTATCCCCCCCTCAGTTACTAACCCATCTGTCCTCTACTAACTTCCTAATCCTGCCACGGACATTAGTTCCAGGGCAGTAATTCCCTTTCCAATGTTCCCTTACCCACTCTAAACCACTGTTTGGACACTTGATCCTCAGTGTTTTGGAGGACAAGCAACCTAGAAGGGTCACTAGATCTGTTGTTGCTTGATTTCCTTTGTACTCCTTTGTACTCGCTCGCCTGGGCTGTGTCACGCCTATGCGCACCATATATTCAACTCGCAACCACTACCACACCACACCCACATATTTGGAGTGTGGAAATGTATATATTGGCGAATGCGGGTATCAATTACCAAGACGTTAAAGTGGATTTCTTTAAATTCTAAGAGATACGATTATTTGGTAATTACTTCACACCAAGCTACCCTGGCCCCTACCTCAATGGCATGCTCCCCAGGTTAAGTGATCTAGATAGTTCAAAGCCTGTTAGTTGCTGAATGTTAATTTAACTACTGAATACAATTTTTTAATACTAGCTAGAATATTCTTTAAAGGATGTCAGCTGAGTTCCAACAGCTGAGCTCTGGAATCCACCTTTCCCTCATCCTCTGACCTAAATTACTTCAAACTCCGTGTGTCCAGACATTTTGGCTCTAACATTCCTTGATTTTGGCCCTGTCATTCTTTCATTCAGGTACTCGTCACAGGCAGTTTTGCCTTTTGTCTCCCTCATCCATATAGAACAAAAAATAGAAGGGCTAATGTATAAATGCATAATAACTGACGTTACCTGTATATAGCTGAAGCATGATTAACAACATCAATAAGATATAAATAATAAACATAATGGCTGCACTCCTGGCAGCCATGTTCAGAGCTGCCTCATTTGTCAGGTTTTTAAATTCATTATCAGACTAAGGCCTGATCCTACATCTTTCTTGGTCTGCCCCTTGGTTTAGCTCCCTCTTTGTTCATGGACTTGCATCTTTTCACCCAACTTAGTTCATTCATCCTCTCCAAATTTCCAAACCCTCCAAGCCTGCTAGTACACATATCATCACTGATACACTTGATATATATCCGTCTCCCCAACTCTTCACTATGTATCCTATCTTGCAGATTGGTCCCACACATCCATCTCATCATTCTCATCTTCTTATATTTCATTCTGTTGATATCATCCACTTTGACAGGCCATATTTCGGAAGCAGATGTCATTACGGTTTTATCACATGAGGCTTACACCTTTCCCTTCAAGGGAAGGCGGAATCTTCCACCACCGGCAAAGATGGTATCTACCAAGTAGCAAAACATGTCCACCATCTCCTGTGACTCATTGCCAAGGTTAACACTCACAAGCTTACCTTTGCATACTATGCAAACAGTGGGCCCTTGTGAGTAGCGATTCAATTAGTCTAGCCAAACTGCTAACCTCAAAACCGATAACAGCAAGGCCCATTGTCTATGGGAAAAAGGCCAAACTACTTTGGGCCCTTTGACAAAATCCCATATTATCCGCCTTTGACTATTAATTTTAAGCATAATATACATAGGATAGTATATTAACCCGGGAACTGCAGGAAGACTCTTAAGAGTTCCCCCGGCGGACTGCGGGAAGACTCTTAAGAGTAAGGCTATTAAAAAATCCATTTAAAACACCCAAATTTTTTTTTTTTGTATTGCCCCTGGGCCATGCCAAATATCACTCCTCCACCTCCCCTCCTTCCCCACTTTCCTCACCTCCTTCAGTTATCACTTATTTTCCCTGTTATTCCCTTATTCTGTGGTATATTTTTGTGCTAACATTAGCGAGTTGCAAGCAGGGCATTGTCATCACTGTTAGCAAGCGAGTGCAAGAGAGAGAGAGAGAGTATCGATCGACAGTCTCTCTCCAGACGTGGGGAAAAGTGGTGGGCAGGGAGGTTGCCTCAGCCATACATTATGTAACTCCCGGCCTGTATCGCCGATTTTGACCATCCAAACGCTGTTTCCACTTGTTTTATTGTTGTAACAGGTTAATACCTTTATAATCAACCTATAATAGGCACATATGGATAAGTATTAATGCTATTTATGGTAAAATAACGATGTTAGTGATGGGAACAGCTCAAATATGTCAGCACAGGAGTGTGGTGTCTCATAACCCCCATGTGCACTTCAGAGGTTAAGGGTCTCCTCAGGAATAACTGAAGGCCACCAGGATATTTTCTCAAAATATACAGTAAGATGTTATACAATTTCTTCTTCCATGCATAAACCCTCTTCACAACTTCCTTTTTAGCTGCAGCGTTTATGTCACCTTCCGGGCATCTAACCGGCTCCTCTCTGTCCCCTCAACCACCATCAGGCACCGCCTCACCTGTGGCAGCCTTCTCAACAACTGATACGGTCATTTGAGAGATAAAGGATGGGGGGGGTGGGGGATCGCACACAAAAGCTTTTGCCGGACATGTGCAGTATGATAGACAAAATCTGAATGTAACAAACATGGCCACCAAAAAGTGACGGATGATTTGCGCAAAGACCATAAACAAACCGTTCCATGGAATTCAACCGCTGGTGTACCTAGCAGTGGCAGACGATACTCTGAATTGAGTTTGCACCCGTACCCTTTTCTGCGTACTGCACATTTGGTGGCAATTGCCACCCACTCTCTGTAAGGGAGGAGGCATACATTAAGAGAACACTGATTATTGTAATAGTAATGGGAGAGTGAGATATATACAGCATTGTGGTGCATTGGGAAAGATTGCACCTATATGAGCTAAACAAATTATTATTGTATTTAACAGGAAGGTATGATGAGGTAAGTGATGTGGTATAGGTGGCAATATGCGGAAATGGTTTATAAGCCCCCCCCCCCCCCTTACGTTAGGCTAGGTTAGGTTAGGTAAGGTTGTTAGGTTAGATTAATGTCTCTCTGAAACAATGTAAAATCCGTGTCACATCTAGATTGATAGACTTTTGTCAGAGGGGGCGGAATGCCCTTATAATCCATTTCCGCATATTGCCACCTATACCACATCACTTACCTCGTTGTACCTTCCTGTTAAATACAATAATATGTTTTTTAGCTCGTATAGGTGCAATTATAGAAATTTACCAAAGATTGAAGGGAATTAATAATAATAATAATAATAATAATACTTTATTTCAGACTCACACGGTACAGAGGGGACCATACTGGGGTCCATATATACCTTACAGTAACATAAATATATATAAATATATATAAGCTACTGTACATAGGCTACATAAAATAAAAAGAAATTAAATAATACCCAGCTTGCTATCATGTAGTTCACAGCACTGCCTCAACCAAAAACAGTGGTCATCAAACTACTGTGTTACCAAAACCACTGTCCTAATTGTGTACAGTACCATGCCTCACATCATTTAGCTTCCGGTACAGTATGTTGCTACAGTACAGTATAGGAATATCGGTACTGTACTGCACTATGAGGATCAGTACCGGTATGCTAATTCTGTAGCAGACCTGAAATCATTACTTAAGGTTAAATATAGAGCAACTTCCTCCAGTGTGCCTGGATCCTGGAGGTGTACACTATGCTTGGAGTTTGTAGCATTTTAATTATCCTGTTCTCAGAAGTGTTAAGGCGCTGAATGAATTTATATGTTAGCTTTCTAATGAGTGATTTGTAACAGTGTAAGTTCATATAGGCACATAGCGTACTTGTACTCTCATATTTTGAGAGCCCCAGAAACATTTTCATGATATTGTGATATGAGATACTTAGTCTATTCACTGTAATTTTCTTATAGTTCCACCATAGTTGTGCTGTATACATTGGTGAGCAGTAGGAGTTGAACAATGTTATTTTTGTATCCCATGTGCACATATGAAATTTTCTTAATATTGAATTTCCCTGCATGTAAAGTTGCCTTCGCTGACGACCCATATCCTCATCATCTGAGCGATCACATGAAATATAGTGTCCTAGATACTTTACTTTACTGTACTTACTTCTTCTATAATTTCTTCATACAAATGGAATTTAGGTAGCTTTGATTTCAATAGAAGGTTAGATTTAAATATTATGATATTGCTCTTTATAGGATTAAATTTGACTGAATGTTCGATTCCAAATTTTTCACATACTCTTAATAATTTATCCAGTCCTGCTCCAGAGGGCGCGATTAAGGCTAGGTCATCAGCATACATGAGATGATTTACAATGGTGCTGCCAATACAGCACCCAGTGCGAGTCTTGTTCAGCTCCAGACTAAGATCATCCATGTAGACGTTGAAAAGATACGGAGACAATATCCCCCCCTGCCTAACACCATTGGTTACGGCGAAAGAGCCTGACAGGATGTTGCCCCATCTTACACACATTTTTGATTAGCATACCAGAAAATAAGTATCCTAACAATATAGCTAGGCACTCCCCTGTTAACTAATTTTTCAAATAAGGTTTTGTGACACACCCTATCAAAAGCCTTACTTGCATCAAGAAAACAAGAGAAAATTGAGCTATTTAGTTTGTTGTATGTATCAATCACTTCTTTCAGCACATATATGCATTGGTCTGTGCCGTGATTTTTCTTAAAGCCAAACTGATTGCTGCTGGTGACAATATATGCAGACATTCTTTCTAGCATTATCATTTCAACTACCTTACTCACCACACTAGCAAGTGCTACTGGGCGGTAGTTGTCTTTTGCTGTAATTTTACCTGATTTATCTTTAATGACAGGAACAAGTATTACGGATATCATAGACTCCGGCAGGACACCATGCGTAAATAGACTGGTGATGCAAGAACTAAGTTTATCTATTAACAACTTATCTGCATATTTAAGATGTTCTGCATATATACCATCCAGCCCACAAGCTTTATTTAGGTTAAGTTTTCTTATGGCATTCTCAAGATCACTTTCAGTCACTTTAATGTCTTCATAATTACTATCTTTCACATATTGAATTGCACCATTAGTAGACCTTTGGTTTACACTGTTAAGTAGTTCCTTAAAATGAGTTTTCCATAAGTCAGCAATGTTCTCTTCACCCGTAACCCCCTCAACACTGACAGGTAATGGTGTGTTACAATTTTGCATGGATCTGATGTCCTTCCAAAAACAGTTAGTATCCTTTTCTGCCAGACTCTTTGCAAGGGCTTCCTTCCTTAATTGGTTTTAATTTTGCTTAATAAATCTAATGGCATATTTGGTCCTAGCCTTTGCTCTTTTGTGAAGTTCAAATATAGGCCCCTGTCTAGGCTGACCTACTTCAAGCCAATGAGACCTAGCATCTCTGGAGGCCTGATACAGGTCAGCCACATAGTCTTGCCAACCTGGCTTATTGAATGAGGACTTATATTTACGGCTATTAAAAATACTTTCCCCCGCTTTTGATAAAGAATCTATTATACTATTGTAAAATTTAATAATGTCCTTTCTGTGTTGTGCATCACTACATTTTGGATCCCTGCATTGTGCTACACCATTACCATCATATTGCACCCTATTTAATAAGTCCTTGGTTTTATCACAGTACATTTGGCACTCTTCATTTGAGATTACATTCCATGGAACTTTTGCCTTGATGCTATTGCTAGTTTCTGTTATTTCCGGTGCTTTATTAATTTGGATTGTTAATTCTATAGGTATGTGGTCGTCATCCGTAATGTCGTATCTTATGGCCATTTCTGAGATAGAGTCATGAAAGTCAGAGCTAGAGATTGCATGATCAAGCCACGACCTGGTCTCCCATGCTTCACTAACATATGTATAGCTATTTTCTGGAAGCAGGTTTTTGGAGGACAAAATTAAACCTTGCTCCTCACAAAACCTTAACATATGTTTAGCAAACATGGAACCACCCAACTTGTGAGGGGTAGCATTCCAATCACCTACCACTGAGTAACACGTTATCTCTAATTCAGAAATTAGGCCACCAAGCTCCCCTAACTTTTCCAAATAAAGTTCTTCATTTTCTGCACACTGATACGGTAAGTAAACACAAAATATTGCAAATTTTCTGTGTCCCACTTCCAGCTGTATTCCCACACACCAGCTTAAATTTGTCTCAATGGTTTTAATTACACTATCTAGGCACGATCTCCACATTATTGCAACTCCCCCTGGGGGGTGACCTGCCACAATACCATCACGTGTGTCCGTAGTGGAGACCCCGTACCCATGGAAATCTTTATCTAATATGTTCAAATTACCTAAGTCCTGTTTTGTGTACCAGGTTTCCTGAAGGCAGACTATGTCACTGATCCTTAATGTAGATACGATGTCAGGTCGCAACAGGAGATTCCTCTTTGTTTTGGGGAGTCCTCTGCAATTGTATGAAGTTACTTTTATACTTGCTGCTGTTGTTGGTATCCCCTCCATTACTGCGAGTTGGATAGTGGTGTGCGATGCCTCCAAGTCCCAGAAGCCTCTGCACTGTCCTCATTGGGATATTGTCTTGGTTCTCTGTACCAGTTGACATATGCATCTTCTGGCCACAGGTCAGGATTCATGAAAACATCTGGATCTGGACATTCGCTAGTTATACAAAAGGAGGCACAGGTAGTGGACCTGGAGAGGGTGGTCAGCTGTCTTACCTCTATATTTATAAGTAGATTATCAGCCAAGTATGTCTTGAGATTCTCAGCAGTAACACTAGGGTTGAATCCTGTGGCAAACACCCTAGCTAGTCGGGGCCTTTTGATGGTATTGAGGCCAGTATCCTTGACCCTACCTTTAATTCCTGGCTGGTTTCTCGGTCTAGGGTGAACCTGCTCGCCTTCCCTAGAGTAGCGAGGCTTGCCATTCACCCATTTGACCATAGTCCATGGGTTTTCCCTTGCATTGGCTCCTTCATTTGGTTCAGTTTGTGTAGGTAAATTTGAGGATGGTGTAGCTGGCACTGTATTATCTTCTCTCGTTGCCGACGATAAAGATTGCTGTTGTGTTCGGTGTTGTTGCTGTTGTGGTCACTGCTGCTGCCACACCTGGTGTTGCCTTTGATATGAATGCTGCTGCTGGGTTAGTTTGGATTGTTGTAGTTGTCGCTGGTGTTGTTGTTTTTGTTGATGCTGTTGCTGCTGCTGCACCTGCTGTTGTTGCTGCTGCACCTGCTGCTGTTGTTGCTGCTGCACCTGCTGCTGTTGTTGCTGCTGCACCTGCTGTTGTTGCTGCTGCATCTGCTGTTGTTGCTGCTGCACCTGCTGTTGTTGCTGTTGCACCTGCTGGTGCTGCTGCTGTTGTGGTTGTTGCTGCTGTTGTGGTTGCTGCTGTTGTTGTTGTTGCTGTTGATGCTGTTGTTGTATGGGTCGCTGTTGTTGCTGGGGCTGTTGTGTTTGGAGTTGTTGCAGCTGTTGCTGTTGTAGTTCAGCCTGCTGTTGCTGGGGATGGTGTTGTAGGCCTATGGGTGGTTGTTGTTGTTGATGCTGTTGTTCTAGATGCTGCTGCTGTTGTTGTGTCACTTGTGCCTGTGGTTGAGGTGGAGCGTTAGTAGAGTTATTTTCTAACTTATTCACTCTGTCAGCTACATTTGAAACCACACTGTTTATGTCCACTATGGGTTCTTTTTGACCTGTGGTACACTCTCTCAGTAATTTAACTTCCATTTGGGTGTTCTTGATTTCACTAAGTAGCACTGACACATCTATCCTATCAAATTGTATAGGTGGTAGGTCCTTTAGGTCCATGGCCACGAAAGTGGGTAAGCCCATAGCCTTACTCTCTTGTAGCAATTTAATAATGTCTTTAATGTTCTCAGCACTTTTGTTTGCACCAACTCGTTTAATATTTCGATAATTGTTATCTTCACTAGTACCAATAAGATCGAACACTCTATTCTTGGCTGCCACAATTTTATCTTCATCATAAAAGGGCACACACAGCTGCACAATACTGTCTGTAGGTAGACTATCTATTTTATTTGATATAAAGCATAACAGTTCGTTGATTTCAAGGCCATCACTATTTCGTCCCTGGGTTGAGATTGTCCCACCTCGCCCCGCCATCTTGTTTGATACCCAGATGACCAGGGGGGCAGATATTCCACTTCACTTTTCACTCACTTATGGACTATTCACTAACACTGTATATGTTCCACCACATTCTCTGTGCATTCATTGTGGAGTTATATACGTTGTTTGCTCTGTGTAGTGTTGACATAGGGTATATATGTTGATAACTTGGAGCAGCAGTTTACCCAAGGTACCTCTCTTCTTCTTCTTGATAGTTAATAGGTGGAAGTGAGTTGATGAGACAAAATGCTATTGACTCTACCATTTCAAAAACTGTGGTGTGGGTGGAACCTTCTCACACATGAGAACAGTACTTGATACATGGGCGCACTGTGTCCCTGTACAGAGCAAGAAGCTGTCCAGGGGCAAGGAACCCATGAAAACGGTTGAGCAAACTTGACTGCTGGGAACTGTTTTAGCAAGAGTGGTGATATGGCATTTCCTAGAATGATCAGTAAAATTAAAATAATATATATGAGAAACCAAGAATATTGACAAATGATGAAGGATTGAAGTATGTGTCATTTATGATAAAAGGATAGTCATTTGGAAGATTATGATTGGTAGGTAGATGGAAAATTGAATTTTCGAAGCATTGAAAGTAACAGGATTTTCTCTGCCCAATTCTGGCTATAATTAGATTATTTATGCAGTTTAAGAAGGATCTATGATATTAAGAGGGTTTTATTTACCCATTTGAGTCGTAGAAGTAGATTATAAGTAAAGAAAATCGTCTAATGATAACCAGGATATGATGAATGTTATGCCCGGTCCAAATTGGAACGCAAGATATTCTGAGTGCAATGATTAACTCTCTAACTGGAGAAGTATACCTTTAACTTTAATAAAGAGACAACACGGCAGGAGAATAAGTACACAGGCGACAAGTTAACATGGGTTTTATTCACTTTACACCTAGTTCATGGAGGAGCAATATATTTAATTCTGGAACACTGAGATCATCAAAATGGCAACAATGGTAAATAGAGCATACAAATAATAATATGATTAGCAATTATAAGGCAAGAGTCAAACAATGGGTCCGGACTCAATTTAACAATAACTCCTCGGATACAATTATAGAGTATCCAAAATAGTGGAGGCTTACCTCCCACTCAACTAGATCTCAAGCAAGATCTCAGCAAGGTAACAAGAGTGCAGTAATGGCAGATGTCGTCTGGATCATACTATGATGTCCCCGGCAATAGTGACGTTAACTGACTCTAAAGCAACAATGACCAAGTGGTCATCAACAATAAGGTGGGCTCTGAAAGGCTAACAAATGAACTGAATTCTACAGGTGTGCTAGATCTCACCTGGCAAGATTATTTATTCTAAAACTACTTGTGTGGGCAACTAGCAAGATGCGGAAGGCTGATACAACAATCGTCGGGAGCTGAGATAGAGTGAGATCTATTCGAGTTATGAACCTGACAGAATGTTAAGTGAATGAGGCTAGAAGTTATACAAGGGAACAAGGTTACGTGTAAATATGTGTGTATGTCATATGCTGTGGGTCTTATACAGGCGCGCCCCCTCTGACGGGCTATGGGAGACCAATAACCCGGGAATGTGCGGATATAAGGATCCCCTGATAGTTATGTCTAATGTGTCCCGGCAAGTGGGCAGATTAACGTCAATTTACGTACAGAGACGTTATTTAGTGAGAACCCCTGAAGATAACTTCAACCACTACCCTGAGACAACTCTATACCCATAAACCGTAATAAGGCACTTAAAGGAGAGCTGGAGTGAAGAGGTGCCGTAGATCGAGGGAGAATCCAGTGGTCCAGGAGGGCGGCTGGGGCGTGGTACTTCCGGATGTTGGTCCGGGATTAGGCTGCACTCCTACGTGCTTACAGCTCCTTGCTCCTCTGTGCCTACCACGGGAGACACCCGGGTTCCTCTTGCACTCCGCGTGAGCAGGGACTTACTAAGAGTATGCCGGAGTTCTGCTACAGGGTTTGGTGGGGGGGTTATGCCGACTAGCATAATGGTCTGTATAGAGTTGCAAGCAGTCTATCCAGTGACACTATGGTTAGTCTAAGGTTTAGGACAATTAAATTACTCCCTTGCAATCTCCTCTGGAACCACAGGACTAATACAGTAAATAGAGGCCAGTGAAGGTGGGGCCCAAAGTGGGTTGCACAATCTAGTCCTCTTCCTGAAGGGGGGAACCCGCCCTGGTTGTCTCTAAGTACTGCACTATCCTTATAATTCCTTGAAAGGAACAAGACAGGAATCCTTATTTACTTGGTCTAGGCACAGCATCGAAGGCCAGGAGGGTGGGGCCCAAAGTGGGTTGCACAAGCTAGTCCTCTTCCTGAAGGGGGAAACCCGACCTGGTCGTCTCCGATCACTGCACACAGCTTCAAGTGTGAACACCAGCTATTCTGGCTGCTTTTACCCAGATAAAAAGATACCAAAGGCAAGCTTAGTTACTGATGTCCAGACTGGCTGAGTACTTGTGAATATTCTTGCCCAGACTTAAGGCGCCCGGCTTGAGAAGATCAAAGGCGCTGGGGTGGTGTCCGCGCGTGGTGGTTAGGTCCTTGTAGTCCTGGGAGTGGTGCGCCTGGACTTTTGGCTGGCCCTTGTAGATGTAGCTGGAGGAAGATTCCTCAGGGCAGATCTGTACACATTATGGGGTGATGGCTTCCTGGTGGGAGAGGAAGCGGATGAGTTTCTTACAATGGATGATGACTTATTCTGGGGGTTAAGACTTATTGTTGGCTGGAAGGATAGGCAAGTTTTGGTTTATGAGTGACTTTAACCCGGGACAATGGTTTAGATTGAATGGATGCAAGAGCTTTAGGTTCCTTGATAGGGGATATGAAAGGCAATCTGGGGAAGAGAGGTTTTGGTTCTGAAAGAGCTTTAGGTTCTTTGATAGGGTATATGAAAGGTAATTTAGGTAACAACCTGGTACCACCTGTGGTTGTGTAGCTAGGTTGAGGAGTTACTGGGCTGGCTGATGGGGGTTTGTAATGGTTACCCCTGCGATGGTAATTTTCTTTGGCTCTGGTGGTTAAAGAAAATGACTTGCCGTGGGTGACTGGTGTGGTCCACTCGGGACGGACGTGTCCCACTCGTTCCACCGTTATCTTGGCGATACGGGCAGGGGCAGGGTTGTCGTGGGTATGGATGGCAGGGGAAAGGCTGTCCGAAGGCTTAGTTGGCTCTGTCGCATGGCTGTGACAAGCTGGAGATGCGGTAACACCGTTCCTAGACCGCATCTCAATGAACATTATGTAGCCTATATTGTGAAGGTGTTAAGAACACACCAGGGTATGTAGGCCTAATCTACTACCACTCAAATGGGTGAATACGATATCAATAAACCCTCTTAACACCTTACGAGCGGCCTATGCGGTTTATTTATGTGTACCGCACAGCGGGGTGTTTTTAGCCAAAATAGGGCTGTTTACGTGATCATTTTCATGCCTAAATAAGACCCAGAACGTAAAACAAGTACCTATCCCTGAAAGGGCATAAACAGAGCTTTCGAATGACACCATAACGATCCTTGTATGATGGATAGTTTTCTTGCAATAACCGTGCAACGCGAGTGCAAAAAGCAGGTAATTCGGTACTTTCAGTACATAATTGAGTATGTAGCGAGTGAGAGAGGGAGGAGGGAGCTGAGATTTGTGTCAGTAGGTTCGCCGCGGTGGTCTGGAGCAGTCATACGCTCGCTAGTCTCCTGCCACCACTTGTCTCTCTCTCTCAGCCACATTACGTGCTGAAATTGCCACTCGACCTATGTCGAGCGCCGCCACATAGTCCAGCTTTATTTAACTCGACTTATGTTGCTCGCCGCTAAATAAGGGTTAATATCATACTGTAGGTCCTTCTTAAACTGCATAAAATCGTGTAATTCTAGCCAGAAACAAAGGTAAGAACATAAGAACGCTACACCATCAAATTTGAAATATGAAAGCTAAGTATCACAACTTTACTGAGAGACCCTAACTTAACTTACCGAACTTAACCCATAATTGACAAAAAATTAACTTATATATAGGCTACATATTTCAATGTTAAAATCGTACAAAGATGGCTGCATTTGAGAGACAAATGACCGCCATCTTGCAGGCTGTGACACAAAACCTTCATATATTCCTTGATCCCCATATTAGGACGTAGTTTCGCATCCAATACCTAGTTTATTATAAATTCCAACACAATTTCTGGATAAGTATTCCCAATGTTAGAAATGTCCGTATGCAGTGTTAATAACAAACAGTGGCTTCAATTCCGGAAGCAGTTTTCCTATCCAGTGTTTTAGACATACAGCGATTGACCATCGTTGCCAGATACAAGAAAGTTTCCCAACAAAGTTAAATTGTATTTCCATTTGTGAATTTCATCGGTATATTCCAAGAGTAAATAGGACATTAATCTGATTGGACGTTGTTAATATTATATAGCTCTGTGACCTTTCATTAAAGATTTTTCGTGCAAAACACAAGGTTCGTTTTATGAGTGGTTCTGGCAAAAGTGGGTATATTCCTGCGAAACGGCATGCATTATATCTCAAGAACTGGGCAGTGTTATAGCATATTTGTTGTTTGTACATATATTTGTATTATGTATGTTGCTTCGTAGTATACTATAAATGGAAAATATACTTGGTAAATGAATAATTAGAGGGCATCTGTGGACTCACTTTTACAATTTCCCAGTACAGCTCAGCTGGTGGGCGACGAGTGGAGGTGAGTCGAGTTGTAAACTGATATTCTATTGGTCAATAAACTGGGTGTGACGTCACGAGCGATGATGGCATAATTATGAATGGTTGTTGTGGGAGTACGTCACTGTCTAGACGGTGACGTCACAAATTCTCGCGACATTTTAACGGGTGTAGAAATACACGTCAGTCCATATAATGAGCCTCTTTTGTTTCTCAATCCCTCTACGACGTCACATTGATTCATTTATTATCCTTGGTCTTTATAATCTCTCGGATTCGGGCCAGTCGGCCATATTTGAAATGGTGGAACTGTTGTTCAATGAATAGTGAAGTGTTTTTGCTTTATGAAAACACCTACATCTTCTATTTAACGGGATTACCAACGGAGCTTCCAGCGGCATTGTGTTAATTTGGCTGCAGACCATTATTGTCCAGTACACCAAGGGTAAGGGTTTTATACTGTCGTTATTTGGGTCCAAGCCTAGGCTACGTTTACTACAGAATCTTTAATGAATATCCTCAATACAGACTTATTTCCTTCACTTACCTCGTCAATAATAACCCATATAGGTGGAGAGGCCCTGAATTATATCAAAGAAAAAGTGATGTTGAAACATTATCTGCAATTTAGCCATGTTGATTAACTCTTAGCCCACTTAACCCCTTCAGACTCATATGATGCAGAGGTTGGCAGATTAGCAATAAGAGAGTTCTCTCACTCTTATAATTACCTCTTTTGGCGACCGTCAATCCTTTATGAATTAAATACTAAACCAGTGGGGGTGTGGGGGCAGCAGCCCCCACCTAATATACTAGGTTAGGTTAGGTAAGGTTGTTAGGTTACGCTAATATTACCCCATATTTTCGTCTTTTACCCCTCAATTTCCCTGTACTTCATAGCCCTCCCCACTATCGGGGGCCGTATCTTAAGATTGTTGGATAATGGGGAAAACGTTTTTTCCGGAATCTTTAATGTAGGCCTATATCCTCAATACAGACTTATTTCCTTCACTTACCTCGTCAATAATAACCCATATAGGTGCAGAGGCCCTGAATTATATCAAATAAAAAGTGATGTTGAAACATTATCTGCAATTTAGCCATGTTCATTAACTCTTAGCCCACTTAACCCCTTCAGACTCAAATGATGCAGAGGTTGGCAGATTAGCTATAAGAAATAGAGTTCTCTCACTCTTATAATTAACTCTTTTGCCGACCGTCAATCTTTTATGAATTAGGCTAAATACCAAACTAGCGGGGGTGTGGGGGCAGCAGCCCCCACCTAATATACTAGGTTAGGTTAGGTAAGGTTGTTAGGTTACGCTAATATTACCCCTTATTTTCGTCTTTTACCCTTCAATTTCCCTGTACTTCATAGCCCCCCCCCCCCACTATCGGGGCCCGTATCTTAAGATTGTTGGATGGGGACAACTTTTTTCCGGAGATTCTAATTAATGACAACCACTGTATAATGATGAAAACTAGCTAAAACCCCCCGCCAAAAAAAACTCACAAAATAAAAGTTGGCCAGGTTCCTGGATATTTTCCTTAATTTGCATGAACAAATTGTAATATGCCTATAGAAACCTTATAAATCATATAAATAACAAATCCACAAAAATACAATCATTGAAAATAGCTGTGGTCCGTCTCCTTAATATTGACCGAAAAAACGCCCATTCTAATAAATCTCAGAGCTCTTTCGGACAGTCACTGTTTACAAACGCCTTCTTTATGCAGTATAATCAATATTTACCCCCTGGTGGCAACATAGATGACGATTTCAATAATTCATGGGGGGGTGAGGGGGGGCAAAGCCCTCCCTCAACCAATCGTGTATCCAACATTGGCATTATAACTAAGACCATGAATAGGGCCTAGTGCCTACACTCATTTCTCAAAATCTGGTGGAAAAAACATAACAAATAAGGGTGCGAGCCTATTCCCTATAATTACCAATATATCACTTCATCTTGGGACGATACCGCTCTCGCAGATTAACCTTACCGTTCACGAGGCAAATACGGGGGTGGGGGATACTAATTATTATTGATAAATAGAAACGGCTTGAATATCAAGACACAAATTACACAGTGCACTAATGACATTATAATACACGTTGTGTGAAACATATACACCGCTGATGTTAAATTAACCGGATGTAAGATTAAGCGGGTGTAATGACGACATGTTGGCTGAGGGCTGGAATGACGTCATCGCTGAGGCCCGCCTTGGCTGATGACGTCACGATAATCAACAACCAATCACAAGCAAGGATACACAACGTCTTGGTTTGGTTAACCCTTCCTCCCCGGGCTGTCTTACCCAATGACGGTCGCCCCTACCCGGGCGATATGGCTGAAAAACGTCTAGGCCTAGGCTACCGTATTTATGTTTATTTTCACTGCTAGAACTTTCCCACTCATCTATAATCGTAGTGCGGTTTTCAATCTGTATTTTGGCATTGAGTAGAGCTCTGTAAGTCAACTGGTTCAGTTGTGATGACGATTTCAGTGGAGCCAATATTGCAGAGATGTTGCCAATATGGGGGCTTTTTAGACACTAATTTCGTCATGACGTCAGAACAATAACATTGAGGAGACTTCTCCTTCTTGTTTTCGGAGGTGCGGTGACGAACGCTTGGGTTTGTTGACATACGTCGTAAGCACGGCGTTCGGACCAAGCTTAACCCGGGAACTGCCGGGAGACTCTTAAGAGTTCCCCCGGCGGACTGCGGGGAGACTCTTATGAGTGAGTGAAAAAAATAATCAACTTTTGACATCGAAAAAAAAAAAAAAAAATGTATTTATTTATTTTTTTTTTGGCCCCTGGGCCATGCAAAATCTCAGTCCTCTACCTCCCCTCCTTCCCCACTTTCCTCCTATCCTTCAGTTATCACCTATTTTCCCTGTTATTCCCTTATTCTGAGGTATATTTTCGTGCTAACATTAGCGAGTTGCAAGCAGGGTGTTGTCATCACTGATGGCAAGCGAGTGCAAGAGAGAGAGAGAGAGTATCGATCGACTGTGTCTCAGTGGCCTTGGGGGAAATTGGCGGGAAAGCAGGTTGCCTCACCCATACATTATACAACTCGCGGGCTATATCACCGATTTTGACCATCCAAACGCTGTTTTCACTCGTTTTATTGTTGTTTCAGGTTAATACCTTTATAATCAACCCATAATAGGCGCATATGGATAAGTATTAATGCTATTAATGGCACAATTAATATTTTAGTGACGGAAACACCTCAAATACGTCAGCACAGGGGGACGTTTCCAATTACCCCCATGCGCACTTCAGAGGTTAATTAGGCTATTAAGCTCATGCGTTAGATAAGGCATACCGGGTAGCGGCCCTTCTTTCGTGCTGTCCTTACCTAAGGCAGACCAGGTAGGAAGGGTTAATCAAGATGGCTATATTCTAGTTAATCTCCGTGTTTCAACCCCTCTCTTTCCCTGATATATTTCATACCCTCCCCAGCTATCGGGGTTTAGTATTGTTGAGGTACGGTAAGTGAAGAAAATAACTAAGAGATATGAGGATATAAATAAGGATCCTTAGTTAACCCGTTGAGCCCCGGCTAGTTATAATATTTTGTTCACCCCCGTCCCAAGCCATTTTCACTTATTTTTTTTGTTTGCTAAAATGGAAGACAAGGATGAGAAATGAAAAAAAAAAAAAAAAAATCACCTCTGACATTTTTTTTTTGGGGGGGGGGGCCGGTGGGGGGTTGGGGAGCCTCAAAAAAATTTGTTGAGCCAAAATGGAAGAGAATGGTGAGAAATGAACACACAAATAAAAAAAAACTCATTTCGGTCATTTGGGGGGCGGGGGGGGGGTTTCAATAGTTCGCCTCCCCCGCATGACCACCCGCCCGGGAGCACTAGGGTAAAAACTGAGTATGGCATTGTACGGCATACATCCTAAGGAGTATCTCACATAAATCTCAAGCCTCTAGCTCCCATACGACCGGAGTAATGAAGGTTCAAAGTGGCGGTGAACTAGGGGTGTAAACTATCCCCACTAAGCCCACCACCACCAGCCGCGCGGCTGTCTCGGCCCGCTCACACCTACTGGCCAGGCTCCCACACACACTACGGTACCTCCCCCTCTTATTCTCCCACCATTTCCTACCTTACGAGCCACGTAAGTGTTTTTTATATGTCGGACGCACGTGATGCGTCGCTGGGAGTTGGTGATCAAAGACTGCCGACGCAACACGTGCGACGCTGGGTCTCAACGGGTTAATGGGCAAACAAAATACGGTGACTACCGCTACATAGGATCTTACCCAAAAGTGTCACAGAGTAACTGGCACTCCTCCACAAGTTTAAAATATTGAAAACACAGGGCGTATATCGTTAGTAACAGGTTTGGGAGCAATTGCTATTGCAGTGAAGCACCGCAGAAGGTAAATTAAGGTAATTAATTGCAGTAATTAGTGAGGGTAGAGGCCAATATATCATTGTTGCCTAGTAACCCTAGGCTAAGGCTTCGCTGAGTGGGAGAAAACAACTGTGTCAATTTTCTATGCCTAGGCTATGTCTAGCCTACTAGCCTAGCCTACTGGTCAATAGATTCTTTGGAAAAATGTTATTTTAATACCACAAATTTTCCGAGTGTTTTTTATAAACAAAATTGGTCATTTGCATCAATATATAGTGTTTGTAATTAATTAGAAATCTCGGGAAAACCTATTTTCCCCATTAGGCCTATCGATCAATGTTGAGACACGCTCGCTCCCCGATAGTGATTTGAAAAGACATTAGCCTAACCTAACCTAGTATTATGGGTGGGGGCTACAGCCCCCACACCCCCGCTGGTTGAGTACCCTTAACCTCTCCGCGGCGCACAGGGGGTTTTCTACAGGGTAAGACTGTGCGCATGTATGATGATTTTGGGACCCATTGCCAATTTCGATAAAAAGTACATCATCGTGTAGGGAATGTTTGCGTGCATCGGCCCATATATATTTGACCCCCCAAAAAATGTCTGGGGGGGGGGGGGAACAGTCCGTAGTTGAAAAATGTGGAGCGAATGGCACCGCGCGGCTAGATTGTCATCGAGCGGCGAGATTTCCCTGCCGAATTTTCACGCGCCCAGGGGATAGAAGGAGAGGGAGGAGGGGGTGGGTTACCGCGTATTATCACGTATATCTCCTTTTTTGAGCCCTTTTAGGCTATGTAGAGTATGTATACGTGTGTAGGCCACCCATATAACAATGAATATGCCTCATAGTGACCAAAAATTGCAATATATAAGGGAATTATAAGATTTATTTTAGGCGGGAATGAAGATGTGTTGGAGGTTTGGCGGCAATTTATGAGCTGAGAGTGTGGTTTACGCCATACATATCACTTATATCTTGTACTTAGAGCACTGTCATGCTATAATACAGACTTGTACGTAACTATTTAGACGTGCCATATATCAAAATATATACCGCATATAGACCAATTCATGCGATATTTACGCACATTATGAATGAGTTTCTATGCGTGAACCAAGGTGTGAGTGAGTTGTGCTGGGAATGAAAGGGGGAGAGGGTGTGTTTCGCCATAAATATCACTTATATCTTGTACTTAGAGCACTGTCATGCTATAATACAGACTTGTACGTATGTAGACGTGCCATATATCAAAATATATACCGCATATAGACCAATTCATGAGATATTTACGCACATTATGAATGAGTTTCTATGCGTGAACCAAGGTGTGAGTGAGTTGTGCTGGGAATGAAAGGGGGAGAGGGTGTGTTACGCCATAAATATCACTTATATCTTGTACTTAGAGCACTGTCATGCTATAATACAGACTTGTATGTATGTAGACGTGCCATATATCAAAATATATACCGCATATAGACCAATTCATGCGATATTTACGCACATTATCAATGAGTTTCTAGCAGACGGAAGCCTGAAAGGGTGGGTGGAAGGGAGGCATGCAGGGAGTGAGTGAGTCGTGGAGAGAAGGAAGGCAGGCAGGGAGATCTCTAGAGAGATAGCCAGCTTTGTGATAATTGTGGAGGCGCCCGAGGTGTATGGATGTCTTGGTATTTTGAACCTTATGTCTACCAGATGTCTGGTGTTCGTTGCCACCAAGAGGTCTACAATAATAATAATAATAATAATAATACTTTATTTCAGACTCACACAGTACAGAGGGGACCATACTGGGGTTCATATATACCTTACAGTAACATAAATATATATAAATATATATAAGCTACTGTACATAGGCTACATAAAATAAAAAGAAATTAAATAATACCCAGCTTGCTATCATGTAGTTCACAGCACTGCCTCAACCAAAAACAGTGGTCATCAAACTACTGTGTTACCAAAACCACTGTCCTAATTGTGTACAGTACCATGCCTCACATCATTTAGCTTCCGGTACAGTATGTTGCTACAGTACAGTATAGGAATATCGGTACTGTACTGCACTATGAGGATCAGTACCGGTATGCTAATTCTGTAGAGTAGCAGACCTGAAATCATTACTTATGGTTAAATATAGAGCAACTTCCTCCAGTGTGCCTGGATCCTGGAGGTGTACACTATGCTTGGAGTTTGTAGCATTTTAATGATCCTGTTCTCAGAAGTGTTAAGGCGCTGAATGAATTTATATGTTAGCTTTCTAATGAGTGATTTGTAACAGTGTAAGTTCATATAGGCACATAGCGTGCTTGTACTCTCATATTTTGAGAGCCCCAGAAACATTTTCATGATATTGTGATATGAGATACTTAGTCTATTCACTGTAATTTTCTTATAGTTCCACCATAGTTGTGCTGTATACATTGGTGAGCAGTAGGAGTTGAACAATGTTATTTTTGTATCCCATGTGCGCATATGAAATTTTCTTAACATTGAATTTCCCTGCATGTAAAGTTGCTTTCGCTGACGACCCATATCCTCATCATCTGAGCGATCACATGAAATATAGTGTCCTAGATACTTTACTTTACTTACTTCTTCTATAATTTCTTCATACAAATGGAATTTAGGTACCGGTAGCTTTGATTTCAATAGAAGGTTAGATTTAAATATTATGATATTGCTCTTTATAGGATTAAATTTGACTGAATGTTCGATTCCAAATTTTTCACATACTCTTAATAATTTATCCAGTCCTGCTCCAGAGGGCGCGATTAAGGCTAGGTCATCAGCATACATGAGATGATTTACAATGGTGCTGCCAATACAGCACCCAGTGCGAGTCTTGTTCAGCTCCAGACTAAGATCATCCATGTAGACGTTGAAAAGATACGGAGACAATATCCCCCCCTGCCTAACACCATTGGTTACGGCGAAAGAGCCTGACAGGATGTTGCCCCATCTTACACACATTTTTTGATTAGCATACCTGAAAATAAGTATCCTAACAATATAGCTAGGCACTCCCCTGTTAACTAATTTTTCAAATAAGGTTTTGTGACACACCCTATCAAAAGCCTTACTTGCATCAAGAAAACAAGAGAAAATTGAGCTATTTAGTTTGTTGTATGTATCAATCACTTCTTTCAGCACATATATGCATTGGTCTGTGCCGTGATTTTTCTTAAAGCCAAACTGATTGCTGCTGGTGACAATATATGCAGACATTCTTTCTAGCATTATCATTTCAACTACGTTACTCACCACACTAGCAAGTGCTACTGGGCGGTAGTTGTCTTTTGCTGTAATTTTACCTGATTTATCTTTAATGACAGGAACAAGTATTACGGATATCATAGACTCCGGCAGGACACCATGCGTAAATAGACTGGTGATGCAAGAACTACAATAACATGAGTCAGGAATGGAGAGAGAGAGAGAGAAACTGAGACATGCGTATGTCGTACGCATAAATGGACTTCAGAACTGCATTTTTATGCAAGCAGACATTGCATTTTAGACATATGTGAAGTACCACAGAAACATGTAGGCCATTGACTGTAAATAAAGTACTATATTATAGACCAGCAACGAGGGTGGTCAGTAAACACAGACAGATTGCCTTTTGTGATAGAGAGCTAAATATAAACTGGTGTCTCCTTACACTTGCGAAAGGGTAGATTGCCACCAGAGAAACTTATATTTATTTATTTCCAAGTAATATGCAATCTAAATGTATATTCGAGACTGAGATGCGGTCTCAGGATGATAAGACCGCATCTCTAGCTGCCACTAAACCTGCAGCCAACCCTACTCCTGTCAGCCACCCTGCTCCTGCCCGCATATCAACGAGACAGGTGGGACACATAAGACCTGAGTGGACTACACCAGTATACCCTGCCCAGCCAGCTTCTATGGCCCCTACCACCAGAGAGAAAAGTCAGAGGGGTAACTACGCTAAACACCCAGCTAACCATCCTAGACTTCCCCAGCCTGATTAACCAGCTACAGGTGGTACTCCTTTATTTTCCAACTTACCTTTCATCTCCCCCATCAAGGACTGCCAAATTGCTCAAGACTTTCACTCTCTATTCCCTAGTCTGCCATTTATATCACCCATCAAAACCCCTCAGGATCTTGCAGCCATCCAAGTCATGTCCTTTTCCCGGGCTAGGATGGCGCATAAACCAGCAGTTCAACCCATGCAGCAGTTCTAAAACCTTTTCTTATACGAATCATCCTGCACATGCCATTTCTCATCCACTTCCTCCCCCACCAGGAAGTGATCCCCCCATCTTATAACAGAATCTGCCCGGGGGCATCTAGCTACAAGGTACAGCCAGAGTCCAGGCGCGCCACCCCCAGAGCTACAAGGACATAACCACCACGCGCCAACAGCAACCCAGCGCCTTTGATCCTCTCAAGCCGGGCGCCTTAAGTAGGGGCAAGAAGTTTGCCTTATACTCACCCAGCCTGGACATCAGTAACTAAGCTTGCCATTTGGTATTATTTAGTTCAGGGTAAGAACAGCCAGAGATAGCTGGTGTTCAACTTGTCAGTTGTGTGCTGTGATCGAAGATCTACCAGGTCGGGTTCCCCCCATCAGGAAGAGGACTAGCTTGGGCAACCCACTTTGGGCTCCCCCTTTCTGGCCTTCAATGCGGTGCACAAACCAAGTACCAAAGGATTCCTACCTTGTTTTGTTCAAGGGATTATGAGGATAGTGTAGTAACTTGAGATCTACCAGATCGGGTTCCCCCCATCAGGAAGAGGACTAATTTTGGGCAACCCACTTTGGGCTCCCCTTTCTGGATTCTCTTTTTGCTACATGGTTCTGATAGTTCCACAAACTAGCAAGGAAGGAAGACACTTACCTTGACCCCCCTTAGACTACCTATAATGTCACTATCTAGACTGCTTGCCACTCTAGGTAGATCATTATGCTAGTCACCCTAACCCCCCAAACCTTGTAGCAGAACTCCAGCATATCCTTTGGGGATCACTGCACTGTGGGAGTGCAAGAGGAACCCGGTTGTCCCGTGGTAGGCGCCAAGGTCTAAGGAATCATCTTGTGACTCACCCTGGACCAGTAGCTGGAGTCATCACGCCCAGCCGCCCCCCCCTGGACCAACTTCCGGAGTCATCACGCCCAGCCGCCCTCCGGACTACTGGATCCTCCCTCGATCTACGGGCCCTCCTCTTCACTACAGCTCTCCTTTAAGTGCTTTTGTACCGTGTATGGGTATAGAGTTGACTCAGGGTTGTGGTAGAAGTTATCTTCAGGGGTTCTCATTAACATTACGTCTTGCGAGAGGTCTTTCTTCTCCCTACTTAAATTGACGTTAATTAGCCCACTTGCCGGGACCCATTATACATACCTATCAGGGGATCCTTATATATGCACCTTCCCGGGTTATTGGTCTCCCATAACCCGACAGAGGGGGCGTGCTTATATAAGACCCATAGCATCAAACACAAACACGTCATATTTGCACGTAATCTAGTCCCTTTGTATAACTTCTAGCCTAATTCATTTAACATTCTGTCAGGTTCATATCTCGAATAGATTTCACTCTATCTCAGCTCCCGACGATTGTTGCCTCAGCCTTCAGCACCTTGCTAGTACACAATTAGAGTTAAGGATTAATCTTTGCCAGGTGAGATCTAGCACACCTATAGTATTAATATCATTTGTGAGCCTTTCCGAGCCCACTTCATTGTTGATGACCACTTGGCCATTATTGCTTTAGAGTCAGTTAACGCCACTATATGCCGGGGACATCATTGCATGATCCAGACGGCATTTGCCATTACTGCACTCTTGTCTTTTAGTGTGATCCTCTCTGAGATCTATTTGGGTAGGAGGTGTACCTCCACCATTTTGGATACTTTATAATTGTATCCTAGGAGTATTATTATTACCTTGAGTCCGGACCCATTGTCCGACTCCTATTGCTTACTTGATAACCTGAGTATTGTATGTCTTAATTATTCTTATTGTTATTGATGATCTCCAGGTTACAGGTATAAAATATATGTCTTGCTCCTCCATGAACCAGGTGTTAAACTGAATAAAACCCATGTTAACTTGTTACCTGTGTGCTTACTATCCTGCCTTGTTGTCTCTTTATTTAAAGTTTAAGGTATACCTATCCAGTTAGAGAGCTGCTCATTGTACACAGAATATCTCGCGTTCCAATTTGGACCGGGCATAACACTGGTGACAGCGGTGTCTCTTTCTCGAAGGTAGCCTTTCAGGTTTTTCCTGCTTTAAATATTTTGAGAGTATCACGACAGGGAGAAGCACTGGATATTATTCCTTTCAGACCAGAGGAAACTGACATTGCCACTTATTTAGAGGTTGTCAAGCCAGTGCTTGACATCATATTTAAAGATGAAGTTGCCCCTAAAATACATACTGTAATCATGAAGCTAGGGCGGTCTATGGCCCTAGTTTCCAGTTGTGTAAAAGAGAACCCCGGAATGACTTGGGAACAGTTTGAAACATACACTAAAACTGCCATTAACCCCGTCTTAGGTACTGTAATAGCCGACCAGCAATTTCACGCCATCACCTACGACGGGGACCTCGACGCCACCATCAGCAAGCTTACCAGGCTGGCTTCCACCGCATTCACAACGGCTACAGCTGCAGAGAGGAAGGAGAACGTCCGCCGGACCCTGATGAGGATCCTTCCGCGTGCAGTCCGGGACCACTTTGCCATCACAGAACCGGCCGGATATGATACAGACCTCCCTATCATACGCCGTATTCTGGCCCTGCAAAAATCCCAGGAGCAAGGAAAGATCGCGGGTATCCAACGAGCTCCCACTAAGCCACAAGGAGCTCATTCCGGACCAACCTACCATCCTAGCCGCAACCAGGACAAGCCGGAAGAATGGGCCAGAGTCAAACCTGGAGACTGGAAGCCCTGCGGGTCCCAGTGCCCTATTAATGGGTTGAAGAGGTCTTTTGCCGAGTTGCTGGCCAAACGCTCGAGGGTTCCACTGTTCTGGGGACAGATTCCCTGGCTGAAGCCCTCCAGAAGAGTTGCCACCATCCTAGAAGACGGCACCGCAGGAGCTGAGGACTACGACGAGGTTGGTGACCCGGACGACCACAATACAGTCGAGCCGGAAGTCATCAAACCGGGTTTTTAGACCGCCCCCGCCCACCAACTTGCAAACTGGCGGGGGCTCGAGATAGGGGCAGCTATGATATGATAAAGCCTCCCATTTACATCCACCTGACCATCCAGGGAGTCAACTCTCGACTCCTTGTTGACACCGGAGCTTCAAGATCCTGTATTTTTTCCTCTTACCACCAGAGACATCACAACACTTTTGGACCGATTCAACACTCGTCCACCACCCTCATTGATGCCAACGACAACCTTATTTCTAGTACTGGCATCACGGCCCCACTGTATGTGGCCACCCCTCAACCTAACCACGGCCATCACCACGCTTTCATGGTATTTCCCTCCCAAGAAACCACCTACGACGGATACCTGGGATTCGACCTTCTCACGGCCCTCCGCACTACTATCCAGTGTGTTGAAAGAAGATTGTTATTTTCCACCAACCCCCAGGACTCACCACTCCGAAGATTGCCACACCGCTCCATGACCCTCCTCAAACCTTGAAAGCCATCTCTGTTGCATCGGCCATCACCATTCAACCCATCACCTTGCTGCCACATCATGCACATTGGGTACCCATCCATCCAGCCCTCAACGGAGAACTCATTCACACTCCCTCTCTTCAGAGCCCTTTTGACAGGGATTGTCTCACTGCTCCTGCCATTTTAAAACAAAATGCAGTAAGAATAGCCAACATCTCCGACCACCCTATCACCCTACCCAGGGGTCTCACCATCGGAGAACTAGAGACTTATGATGACCAGCCTTCAACCAACACCACCACCTCCATTCCTGCATCAACTCCATCACTCCCAGACGTTCCTACTCACCTCACCCCTCAACAAAAGGACGATCTGTGCCAGTTAATGGCCGAATACCAGGACATCTTTGCCACCAACTCCCAAGATGTAGGCCACACCCATGTCCTAGAACACCACATTCACACTGTTGGACCCCCCGTCAGACAGGCTATACGAAGAAAGAACCCCCTTCAGCGCCAAGAAGAACAGAAGCAAGTTGCAGAGATGTTAGAAGCTGGCATCGTCAACCCCTCAACTAGCCCTTGGTCCTCTCCAGTGGTACTGGTCAAGAAGAAGGATGGGTCATCTCGATTCTGCATCGACTACCGACAACTCAACGATGTCACCATCAAAGATGCCACCCCACTACCACGCATCGACGACTCCCTAGACTCCCTCTTAGGGGCCAGATGGTTCTCCACACTGGACCTGCAATCCGGATACTGGCAGGGCCCCGTCGCCCCCACCGACCAAGAAAAAACAGCTTTCTCCACCAGCCAAGGGAAGCTTTACGAGTTCTCAGTGCTGCCATTCAGATTATGTAACGGTCCCGCCACCTTCTCCCGACTGATGGAATCTGTACTTCAGGGATTAACTTGGGAAACATGTCTGGCGTACTTGGACGACATCATAGTATTTGGTCGTACCTGGGCAGAACACCTCCAACGCCTCCGCCAAGTTTTCCAGAGGATCCGACAAGCCGGATTAAAGCTGAAGCCTGCTAAATGCACCATGGCTCGACATCAGGTCCAATTCTTAGGACATCTGGTGTCAGAAGAAGGACTTGCACCTGACCCCAAGAAACTCCAAGCCATCCAGGAGATCCAACCCCCGAAGTCAGTAAAAGGAGTAAGAGCTTTCCTAGGCAATGCCTCCTACTATCGGAGGTTTGTGAAGAATTTCGCCACCATTGCCAGACCTCTACACGACTTAACTAGGAAGGAAGAACCTTTTGTGTGGACCCCCGACCGTCTCCAAGCCTTCACCTCCCTCAAGGACCTACTCGTGTCTTCCCCTGTCGTCTCTTTTCCGGACTACCAACTACCCTTTAGACTCTACACCGACGTGTCCCTTCTCGGCGTCGGTGCAGTCCTCTCCCAAAATCGAGAAGGACGAGAGCACATCATTGCTTGTGCCAGCCGGACCTTAACCCCGGCAGAAACCAACTACCTGGTAACTAAAAGAGAATGCTTAGGCATCGTTTGGGCCCTCCAACACTTCCGGGCCTACCTAGCTGGCGTCAAGATCACCATGATCACTGACCACCAAGCCTTACAATGGCTCAGGAAATCTGACTCTAAGAATGCCCTAACAGTCCGTTGGCGAGAATCACTTGAGGAGTTTTATTTTGAGATTTCCTACAGGCCGGGAAAACTCCATACCAATGCAGACGCCTTATCCCGGCTCCCACTGGCACCAGAACAACTCAACGCCATCCAAGAACCTCGACCACCACCTACTACCACTCCCCCTCTCATCCAGGCCTACCTCCGGAACGACAAACCAACTTGGATCTCCACCCGACTTTTTGGCCTCTTACAAAGGGGTGACGCCCTCTTTACCCCAGAAGGTCAGATCGTACTAGGGCCTGAGGATGCTGAACAAATGATGTCTTCCTTGCACACCAACAACGGGATCCATCTAGGCCAAAAAAAGTTGGTGAACACGTTCAAAGACATCTACTGGACTCCTCGCCCCTACACCACAGCCAAGAAAATCACTGAAGCTTGCCGTGCCTGCACCCTGGGAAAAGACCAAACACGCACCCCAGGACCTTCCGGCAAACTCATCGCTTCTAAACCCTGGCAACTTTTGGCAGTGGACGTCATGGGACCTCTACAAAACGACGGGATACCGCTACATCATCACCTTCGTGGACACGTACTCAAAATACGTGATCGCCTGCCCTGGAATGATGTGCTCTCTGACGGCCCTGGTATGGCCGTCACCGAGGCATTATTACAACATGTCTTTCCCTATTTTGTCCACTCCGACAATGCCCCTGAATTCACCGGACAAATTTGGACGCAGATCTCCGAAATGTTTGGATTTCACATCAGCCACTCTTCACCCTACTGGCCAAAAGGAAACTCCATCTGCGAGCGATCTCATAGAACCATCGCCAATCAAATCCGGACCTGCCTCCAACAGATGAACTCATCGGACTGGACCAGCCAAATTTGCATCATACAATGGGGAATAAACACCTGCCCCAGAGACAACGGGATCACCCCTCATGAGATGGTTTTTGGGAGCCCACCTCTCCTCATACCACTACGTCACCTAGCTGCCCCTACTGAGGCCTCACCAGGTCTAAATACCAACCTCGTCCACCTCAGGAACCGCCTACGTCAGCTCCAGTTTACCCAAGATCTCCAGCCTGATGAAGCCCCCAAGAACAACCCTCACCAAGTAGGCGACCTAGTCATGGTCGCCATCTTACCTGTACCCTCCAAACTGAAGCCACGGTACAAGGGTCCATTTGAGGTCCTTAGGATCCCAAACTGTTTCCAGGTCATAATTAACTATCATGGGGAATCTCGCACTTATAGGAATAGGTTTGTCAGAAGGTTTCAACCTATTAATAAGAATATTACTGTTGTAGCTCAGCCTGATCAGGATGTTGACTGTACCCCTGTTTCAAATCTCCACCCTCAAACTTCCTGTCTTTCCGGACCTGTCCCTCTCAACCATGCTGTCCCTCCCTCCACCTCTTTCCACTCCCCCTCTCAATTCTCCTTTGCCTGCCCTTCACTCTCCTGTACTGCAACCTCCTGTCACCCTTCCCACTCGCCTCACCCAGTTCACCCCTTCTCACCTTCCTAAACATCGACCTCCTCCTGTTCTCTCTACTCAAACCCAAACTTCCCCCTCTTCTCTTTCACCTCCTGTCACCTTCACCCCTTCCCACATTCCTAAGCCCAAATCTTCTCACATCTCCTCTCCTTCTCCCTCTCCTCTCGTTTCACCTCCGCATCCTCCTTCTCAACCATCGCCTTTAATTAACCTTGCCACGTCTAGTCTTCCCCCCTCGCCACCACAACTCACCAACATACCCCCCACTTTGCCTATAACCCCCAGCTTCCGTCCTAAAAAACCCTCACCTACTCCTCCTATCTCTAAAACCCTACCTTCTTCTCCTCAATCTATTTCCCATCCTTCTCAACTTCCCAGGCGAAAAACAATATCCAAATTTCGCTCAATGTCACCTCTAACTCCATCTCCCCCATTTCCCAGACTGCCTTCTCATACCCGCTGTGGAAGATCTGTGAAGCCACCCACCAGATGGGAACCAGCCCTGTCCCAGCCTAAAGTGAGAAAGGTTAAGGATCAAGCATTTTTAAGCTCCTCCCCCCAGCCTGGTACTTCGGCGTCCGCACCAAGCTCCTCTCCCCAGCCTGGTACTTCGGCGTCCGCACAACCTCATGACCTGGGCCAAGCCAGGCTCTCTGTCATCACTCTCCAACCACCTCCAGCCACGACAACGCCCTCACTGACGACCACCACCAAGATGCGGATTGACATGATAACCCTGACGCGGAAGGACTCCACCAAAGTAATCAAGTCACCTCACCAACTCCTCGACCAATTGAGGTACTATGACTCCTCTTCTCTCCTCACCCTCACCGGAGACAAGATGGCCACCCCTAACAACCAGGGAGTCATTTATTACCACTTCCTCCAGCACCTGACCCCTGTCTATGAAGATAATACTTAAAGACATTACCAGCTCCAGTCCCGGGGTCGGGACTTTTCTCTACCAGACGGTAGTGAGATGCGGTCTCAGGATGATAAGACCGCATCTCTAGCTGCCACTAAACCTGCAGCCAACCCTACTCCTGCCAGCCACCCTGCTCCTGCCCGCATCGCCCGCACATCAACGAGACAGGTGGGACACATAAGACCTGAGTGGACTACACCAGTATACCCTGCCCAGCCAGCTTCTATGGCCCCTACCACCAGAGAGAAAAGTCAGAGGGGTAACTACGCTAAACACCCAGCTAACCATCCTAGACTTCCCCAGCCTGATCAACCAGCTACAGGTGGTACTCCTTTATTTTCCAACTTACCTTTCATCTCCCCCATTAAGGACTGCCAAACTGCTCCAGACTTTCACTCTCTATTCCCTAGTCTGCCATTTATATCACCCATCAAAACCCCTCAGGATCTTGCAGCCATCCAAGTCATGTCCTTTTCCCGGGCTAGGATGGCGCATTAACCAGCAGTTCAACCCTTGCAGCAGTTCTAAAACCTTTTCTTATACGAATCATCCTGCACATGCCATTTCTCATCCACTTCCTCCCCCACCAGGAAGTGATCCCCCCATCTTATAACAGAATCTGCCCGGGGGCATCTAGCTACAAGGTACAGCCAGAGTCCAGGCGCGCCACCCCCAGAGCTACAAGGACATAACCACCCCAGCGCCTTTGATCCTCTCAAGCCGGGCGCCTTAAGTAGGGGCAAGAAGATTGCCTTATACTCACCCAGCCTGGACATCAGTAACTAAGCTTGCCATTTGGTATTATTTAGTTCAGGGTAAGAACAGCCAGAGATAGCTGGTGTTCAACTTGTCAGTTGTGTGCTGTGATCGAAGATCTACCAGGTCGGGTTCCCCCTATCAGGAAGAGGACTAGCTTGGGCAACCCACTTTGGGCTCCCCCTTTCTGGCCTTCGATGCGGTGCACAAACCAAGTACCAAAGGATTCCTACCTTGTTTTGTTCAAGGGATTATGAGGATAGTGTAGTAACTTGAGATCTACCAGATCGGGTTCCCCCCATCAGGAAGAGGACTAATTTTGGGCAACCCACTTTGGGCTCCCCTTTCTGGATTCTCTTTTAGTTCTCTTGATAGTTCCACGAACTAGCAAGGAAGGAAGACACTTACCTTGACCCCCCTTAGACTACCTATAATGTCACTATCTAGATTGCTTTCCACTCTAGGTAGATCATTATGCTAGTCACCCTAACCCCCCAAACCTTGTAGCAGAACTCCAGCATATCCTTTGGGGATCACTGCACTGTGGGAGTGCAAGAGGAACCTGATTGTCCCGTGGTAGGCGCCAAGGTCTAAGGAATCATCTTGTGACTCACCCTGGACCAGTAGCTGGAGTCATCACGCCCAGCCGCTCCCCCCTAGACCAACTTCCTGAGTCATCACGCCCAGCCGCCCTCCGGACTACTGGATCCTCCCTCGATCTACGGGCCCTCCTCTTCACTACAGCTCTCCTTTAAGTGCTTTTGTACCGTTTATGGGTATAGAGTTGACTCAGGGTTGTGGTAGAAGTTATCTTCAGGCGTTCTCATTAACATTACGTCTTGCGAGAGGTCTTTCTTCTCCCTACTTAAATTGACGTTAATTAGCCCACTTGCCGGGACCCATTATACATACCTATCAGGGGATCCTTATATATGCACCTTCCCGGGTTATTGGTCTCCCATAGCCCGACAGAGGGGGCTTGCTTATATAAGACCCATAGCATCAAACACAAACACATATTTGCACGTAATCTAGTCCCTTTGTATAACTTCTAGCCTAATTCATTTAACATTCTGTCAGGTTCATAACTCGAATAGATTTCACTCTATCTCAGCTCCCGACGATTGTTGCCTCAGCCTTCAGCACCTTGCTAGTACACAATTAGAATTAAGGATTAATCTTTGCCAGGTGAGATCTAGCACACCTATAGTATTAATATAATTTGTGAGCCTTTCCGAGCTCACTTCATTGTTGATGACCACTTGGCCATTATTGCTTTAGAGTCAGTTAACGTCACTATATGCCGGGGACATCATTGCATGATCCAGACGGCATTTGCCATTACTGCACTCTTGTCTTTTGGTGAGATCCTCTCTGAGATCTATTTGGGTAGGAGGTGTACCTCCACCATTTTGGATACCTTATAATTGTATCCTAGGAGTATTATTATTACCTTGAGTCCGGACCCATTGTCCGACTCCTATTGCTTACTTGATAACCTGAGTATTGTATATCTTAATTATTCTTATTGTTGTTGATGATCTCCAGGTTCCAGGTATAAAATATATGTCTTGCTCCTCCATGAACCAGGTGTTAAACTGAATAAAACCCATGTTAACTTGTTACCTGTGTGCTTACTATCCTGCCGTGTTGTCTCTTTATTTAAAGTTTAAGGTATACCTATCCAGTTAGAGAGCTGCTCATTGTACAAAGAATATCTCACGTTCCAATTTGGACCGGGTATAACAGAGACCTACTGCAAGTATTTGTATGACAGTCATGACTATGTATAATCCAATATACGCGCGTAGGCGAGACATAAGAAAGCTGGTTGAGCAATTTTCGACACCCACACAGTTATTATTCATTTTTATTTACAATATTATACAATACAAATGTATTTGTGAAGAGTATTTTATGCATTATTGTATTTATACAAATTTTGTTCCCAGACAGAGCTGCTGTGTCTGGAGCATCAAGGAGCGGCAAGGGTCACCTCGTGACCGCTTGACCGTGTGAAAATGAGTGGAGTTACACTGAGAGGGGCAATTTTGCTGAGTGTTTGGGCAATTTTTGACAGAATAAAGTTATATAATTACTAATTCTTGACAGATACAAACTTTTATAAACCTTTGCATGATATAATTGATAATCCCTTCAATTTACAAACGTAAATTGGTGGGATAATTCATTTTTGTTTGTATATTGTCATTTCGATTGTAGACACGAAGTTTTGAGTGATATTTGGTATGAGCTCCTGTGGCATGGTTGGTAAGGTCGCGGACTGGAAAACTCAAAGTGTGGTAGGGTAGTGGGATCGAATCCAGGAGGGGGTTATGGGGAAGGTTTTATACTGTCTAGAAATTTTTTGATAAAGTTTTTTTTTTACAAGATCATGCCATTGTATTCAAACAATATGAAATATTCATAGAATATATCATATTGTAAGAATACAATGACATGACCTTGTTTTTTTTTGTTTTTTTTATTGTTTTTTTTATTATCTTAGTAGGTTTGACAGGATTTATTGAAACATTTATTTTTGTACAATTCATTTGAGGTAAGAAAATGATTATATACACATTACTTAGGCTAATAACAAACATATATATTGATATACTAAAAAAAAAAGGCATATTACATGTAAATCTTTGAAACTTATAAACTAAATAATGAAACATACAATTATATAATGTAAAAGCTATATCACAGGGACATCTTTGGAACTTATACATTATATAATATATATGTTACATTATGAGGTAGCATGATCAATTAGGTCAGGTCAGGTAAGGTAGGGCACGAGTCCAGGGCAGGGCAGGGCAGGGGGCGAGTCCAGGGCAGGGCAGGGCAGGGCACGGGGCGAGTCCAGGGCAGGGCAGGGCAGGGGGCGACACTCAATAATTCTTGAAGGTGTGGTAGTCCCTGAAGCAGTCACCCAGGCAGAGTGGAACTTTGCACTCGGCGCACATTGAGGTGACTCTTTTGGTGACATGGGGTTTCCTGACACTGGAGCTGCAGACGGTGCACTGCGCCTGCCTGTGACGAGTGCCAATCAGCTCGGTGTTGGTTGGGTAGTGTCTTTCGACACCCACCTGGATGCGGTCAGGAACGTGATCCCCACGCCATGCCGTACGTCTGTGAGTGGTGGTGCCATACTTCTCCAGGAGTTGGTATGAGACGTTGTAGACGAACTCCCGGAATTTCAGCTTCTGGTTTGGGGACATATCCTTCTTCACCAACCACAAGTTGTAGGCGTTGAGCATCGTGATATCAACTAGGTGGAGGAAGAGCTTGTGATACCACTTCACAGTCTTCCTCAGACACTCAACGCCTGACAGCTGACAGTCAGACTTGTCCACCAGGCGCATATTCTTAGTGTAGTCCACTACCATGTCGGGCTTGTAGATGGTCTTCCTGGTTCGGTAGTGGATTTTGCCAGAATCCATCTGGGCACCTGTGTGGACGGTGGAAAGCAGGTGGACGTCTCGTTTGTCCTTCCACTTCAGGGCTATGACTTTCCCACACTTTTCGAGCTGCTTGTATTTCTGCCCCTTTCGTCGACTTCTTCGCACATGCCTCTCGCGGTGTTCCTGGGCCAGGTCGTCTTCAGAAGGTGTGTCACTGGAGGAGGCATCTGTAAGAGGAATGACATTACCGGTGAACTTAGGCATAAACTTTCTTGTCTTTCTGACAGTCCCACATGACCCCGTTTGGTTGTCATGAAGAAACTGGCAGAGAGCAGGAGAAGTATACCAGTTGTCAGTGTAGATGATGTGGCCTTTGCCCAGGTAAGGTGCTAACATTTTCCTGACGATGGCACCTGACATGCCCATGGGGTTATTGGCAGCAGCTTTCGGTATGTCAATGTCAGTGCCTGTATACATGATCATGTCAAGCACTATTCCAGTTTCACAGTCACACAAAACGAAGAGCTTGATTCTGAACCTATGCCTTTTCAAGGGGATATACTGCTTGAAAACAAGGCGTCCTTTGAAGAGCACGAGCGACTCATCAATCACCAAATTGAGGAAGGGGTAAAAGTATTTTCTATGCCTCTCCAACAACATGGTGAACACATCCAGAACTTTCCATATCCTGTCAATCCTGTTAGGATTTTCGTTGTCTGCAAAGTGCATAAATCTTAGCAGCAACAAAAATCTGTCATGAGTCATGAACTTATTGAAAGTTGGGGTGGCGATGAGAGGGTCGTGCTTCCAATAGTGTTGCAACACATGCTTCTTGATCAGAGGCATGAGGAACAACAAGGCAAAGAACGTCATAAATTCTTCCACAGTCGTATCCACCCAGCCTCGTATTCTCGCTTTTGGAGAAATGACGTCCAATATGCCAAACACCCACCTGTAGTAGGCGTTTGTTTGGGCAACGATGTACGTCATTACCTTCATATCGAAAAAAGCGAGGAAGAAGTCGCTTTCGTTCGCTTGATCGTCACAGGGCCAGTCGTCAGTTGTTCCTGACGTCCCAGGATTGAACTGGGGCACGTCAGGTACAAAATTGACCCCGTCAGACCAATCGAACGAAGGCAGCCCAGGGATCGGAATGTCATCTGCGCCTCCTTCAGCGTCTGAAATATCGCTTTCATGGTCGCGATACAGCACTGCATCATCATCACCCTCCTCTTCACTTGACAGACGATGCCCTTCCTCATTCTCGTCATTGGCGTCGGACTCACTCCCACTGTCCACTCCCAAATCCCCCCACCCTTGGTCCCGTGATAGGGCTTCGTCGTCGAAACCCGGGCCGCCAATGCCCTGCGAATCACCATCAAACAGCAGGGCGGCATACTTTGATGGTGTCAGAGTTTTCCGGGTCACTTTAGCACGTGCGGGAGTCTTATGGACAGGGACAGCAGAGGCGGTGGCAGGGCCGGCGACAGGGGCAGCAGTGGTGCGTGGTCTTGTGGCACTGGAGGCAGGCAAGATGATGGTGGTGCCTGTCGCCCTTCTCTCTGTTCCTTGGGCAGGGGCGGCAGGGGCAGCAGGGGCAACAGGGGCAGCAGGGCCGGCAGGGCCACCAGGGCCAGCAGTCGCTTTCCCTCTCCCTTTCCCCTTCCCTTTTCCTTGGGCAGGGGCAGCAGGGGCGGCAGGGGCAGCAGGGGCAGCAGGGGCGGCTGGTGGTGGTGGTGGTGGTAGGGTCACTGTGGCTGGCGGACGGGTTCTCTTCCCTACGCCCGTGCCTTTAATTTTTCCTGCCCCCGCAGGTTCTGCAGCCCTAGGGCGGCCTCCTGCGTCGCTGGTACCGGTGGCAGGGGTGGCAGTGGTGGTGGTAGTGGTTGTTGCAGTGGCCTGGGTCGTGGTGGCAGTGTCCCGAAACACCAATGACCTCTGTACATTTGCCGTGCTTGCACGTGTTTTCCGTGCTTTAGGTGCTGGTCTTTCGTCCTCAGAGCTGTAGGGCGTGTCGTACTGGTAGCTAGGGTCTTTAGCAGCCACCCTCTGCCTTCCACGGCGGCTAACACCAACAGAAGGAGGGCTGGTTGTGTCATCAGGGAGCGAGCGTGAGGGACGTGTGGGCTCCATGAATAGTGCTTGGTTACTGGCGCGGTGGTGCTTGCACGAGTGCGGGGCGAGCGTTTGGCGGGGTGGTGTCGAGAGTTGACATGTAGTACTATTCCCACACCAATTTTCAGCCGCCTGGCTATAAACGCGCGGTTTTGGTACGCGTTCAAAAGCTCTGCTCTTAAGAGTCTTCCCGCAGTCCGCCGGGGGAACTCTTAGGAGTCTCCACGTAGCTCCCGGGTTAATACAAAAAAAAAAAAAATTGGCTGTCGATTATACGAAGGTGAAAGAAAGGTCGATGAAGTCTATGGTGTTTACTCTGCATCTTCAGCTTGATTGTACATTGATAACGGGAAAGTACCGTATTGACAACCTTGTTACGAAAATTAAATTTTAGTACCATACTTTTATATTAGTTTTTCCGAGGGTTTAACACATTTTCATATGATCTTTAGAGCTATCGATAACTGGAAGTACCGTATTGACAACCTTGTTACGAAAAAGACATTTTAGTACCATACTTTGTTATTAGGTTTTGCCGTGGGTTAAAACAAATTTTCTTATGATCTTTAAAGCATATAGATTAAATATCTATCTTCAAATATATCAACAAAATTTGTGGTATTAAAATAACATTGAACCGATTCTTTTATAGGCCTAATTCATAAATATCAAACTTCGAGTAGGCTATCAAACGTCAAATCAAATAGGCCTATGAACCTTCAAACGTGCTGTCCGCCAGCTCTAGGCCTATGTAGCCGATTTCTTAATTATTTGTTTTAATTTGCCTAGGCCTATGCTATAGGCTAGCCTAGCCTAATTTTTAAGCCTAGGTATGCCTATATGGTAAATTGGTCAATATAAAGGACCCGGACCACAGCAATTTTCAAGGATTTATTTGTTTGCATTTGTTATTTAGCCTACAATATATGGTTTAGGCCTAGGCTATACAGTAGGCTAGGCTAAGCTTTCTATAATAAAATTTGGGTGAGATCCTGTATAGCGGGTGGAACTATTTTCAGATGCCTTTTTACTAAGAAACATTGGCAAGAATGTAGTTACCGGGTGTAGGCTACCGCCCGTCTTGTTTACACTACGCGGACGCTCACCATCATGTTCCCGTCTATTTTGACTGCCTTTGGATACAAAAATACATTACCCTAACCAAACAACCTAACCTAACCTAACCTAGTATTAGGCCTATAGATGTATAAGTATTTATTTTATTATAAGTATTTATAGATGATTTAGCCTAGCCTATGTTGTATGTCGGTAGTGGTAGCCTACATCCATCCCGATTCCCGAAACATTGAACAATATCTTTAATCTAACCTAACCAAAACCTAACCTAACCTAGTATATTAGTGGACTATTTAGCCTAGGCTATGAATGTAAAATGTAAAAATAGCCTTATTGCAACATTAGGCTACCAAATTTTTGAGATATATGTACAGGTCATCCCGCTACACAGGATTATACCAAAAATGTGTTAATGGAAATTAGTAGGCCTATCTAGGCTACCCATTATCCAAGAATCTAAAAACATGGCTCCTGATAGGCCTAGTGAGAAGGGCTATGAAGAATAGGGAAATTGAGGGGTATATAAAAAGTGTATAAAGCGAATACCGTATAGACTACTCGTAAAGGTCTATTGCTTTTGTAAATAAAAGTTGGCTTGGGTTTATGCATTTTCGAGACCCATAAAACCCGATTTTTTGAAAACCCAAGCCAACTTTTGATGAAAGTAGGCTCAAATTTCACAGAGTTGAGTGGGTAATAGTCTATGTTATCAAAATAGTCAACTTTGAGAAGTCATGGCAAGAATGTTAAGAGCGGGCGTACCGCCAGCCTTGTTTACACTACGCGTAGTGGCGTCGGACCTTAGCCATCATGTTCCCGTATATTTTGACTGCCTTTGGATACAATAATATGTTAAGGGGGGGGGGGGCTTTGCCCCCCCTCAATTCCCCATGACATATTGTCATCATCATATATATTGCCAGCAGGGGGCAAATAAAAAAAAAAAATCGCCTTCAAAATAGACGCGAAGTTAACCGCGGCGATCACCCTATGTAAACATGACGACCGTACACCCGGTAACTACATCCATCCCGAAGTCATTAGCCTAACCTAATAACCTTATCTAACCTATCCTAGTATTATGGGTGGGGGCTGCCGCCCCCACTTCCCCGCTGGTTGGGTAAAACTGGTAACGATAAAAATGTAGTTGGGGTAGGCTACGGTATGACTCACTCCACCGTAACTGGATTTCTATTGTTAGGCTACCAGTTATATTATTGTATCCAATAGCATTAAAAATAGATGGGAACTTGACTGCAAGCGTCCGACGCCTCCCCCGCCGCCGTCATGTTTACATTTGTCGATTGCCGTGGTTAAGTTCGCGTCTATTTTGACGGCATTTTTTTTGGTTATTTGCCCCCTGCTGGCAATATGTATGATGATGACAATATGTCATGGGGGAGTGAGGGGGGCAAAGCCCCTCCTCAACATATTATTTTATCCAAAGGCAGTCAAAATAGACGGGAATAAGATGGCAAGCATCCTACGCCACTCCGCGTAGTGTAAACAAGGCTGGCGATACACCCGGGAACTAGCCTACATCCTACCCAACAAATCTAAAAAAATAAATCCTTGAAAATTGCTGTGGTCTGGCTCATTTATATTGACCAGTAAATTTTGACAAGAATGTACCGGTAGTTACTAGGTGTACCGCCGGCCATATTTACTCTAGGCTTATGCGGACGCTCGCGATCATGTTCCCGTCTATTTTGACTGCCGTGGGATACAATAATAGGTTAAGGGGGGGGGGGCCTTTGCCCCCATCACTCCCCCATGACTTGTTGTCATTGTAGAATTGTAGAATTTTACTGAAGGGGCGCGCATTTGACAGGTACCACCACGTACCGGGTACTAATTAGAGATTTAATTTAGGTTTCCACGCATCCATCAACAACCTACACCCTTTTCTGGTCTGATACTAGTATCTTACTGTAATATAAATGGTTTAATAACGTTTTAATGTGGTTTTTGACAAGAATATAGAAGCGCGTTTGAGCCAAAAATCAGGAGTTTACTGCCTATTCCGATCGTCGGTTTATTGACATGATGCTCGACGTTAGCTACGTTTTCTGTTTTTTTTTTTGCCCCCCTGCTGGCAATATATATGATGATGACAATAAGTCTATGGGGGGGTGAGGGGGCAAATCCCCCTCTTAACCAATACCGGTACTGTATTCCGCGGCCTAAATCTTAATTGAAACGCCAATATGGGAAATTAGTTAGATGTGCGAAGTAGCCTACTAACCTCGAGCACAATGTAAACAAACCATCGACGTTAAACCCGCGAACGCAACTTTTCCACCGAGTTATCTTTATATTTTGTCTATCATTATTGATGTCAAAGTGTCCTCATTGTATTTGCTAGTGTTTCGTACACCAGAAAATGGTGTAGCTTGGTGTTGGATGCGTGGAAACTGAACTGTTATGCCCGGTCCAAATTGGAACGCGAGATATTGTTTGTACAATGAGCAGCTCTCTAACTGGATAGGTATACCTTAAACTTTAAATAAAGAGACAACACGGCAGGATAGTAAGCACACAGGTAACAAGTTAACATGGGTTTTATTCAGTTTAACACTTGGTTCATGGAGGAGCAAGACATATATTTTATACCTGTAACCTGGAGATCATCAACAACAATAAGAATAATTAAGACATACAATACTCAGGTTATCAAGTAAGCAATAGGAGTCGGACAATGGGTCCGGACTCAAGGTAATAATAATACTCCTAGGATACAATTATAAGGTATCCAAAATGGTGGAGGTACACCTCCTACCCAAATAGATCTCAGAGAGGATCTCAACAAAAGACAAGAGTGCAGTAATGGCAAATGCCGTCTGGATCATGCAATGATGTTCCCGGCATATAGTGACGTTAACTGACTCTAAAGCAATAATGGCCAAGTGGTCATTAACAATGAAGTGGGCTCGGAAAGGCTCACAAATGATATTATTACTATAGGTGTGCTAGATCTCACCTGGCAAAGATTAATCCTTAACTCTAATTGTGTACTAGCAAGGTGCTGAAGGCTGAGGCAACAATCGTCGGGAGCTGAGATAGAGTGAAATCTATTTGAGTTATGAACCTGACAGAATGTTAAATGAATTAGGCTAGAAGTTATACAAAGGGACTAGATTACGTGCAAATATGTGTTTGTGTTTGATGCTATGGGTCTTATATAAGCATGCCCCCTCTGTCGGGCTATGGGAGACCAGTAACCCGGGAAGGTGCATATATAAGGATCCCCTGATAGGTATGTATAATGGGTCCCGGCAAGTGGGCTAATTAACGTCAATTTAAGTAGGGAGAAGAAAGACCTCTCGCAAGACGCAATGTTAATGAGAACCCCTGAAGATAACTTCTACCACAACCCTGAGTCAACTCTATACCCATAAACGGTGCAAAAGCACTTAAAGGAGAGCTGTAGTGAAGAGGAGGGCCCGTAGATCGAGGGAGGATCCAGTAGTCCGGAAGGAGGCTGGGCGTGATGACTCCGGAAGTAGGTCCAGGGGGGGGGGGGGGGGGGGGCGCGGCTGGGCGTGATGACTCCAGCTACTGGTCCAGGGTGAGTCACAAGATGATTCCTTAGACCTTGCATGGCGCCTACCATGGGACAACCGGATTCCTCTTGCACTCCCACAGTGCAGTGATCCCCAAAGGATATGCTGGAGTTCTGCTACAAGGTTTGGGGGGTTAGGGTGACTAGCATAATGATTTACCTAGAGTGGCAAGCAGTCTAGATAGTGACATTATAGGTAGTCTAAGGGGGGTCAAGGTAAGTGTCTTCCTTCCTTGGTAGTTCGTGGAACTATCAGAACCATGTAGCAAAAAGAGAATCCAGAAAGGGGAGCCCAAAGTGGGTTGCCCAAAATTAGTCCTCTTCCTGATGGGGGGAACCCGATCTGGTAGATCTCAAGTTACTACACTATCCTCATAATCCCTTGAACAAAACAAGGTAGGAATCCTTTGGTACTTGGTTTGTGCACCGCATCGAAGGCCAGAAAGGGGGAGCCCAAAGGGGGTTGCCCAAGCTAGTCCTCTTCCTGATAGGGGGAACCCGACCTGGTAGATCTTCGATCACAGCACACAACTGACAAGTTGAACACCAGCTATCTCTGGCTGTTCTTACCCTGAACTAAATAATACCAAATGGCAAGCTTAGTTACTGATGTCCAGGCTGGGTGAGTATAAGGCAATCTTTTTGCCCCTACTTAAGGCGCCCGGCTTGAGAGGATCAAAGGCGCTGGGGTGGTGTTGGCGCGTGGTGGTTATGTCCTTGTAGCTCTGGGGGGGGGGTGCGCCTGGACTCTGGCTGTACCTTGTAGCTAGATGCCCCCGGGCAGATTCTGTTATAAGATGGGGGGATCACTTCCTGGTGGGGGAGGAAGTGGATGAGAAATGGCATGTGCAGGATGATTCATATAAGAAAAGGTTTTAGAACTGCTGCATGGGTTGAACTGCTGGTTAATGCGCCATCCTAGCCCGGGAAAAGGACATGACTTGGATGGCTGCAAGATCCTGAGGGGTTTTGATGGGTGATATAAATGGCAGACTAGGGAATAGAGAGTGAAAGTCTGGAGCAGTTTGGCAGTCCTTGATGGGGGAGATGAAAGGTAAGTTGGAAAATAAAGGAGTACCACCTGTAGCTGGTTGATCAGGCTGGGGAAGTCTAGGATGGTTAGCTGGGTGTTTAGCATAGTTACCCCTCTGACTTTTCTCTCTGGTGGTAGGGGCCATAGAAGCTGGCTGGGCAGGGTATACTGGTGTAGTCCACTCAGGTCTTATGTGTCCCACCTGTCTCGTTGATATGCAGGCGATGCGGGCAGGAGCAGGGTGGCTGGCAGGAGTAGGGTTGGCTGCAGGTTTAGTGGCAGCTAGAGATGCGGTCTTATCATCCTGAGACCGCATCTCACTACCGTCTGGTACAGAAAAGTCCCGACCCCGGGACTGGAGCTGGTAATGTCTTGAAGTATTATCTTTCTGACCTACAGGACCTCTTCACTGATACCGGCCTTAAGGTATTGGTCTCCATTATATTTTGGGGTGGGGTTTCCTTCAGTTTTTCAGAGGATTGAGCCTACCCCTTGGTTTTTTCTGACCTGGGGTTTGGGGCTCTTTGGCCTGTTGCTGGTTCCCCTATGGCCTTCCTGTCCTCCTTTTGGAGGGTTCTCTTCAGCTTTACCTTCCAGGGGGACATGGGGGGGGGGGGGGGAGTACTCTCCTTCATTGGACGGGACTCCAGTCTCCAGGCCTAGTGGGAGCTTTTAGGCTACTCCCTGACCTGGTGCCTGTAGCCTATTCTGGGATCTCTGATCTTTATTTTGTGCATGACCTCATGACTGATACTCCTGCCTGGCCTCCCATTTCGGGGGCACTCTTTGGCCTTCTTCTTCTGGATTCATCGACTTTCAGTGGTTTTTTCGTGGTGCTTCCGACCAGGCTTTCGTCTTGTCTCTGCCAATGACATACATGCGTGCATTGCCATGGCCTTTATTTTCATGGTGCTTACAAACAGGCTTTATTCTTGTTCCTGTCGATGACATACATGCAGGCATTCCCATGGCCTACGCGGGGTCTTCACAGTTTTTTTTTCTTCTGGTTCCAGTGTAGTATGTCTACTTCGCTCTGCTCTCGCCACGGGTTCCTCACCGGTTGGTGAGTTCCACCCTTCCTACATTCGTCCTACATCCTCCATTCCGCTCCAGAGCGGATTTCCGCCCCCGAGCGAAGCGGCCCGTTCTGGTCCACTCCTCTCTGGGTCGGTGCTAGGGTGCTTTGCTTTGCCTCTGTATAGGGACTCGGTTGCAGTAGTTCACAGACTTCTCCTTTTCATCAGACTGTGCTCCCACTCTACTCTGATGGTACCCTTGGGCGTCTTCTTCTCTTCAGTACCTTCAACCTTTGGGTATTATTATTATCCTCTTCCTTTATAAGGCTTTTCATGCCTTCTTTCTCGGGACTTGCACGGGATTCTTTGCACTTGCTGGTTCGCCTGGTCTCTCCCTGACCCTCTGCATGGGGGTTCCCTCTTCACCCCTCACCACGCACAAGGGGGGGGGGGGGATATTAACTTTCATGAAAGGTACTCCATTTCCAGGGTGTAGTGACCACTTTTGTGCGTTTTCTGCCCTCGTGCCTGTTTTGAAGGGCCCCCCTTTTTCCTCCTTCCCTGCCTCAACAGGGGAAGGGGGCACTCTCCTATCAAGGATTCAGTTTTTTTTTACCAATATTGTGCTTGCACACATTTCCTGTGCTTCATACATGGGACATCAGCATCTTTTACTTTCCAATTGCGATGTGGATGTCACTTCCTCCTTGTGCGCGTCGGAAGTCTTCAAGGCGCCAGATCGCCTTTCCTCCAAGTGCCTCGTTCGGGCGTCCTGGCTGTTTCCGAGGACTCCGCAACGAAGGTGGGTCATCGCTCTCCTTCCCCATCCCGCCGACGATCTCCGACTCCTCTGTCCGGTTCAGTCTGTCCATGTGGCTCCACCCAAGGCTCAGGAGGCCACCGCTGACCGGTTTTGCCTCCATCCGCCCTATGCTTCTGTACATGGCGGTATTCTTGGGACACTCTACTACCGTCCCTCCTATTTACCTGTGGTAACTCTTTGTGGCCCGCCTATTTTCTTCCCCTGCTCTGCCTGGGGCGCTTCATACATGGGCCATCGGTATCTTTTTCCTTTCTGGTTGCAGTGGGGATGTCCTTTCCTCCCTGCGCACACCGTGGGGGTTCCCGTCCTGCCATGCCCATTGGGACATGGCGAGTCCTACCCGTGTCTCGTGCTCCAACCGCGATGGGTTTAACCCTCGGAGGTGTAGACCGTGTCTCGTCGATCTTGACCTTTGGGTCTCGTCCTACGTTCCCGGACGCTGTAGAGGCAAGGTCTCGCCTCTGCGCTCCATGTTCGGGGTTTCGCTCTCTCTGTCACAGACCGCCTCCGACGGTTTCCGCGCTTCCTCAACGAAGGGGTGCGTGCCATGCTTCCCCTTTCCTCTGCTTTCTCCCTGGCGCCTGACCGCTTTTCCCCCATTGCCTCGTTCGGCCGTCCCTACTGTTTCCGAGGACGCCGGGTCGTAGGGGAGACGCCGCTCTCCTTCACCACGTCGCCGACGGTCTACGGCTCCACTCCGCCCTGTCTCTTCCCCTGTATGATCTCCGGGCGTGCTTCCGAACTGGGTGGTGTTCTTGCCCACGTAACCTGCTCTACCTGTGGTTGCTGCTCCGGTTGTCCATCCTCCCACTCACTCCCAGGCGGCATCGACTTCTTTAGTCGTGCTCCCTGCGTGTAGCCTGGGGCTGGTTGGTCGGCCTGTCCATGTTCCGTCCCTCGGGACGTTTCCGGTCCTTAACGGACGTCGCTTCCCTTCCCTTTACGGGAAGCCGTCATCGTGGGGGCACGTGGCGGCATCCCTCCCGGAACGAGCTCTTAGACATGCACAAGGAGTGCGCCCGGTGTCTGCGAGTTGGCTGGTACTCTGTCGGCGTCGTCTGAGTTTCACTTGTGTCTTTCCATAGTTTCTCTTTTACTGTTCCTTGTGGCTGACGGAGGGCGTCGACTTCGGGGTTTGGTCGGAGATGGGTTCTTCCCCACTCCCTCCTGTCGGCTGCTCCTCCGTGTCGAGCCTCGTCATGCCTTCATCCGGGGTTTCACCTCCATTTTGGGCCTGATTCTTTGCCCCTCCGTTATCTTTCTGGACGTATGCCACGTTCCTTCACGCCACCAGAGAAGGGTGCCCTGGAACGTGTTCACAAGCCCTGGTGGCGCACTGCTCGCATGCTCTCCACCCTCTTCGAGCGTCTGCACCTAGCTCGGCTTCCCCTCAGGCTTATTGTAGCTCCACCGACTAGGGTGCTCGGGAAGGGTGGGGCCCACTTCGGGCGTCTGCAACTGCGGCTCGCCTCCGTCGGCTTCCTGCAGTGTCCCTTCCATGAGGCTGCGCATTGTCGCCAGTCTCTGTGGTTTTCCTTCTGTACACTGGCGCCGGCTGAGGCCAGCACGTCGCTGTTGCTTTCTGTGCTCCCTCCGGAGGGGCTCTTCTCTGCTCCTGCATGGCAGGGGTCTTCCCTCTTTGCTGCTGCAGGGCTCTTCGCTCCCCGTCCGCCGGGGATGTCCCGACCCTCCTCAACCGCTTCCTCTTCGTTGGGGTCGGCAGGCCGGCTCGTAACGAGGCCGCCAGACTCGGGGCCCCTAACGGCTCTTGCGTCCCCACTCTCGGTTTCGCTTCACCGTTCGTGGGCACGCCGGGTACTACGGCGGGGTCTGTCCTCGGGGTGCCGGTTCAAGTTTCCGCTCCGGCGACCTGCGTGACCTCGGCCTGTCTCCCCAGACGTCGCCTTTGTTATTCTGTCCATGGGATTCTTCGGGTAGTCTCGCCTCACAGCGGGACTTCCTGTCGCATGTCTTTCTGGTCTCCGTGCCGGACAGCGAGGTGTTGTGACCGGTGGTCGACCTTTCGTGCCTCGTCTTGATGACTCTCATTATGTCACGTATCGGCGGTTTACCCTTCGGTCTCCATGTCACCCCTCGTGTCTTTATGACCCTCGTCGGACTGGCCTTGCCTCCCCTGTTCACTCGGGGTCTTCCGCTCCTCTTTTCCTTGGTGGGTGGGATCTTCTCCGCGAACTCTCCCGCACACTGTGTGCACGCCGCTCTCCTTGTTCCTCCTCGGTTCGGATTCCTAGTCGCCGTTCCCGAATCCTGCCTACCGCCGTCACAAGATGTGCCGTGGGCGGGCCTCGACTGGGACAGGTCGAGCACGCCTGTCACCCTAAGTCGGGTGACTGCGTAGTCTTTTCGTTCTTCAGGACCTGGCGGGGTACCTATTTTGCCACGCACTCCTTTCCACCGTCGCACTGCGTGTACCCTGCCTACCCGGGACTGCCGACCTATGGGCGGTTGCTCTGTCGATGGGACAGAGCTCCCGGGTAGTTTGGTCTTTCCAACACACCGTATTCGATGTGTTTCCGCCACCCGACGCCCTTTTTGATGTGCAAAGTCCTCCGCAGGCTGAGTGGGTAAATGAACTTTGTTTGGTTGTTCAGTTCCCTCTGGCCGGCACGCGCCTGGTCCGCTCAGCTGTGGCGGTGGCGCCCGAGTCCTGTTCCCCTATCGTTCCCCGATTTCCACTTGGGATCGATTGGTGGCCTCGGGCCCTCGTTGGCCTTCACATCGTGGATGTTTGTGAGGCAGGGTGGCTGCCGATGTTTAGTCGTTCTTTGCCTGTCAAATCCTCTCCACTGGCCACATTCTCAGTGGCAGACTTCCGTCTCTCACTGGCACGGTTTTCCTTCTGGGATGACCAACGCGTCGCGGACATGCCTGTCGGTGGCGTTCGTGTTTCCCTACCTCATTTGGTTATTTTTGAGATGCATCCCAACATATGCACCACGCTTAGGACCCGCCTGTTGGCCAATTGGGTAGCGTTTGAGTCATTCACGGGGTTGGTCGTTCCTCACAGGGCGTTGGATTTCCTCATGCGTGCCTGCTTTGGACTTAGGCCTACCCCGCGTCAGATTCCTCCTCAGTGGTCTCTGGCGGAGGGTCTCGTCTGCCTCTTAAGCTCTTTACCCCGCGCCTGGACACTTCCATGCCATGACACTGTTCCTTCTGGCTTTGGCGGCAGGTGACGGCGTCTTGGAGATGGCTGCCATGTCTAAGACCCGGCCTTGCTTCCGTTTTCTCCCGTCCTTGGGTCGGTTACTTTGGCTCCGTTTGTTCGTTTTGTGGCTACAACCGTACGCGACACTCCCGTTTTTCGGCCTTTCCTGTACCGGCTTCCACACGTGGTAGGGTTCATCGTCCGTTCTGGCCGGTTCAAAACCTGCATCCGTATGTGTACTCGGCCAGGCCAGTGTCGGGGTTGACATTATGGGTGGCGCCTACGTCCGATAGGAGGCTTGATCGCCGTGCTGTGGGACTTCACCTGTGTCGGGTTCTTCGAGCCGGTAACCCGTATGTTCAGGGCACAGCTCATGCCGTCCGTTCGTACGCTGCTCCATTCAGATTTTACTTGCTTTTTCTCGCCCGGAATTTGCCGACACAGGGCTTTGGTCTTCCCCCACCACGTTTGTCTCCTCCTCTCTGTCGTTGTCCACCGACAGACCGGGGCGTCCTTGTAGTGCGTTGGGCCTGCAGGTTCCCTCAGGGTCTCCCTGCGGGGTTCCTTCTGTTTCTTGTCCTTCTCCTGTCCTATCCTTCCTTATTGGGGGGAGGGAAGGGTATTGCACTATATCCATACTTGCACCTATGTTAAAGATTAATAACTGGGCTAAGCTTTTGTGATACTTTCTAGTCTTATGTATACTACATTCTTTCGGTATGTCTTGTCCTCATACCACTGAACTTTTCTCATACGGCTTTTAGTGCTCGTCACTGACACTGCTCATGTAGTTTCTCGCCACATCCTGTACGGTACTCATATTCGGCGTATGCCGGTATTTACTCATTCCAGTATGGGTCGTCCTGATTTCTTCCGGAAGGAGGGGGGGGGGGGATGGGGCATCCTGGACTTAATATTCATCATTATGAAATGCATCATTCTTTGTCTTACGCTAAGTTATCTCATGGAATTAGACTGGACTGTACTTGACCTCTCTTGATATGCACCTGTCTGTACACTCTTTATAATTATAAACTCTCTTGTTTAAGCCAGTCTTTCCATGGTCCTGATATTTCCTAAGGGCTAAGTTTGTGTTTTTTCGCTTGGATGTCCGCCTACGATTTGTTACTCTAGCTCTACGTAGGAGACGTAGAGGCTACTACTAAATTGGGAGGTTTGACACTCTCCCAATACCAAAGAAGGAAAACCTTCTATTTGGTAGGTAGCCTCGGAGTATCCAACGTCATAGTATCCCGCCCTCACGCCGTACCCCTGCCCATCCAATCTTGTCTAATTAACCCTCTCGCATCCAGCAACTTACTTATCTAACTTACGGTAAGACATTCTCTAATTTGCCATGAAATATCAGGCTGGGCGAGTTTTCGAAGCCTTGTGTTTTTCTGTATTTTCATCCACCAGAATGCTGTTTATTGTGATGTATCATATGTCAATGGAAAGAGGAATATTTATAGTACATGATAAAAAAAAAAATGTAAATAAATCGAAATATGAAAGTGTAAATGAGTCCGGAATACAATTATTTCCCATGCAATTGTCTTCACACCGTCCTAGCTCTAAATTGTGAGTGATGACCATATATTTTTGTTTGCTCAAATAATAGTATTTTTTCTCCTCTTTCCAAATCTGAAAACAGAAATTGTTTATCTTCAATAGTTCTCAAGCAGTGACCAAAAAAAAAATTTTTTTTTTGATTGATGTGGTTTATAAAATTTTCGATTTATTTCGTTGCTACGAAGTGTATGGTTTTAAATTTAGGCTGCATGAATACGGCAAATAATGCTGATGAGTATAAAACAAACTAGAAGTACCTAGGACAAATACTTTTTGCGCTATGAATATTTGAAATGAAGAGCCAAAATGCGAATATTTATGCTTCACCCATCTCTGTTCCGGCGATGCTAGCCGGGTTCCGAGCTGTTCCCCACCTCGTGGTTGCGTTATTTGCTCGGATACGTATATAACTGTATATATCACCAGAATCGAAAAATTGTGCTCTTTCCAATGGTGAAAACAAAAATAATATAGCGTAATTGGTTCGCGAGCTATGCGCAATTGTTTCCATGCAGTGACCGAAAAAAAAATAGATATGGTTTATAACATTTTCGATTTATTTCGTTGCTACGAAGTGTATGGTTTTAAATTTCAGCTGTTTGAATACGGCATATAATGCTGATGAGTATAAAACAAACTAGAAGTTCCTAGGCCAAATACTTTTTGCGCTATGAATATTTGAAATGAAGAGCCAAAATGCGAATATTTACGCTTCACCCGTCTCTTTTCCGCCAATGCTAGCCGGGTTCCGAGCTGTTCCCCACCTCGGCATTGGTTTATTTGCTCAGATACGTATATAACTGTTTATATCACCGTCATCGGAAAATTATGCTCTTTCTAATGGTGAAAACAAAAATAATATAGCGTTATTGGTTCGCGAGCTATGCGCAATTGTTTCCATGCATTGTTATTGTTATGTAAATATATGAGAATGTTTATACAGTTGTATATCTTTGCCACAATGTACAACATTTATACATAAATATAAATTAATATATATATATATATATACGGTATATATATATATATATATACTGTATATATATAAAATAAATTAAATAAAAATATAAATAAAATGAAATAAATCAAATCAAATAAATAAATATAATAAAATTAATAATAATATAAATACTCGATAAGGGCCTTGGGCTTGCTCGGGACCTTGGGGCTGATCCGCTAGACACCCTGGGGAACAGGAATAATAAAGAAAAAAAAAATATATATACGGGTATATACGTATATATATATATATATATAATATATATATAAATAAAAATAAAAAAAAATAATAATAATACTCGATTATGGGCCTTGGGCTTCGGGACCTTGGGGCTGATCGCTAGATCCGGAATAATAAAAAAAAAAATATATATGGGTATATATATTATATATTATATATATATATATAATATATATATATTTTTATATATATATATTACTGTATATATAAATAAAATAAATAAAATAAAAATATAATAATAATAAATACTCGATTATGGGCCTTGGGCTTGCTCAGGACCTTGGGGCTGATCTGCTAGACACCCTGGGGAACAGGAATAACAAAAATATATACGGTATATATATATATAAATAAATAAAATATAATGAAATAAATAAATAAAATAAATAATAAATCAAATATATAAATATTTAAATAAATAAAATAATAATAATGATACAAATACTCGATTATGGGCCTTGGGCTTGCTCGGGACCTTGGGGCTGTTATACTGTATATAGGCTATATATAATATATATATATATATATAATAATACTGTAATATAACTAAAATTCCATAGAGTACTTACCATACTTCCTGTAAGCATTCCTGTGACATCTTCGTGATTATAATGTATTTATTTCGTAGGCAGTATTTATTGATAATATATTTGTCCTTCAAGCAAAAAATAGTGTAAAGTCACCAATGATACTTAGACAAAACTGCATCAATAGCAGAGGGGGTAACCAAGATTCACTCCCCTCAGTCACCAAAAGTCACAAGTAACATCTTATAAACATATATAGTTCGAATTATTCACTAAACACTTTCACTGGGTAGATGAAATAATCCATAATTGCCTGCCTATAGCTAGGCATGGTGGGCCAGAGGGAGGGAGCCCAGAATTTAAAGGGCCGGGACTCTGTCTCACAGTCTGGGGGCCAGGAAACTACTGACTTTACAGAGGCCCGCGCTCCTCAGAGAGGGACGCTATGGGGTTGCTAGATACTTCCTTTTGTAACTTACTGATGCCTAACTTACCAGTCCAAATTGAGTCAAAATCGAGTCATAAACTTATTTTTGGCGAATATTTCTAACTTACAGGTGGCATTATGACGCGATTGCGTCATACGAGCACTCTTGGAGGGGTGGCGTTATGACTCGATCGCGTCCTATAGATGCGGGAGGGTTAACTTGATACCTGGATGTCTAATGAACCCGGTCAGGTTGTGCGGTGGACCCGTGACAATGGCTTAAGGAGCCAGATAGGATGGACAATGTTCTGCAATTTTCTCTTTTCTTTCTCATCAATATTTTAATTTCCTTTAAAATAGTAGCCTCAAGAGTGTGTACAACGTACCTAGTAGAGAGAGTAAGGTGCTACTCTAGATGTTATCGATATAATCGCGATAGTGATTACGATAATTGTCCGCTCCAGAGCGGAACGGATTTATACGATAGGTATATAGCTCTACGTTGGATACTCCGAGGCTACCTACCAAATAGGTTTTCCTTCTTTGGTATTGGGAGAGTGTCAAACCTCCCAATCTAGACAAATTTTGAAAATAAAAAAAATAACAAAAATAAACAAAATAGCCTAATCCTAGGTCGTTATAGTATGCTTTTCCTACATTGCGTTGCTGATTGTATTATACCGATACTTGGGAGTTGGTAAATATAATAGAACTTAAAATAATGTTTATTTTTATTTTATTTTTTATATTAATAGGTTGTCGAGGACAGCAACCTGCAACCCTAGCCGCCTAGGCCTAGCGACCAGCCCAGCAGTAGAAAACTACATGCCGCCTTAACGTATATTCTAGTTTAATATACTGTAGGCTATATCTATGAACTACAAATGATTAGTATTATTATCCTCCCAGCCTCCCTACAAATACAGGTCGGAGTCCTACTATCCTGGAAAGCTTTTATCAGTTCAGTTTCAGTCAGTGACAGGGTGCCAAAAGATTTTTTTTTTATGTCAGTAGTAATTAAGGATTAGAGAAAAATATAGTTTAAGGAATCAATACAAGGGGGGGTCCGGGGGGCGAAGCCCCCCTGGTTTTATAGGTGGGTCCGGGGGCATGCCCCCCCCCCCCCCCCCCAGGAAATGTTGACATTTTAGGTTGTTAGAGAGGGCATTTAGCGACTTTTCAAGGCCATAAAATGGCTAAGATACTGTTAAAAAAATAAGGTTATCTAGACAAATTTTGAAAAAAAAAAAAAAAAAAAAAAAAAAAAAAAAAAAAAAACTAATCCTAGGTCGTTATTGGGAGGTTTGACACTCTCCCAATACCAAAGAAGGAAAACCTTCTATTTGGTAGGTAGCCTCGGAGTATCCAACGTAGAGCTATATACCTATCGTATAATTCCGTTCCGCTCTGGAACTGACAATTATCGTAATCACTAGCGCGATTAAATCTATAACATCTAGCGTAGCACCTTACTCTCTCTACTAGGTACATTGTACACACTGTTGAGGCTACTATTTTAAATGAAATTAAAATATTTATGAGAAAGAAAAGAGAAAATTGCAGAACATTGTCCATCCTTTCTGGCTCCTTAAGCCGTCGTCACGGGTCCACCGCACAACCCGACCGGGTTCATTAGACATCCAGGTATCAAGTTAATTAGACAAGATTGGATGGGCAGGGGTACGGCATGAGGGCGGGATACTATGACGTTGGATACTCCGAGGCTACCTACCAAATAGAAGGTTTTCCTTCTTTGGTGTTGGGAGAGTGTCAAACCTCCCAATTTAGAGTAGTAGCCTCTACGTCTCCAACGTAGAGCTAGAGTAATAAATCGGAGGCGGACATCCAAGCGAAAAAACACAAACTTTTTGTGTTTTTTCGCTTGGATGTCCGCCTCCAGTCAGTCACTGACTGAACTGAACTGATAAAAGCTTTCCAGGATAGTAGGACTCCGACCTGTATTTGTAGGGAGGCTGAGAGGATAATAATACTAATCATTTGTAGTTCATAGATATAGCCTAAAGTATATTAAACTAGAATATACGTTAAGACGGCATGTAGTTTTCTACTGCTGGGCTGGTCGCTAGGCCTAGGCGGCTAGGGTTGCGGGTTGCTGTCCTCGACAACCTATTAATATAAAAAATAAAACAAAAATAAACATTATTTTAAGTTCTTCTATTATATTTACCAACTCCCAAGTACCGGTACAATACAATCAGCAACGGAATGTAGGAAAAGATTACTAGAATGACCTAGGATTAGTTTTTTTTTTTTTTTTTTTTTTTTAATTTTCAAAATTTGTCTAGATAACCTTATTTTTTTAACAGTATCTCAGCCATTTTATGACCTTGAAAAGTCGCTAAATGCCCTCTCTGACAGCCTAAAATGTCAAAAAATTCCCGGGGGGGGGGGGGCATGCCCCCGGACCCCCCTATAAAATCAGGGGGGCTTTGCCCCCCGGACCCCCCCTCGTATTGATTCCTTAAACTATATTTTTCTCTAATCCTTAATTACTACTGACATAAAAAAAAAAATCTTTTGGCACCCTGTCACTGACTGAACTGAACTGATAAAAGCTTTCCAGGATAGTAGGACTCCGACCTGTATTTGTAGGGAGGCTGGAGGATAATAATACTAATCATTTGTAGTTCATAGATATAGCCTACAGTATATAAAACTAGAATATACGTTAAGGCGGCATGTAGTTTTCTACTGCTGGGCTGGTCGCTAGGCCTAGGTGGCTAGGGTTGCGGGTTGCTGTCCTCGACAACCTATTAATATGAAAAATAAAACAAAAATAAACATTATTTTAAGTTCTTCAATTATATTTACCAACTCCCAAGTACCGGTACAATACAATCAGCAACGGAATGTAGGAAAAGATTACTATAACGACCTAGGATTACTTTTTTTTTTTTTTTTTTTTTAAATTTTCAAAATTTGTCTAGATAACCTTATTTTTTTAACCCGTACAGCCCCAGCGACGCGCCTGACGCGTCGGCGATGTATGTAACTCACAGCCCCAGAGACGCGCCTGGCGCGTCACCCTAATTGCGCCGACCGTAACCTCAGGTGTAGCCACTCAAGAGGGCTCAGATTTGTATGGGAACTGTGTACGTATCCCACGCAACCGTGCCGATGGTTGAAAACTCTCAAAGTCCACGTGCGTGCGCGCCAGCACGCAATAACCTGTTTTTTTGGGATAATTGCCTTCAATTTTTTACTCGTGTAAAATACGTTTTCGGGGGCTCTGTAGGACCATTGTTTAAGCTTTTTGAGCGGTTTTTCGTGGTTTTTCCTTCATTCCTAACCCATTCGCTATTGTTTCTGGAATAAAACCATTTTTTGAAAACCGGCCGGGTTCTGGTGCGCAAACATTACAAAACTAGCCGGGGCTCCACGGGTTAACAGTATCTCAGCCATTTTATGGCCTTGAAAAGTCGCTAAATGCCCTCTCTGACAACCTAAAATGTCAAAAATTTCCCGGGGGGCCATGCCCCCGGACACCCCCTCGTATTGATTCCTTAACCCTTTATTAGCGGGGTCGGACTTAAGTCCGATACGAGATAATTGGACTAAATGGCGGGGTCGGACTTAAGTCCGTGGGTGTATTCCCACCCTAATTTAGGTGGAAAGCGAAACCTGGTGGTCAGGCGGTATACTACAAGGTCCCACCCACACATCCCCACTGCGTGACCGTGACTCAGTGACCCTCAAGCAGCCATAATGGAAGGTCAAGATTTGCCCGTGTTCGATTCGGTGGCCGCCATCCCTAGTGCGTCGCACCACCCTACTAACCACGCCCGGCTTACCACCCAGGAACTAGATTTCATGCTGAACTCTTCAGAACTTTCTAATAAGCTGTTGGATGAAACCGTCGAATGTCTGGGTGAGAGTTTTGGTAGTGTGGATGACTCGGAAGACGAAAATAACCCGATCATAGGCTTTCACCCCAAGCATAATTTGCGTGGGGTTGATGTTGAGGTTGATGTTGGACAGACCGTTGACCATATTGGAGACGTTCCTGACGAAGAACATACTGGTGTGGGTGTTGGTAAGTACAATTTATATTTTATAATTGCTTGAAAGTTTGATTGCAAGCATTTTATCACCTTACGAGCGGGTGGTGGAGTATATTTCACTGTGCCGCCCAGCAGGTTTTTTTTTTTACCCTAAATGGGGTTGTTTCGTGCTCTTTTTCATGCATAAACAAGACCCAGAGCGTAATACAAGTATGTATCCCTGAAAGGGCGTAAATTGAGCTTTCCAATGACACCCGAACCATCCTTCTACGATCATTGGTTGGCTTTCAACGATCGTGCAACACGAGTGCAAAAACCCTAAACTACGGTAATTTCCTTATATAATTCCCTGTAGTAGGTCCACGGCGGCTGTGACGAGCGGTCAGGAGGTACATTATGCTCTAATCACCGCTCCGCTCTCTCTCAGAGCACATTACGTCCTCAAAATTGCACTCTACAAGAAATGTCCTTTGCATTTTATAGCGTATTATTTGCAGGCGTTCGGTAAATTTCTCACGATAACCAGGGTATACGGTACATTTCTCACGATAATATAAGCAACAACGAAGCTTGGCGAAGATTGTGGTCTACAATATACCTTTTTATAATTGCATGTGACCTTGTAATTGCCTGAAAGTTTGATTGCAAGCATTTTATAGCGTATTATTTGCAGGCGTTCAGTAAATTTCTTACGGTAATACAAACAACGAAAGATTGAATATTTGTGTTTGGCATTATATGGTTGTGGGGAACACATGTAGGCCTACCGTATATATTATTTTATCATAATATATGATACATAATTATGTAACATTGTTATATTATCACGACACTCTCTCTCTCTCTCTCTTTGTTTCTACACCTTTGTACTCCTTGGTACTCTCTTTCTCTGATGCAGGCCAGGGCACACCCCTAACTAATCTTCTCTTCCCCCCCAGGGAAAAATCACACCTAGCAGATGTTCTTGACCTCTCTCTCTCTGTCTGTCTCTTCCTCTCTGGGTCTACCTATATATACATTTATAATTGCATGTGACATTGAAATTGCTTGAGAGTTTGATTGCAAGCATTTTATAGCGTATTATTTGCAGGCGTTCGGTAAATTTCTCACGATAACCAGGGTATACGGTAATTTTTTCACGATAATGTAAGCAACAACGAAGCTTGGCGAAGATTGTGGTCTACAATATACCTTTTTATAATTGCATGTGACCTTGTAATTGCTTGAAAGTTTGATTGCAAGCATTTTATAGCGTATTATTTGCAGGCGTTCAGTACATTTCTTACGGTAATACAAACAACGAAAGATTGAATATTTGTGTTTGGCATTATATGATTGTGGGGAACAGATGTAGGCCTACCGTATATATTATTTTATCATAATATATGATACATATGTAACATTGTTATATTATCACGACACTCTCTCTCTCTCTCTGTCTCACTCTCTTTGTTTCTACACCTTTGTACTCCTTGGTACTCTCTTTCTCTGATGTAGGCCAGGGCACGCCCCTAACTAATCTTCTCTTCCCTCCCAGGGAAAAATCACACCTAGCAGATGTTCTTGACCTCTCTCTCTCTGTCTGTCTCTTCCTCTCTGGGTCTACCTATATATACTTTTATAATTGCATGTGACATTGAAATTGCTTGAGAGTTTGATTGCAAGCATTTTATAGCGTATTATTTGCAGGCGTTCAGTAAATTTCTTACGGTAATACAAACAACGAAAAATTTAATATTTGTGCTTGGCATTATATGATTGTGGGGAACAGATGTAGGCCTACCGTATATATTATTTTTTCATATATATGATACATATGTAACATTGTTATATTATCACGACACTCTCTCTCTGTCTGTCTAATCCTCTCTGGGTCTACCTATATATACTTGTATAATTGCATGTGACATTGAAAGTGCTTGAGAGTTTGATTGCAAGCATTTGATAGCATATCATTTGCAGGCGTTCAGTAAATTTGATAAATATATCAAATAAGTCCTGTGGGACTATGAAATAGCTATTATTGGACAAGGAAAATATTTTGTTCATCCCTCCACTGGAACATCAACAACAATGTCAACAACGTATCGCAGTCGGCAGTGTGCAGTACTGCCAATACGTATAGCGACTTCCGCTAGATCTAGAGACCTTTACTTCGATCTAGCAGCAATGACTTACACTAGCGGTTTTGTTTTGAAATTTCAGAACAATTTCGAAGTGATATTATATGGATTTTGCCAATTCATATTTCTAGTGGTATTTATCATGTCTTACATCTAACAATATATGCTAGCGGATTTAACTTCAATTGGTAACCCTCCCTCTCCATTCGGCTCGAAGAAAATCGATAATGGTGGCACTTTAGTAAACAGGTGATAAACATAACCGCATGCGTATCGGTTTGGTGTATCGGTATTATGATAAGTTGGCTACCTACTATTGTTTATACGATATAGTAAGTAATGATCAGTAAATTATTATATATTATATATAAAACAAAAACAAAATTCCTGCAAAGCAAGCGAAACAGAGAGAGAGAGAGACAATGCAGAAACTGAATTGAAGAAAGTGAAAAAGATATAATAATACAGACATTTTTACAAGCAAATAAAGAAAGGGATTATAGAAAATAATAATGAGAATTACATATACGGATGAGGAAGAGTGAGAGAGAGAAAGAGAGAGAATACAGAAACTGAACTGAAGAAAGAGTGACAAAAATATAATAATACAGAAATATTACAAGCAAATAAATGAAATAGAGGGATTAGTTAGAGAAAATAATAATGAGAAATACATATACGGATGAGGGAAAGCGAGCGAGCCAGAGAGAGAGAGAGAGACAGGAGGCGTGAGAGAGATTAGAGAAAATAGAGAGATTGCAAGCAATTTATAGCGTATTATTTGCAGGTGTTCAGTAAATTTCTTACGGTAATACAAACAACGAAAGATTGAATATTTGTGCTTGGCATTATATGATTGTGGGGAACAGATGTAGGCCTACTGTATATATTATTTTATCATAATATATGATACATATGTAACATTGTTATATTGTCACGACACTCTCTCTCTCTCTCTCTCTCTCTCTCTTTGTTTCTACACCTTTGTACTCCTTGGTACTCTCTTTCTCTGATGTAGGCCAGGGCACGCCCCTAACTAATCTTCTCTTCCCTCCCAGGGAAAAATCACACCTAGCAGATGTTCTTGACCTCTCTCTCTCTGTCTGTCTCTTCCTCTCTGGGTCTACCTATATATACTTTTATAATTGCATGTGACATTGAAATTGCTTGAGAGTTTGATTGCAAGCATTTTATAGCGTATTATTTGCAGGCGTTCAGTAAATTTCTTACGGTAATACAAACAACGAAAGATTGAATATTTGTGCTTGGCATTATATGATTGTGGGGAACATATGTAGGCCTACCGTATATATTATTTTTTCATATATATGATACATATGTAACATTGTTATATTATCACGACACTCTCTCTCTCTCTTGTCTCTTCCTCTCTGGGTCTACCTATACATATATAATTGCATGTGACCTTCAAATTGTTTGAGATTTTGATTGCAAGCATTGTTTAGCGTATTATTTGCAGGCGTTCAGTAAATTTCTTACGGTAATACAAACAACCAAACAACGAAATATTTAATATTTGTGCTGCACATCCCTCATACGAAATACCATTCCCACATTTTGCATAGGTAACAGTCCCAGACCGGCAAAACGGACCAGGCCATTGACCATCTCGGGGGTAGACCAGATGCCAACTACCCCCGCCCATGCACAAGCTGGTCCAGGTCCAGAGACCTCTACACCAGCTGCAGGTGAAAATCCCCCCCGTTGGCAACGCCACCCGAGATGTCGCGGACGAGGGTGACCAGGCGTCGGGTGACCAGGCGTCGGCTGAACTGGGAGGAGACCGATGCCGGCCCAAGCTCTCCCGATTCGCCGGAAGCCAGGATATCCCCGCTGCCGGAAAGCGACTCTGACGACGGGCAGGCACAGCCACAGCAGGGACAGCCACAGCAGGGACAGCCACAGCAGGCACAGCCACAGCAGGGACAGCCACAGCAGGCACAGCCACAGCAGGCACAGCCACAGCAGGGACAGCCACAGCAGGCACAGCCACAGCAGGGACAGCCACAGCAGGCGCAGCCACAGCAGGGACAGCCACAGCGAGGTGCCCGGGGAAGGGCCCGAGGAGGGGCCCGAGGTGGGGCCAGAGGAGGTGCCCGAGGAGGTGCCAGAGGAGGTGCCCCAGGAGGTGCCCCAGGAGGGGCCAGGAACGCGGTACCACCACCTGTCTTTCAGTGGGAGGACTGCCTGCCTCGGAATATGCCTGGTCAACCACCCCTCTTTCACAAGGCACCAAATGGCGTCCAGCCTGCCTTTCCCTGCTCGGAGAATGACACCCCTTACGACTACTTCCGGGCATTTTTTGACGACCAATTGCTCGGGGACATTGTCACACAGACAAACCTGTATAGTCGCCAGCACGCCGATGAAATGATGTCGCCCCACATGCGGAGATGGACACCCATTAACATCGGCGAACTCCTCGTGTTTTTGGCCCTCACCATGCTCATGGCCCACATAAAGAAACACAACATGTTAGATTATTGGGTTATGCATGATATCATAGCAACGCCAGTGTTCAACACCTACATGCCAAGGGACCAGTATAGGCAAATTCTGAAGTGCTTGCACTTTGTGGATAACACTGCGCCACACGGAGCCAACAAGATCTGGAAAGTACGGCCATTTCTGAACTCCCTCCTCTACAGGTATCGCCGGTTTTTCAAACCTTTCCAGAATGTCGTGATCGATGAGTCCTTGGTCCTCTTCTGTGGACGTCTCTCTTTCCGCCAGTACATTCCGTCGAAGCGTCACCGCTTCGGGATCAAATTCTTTGTACTGTGTGACTGCGAGACAGGATACGTGCTGGATCTTATCATATATACCGCTACTGATGTGGACATTCCAGACGACCCTTTGGGTCTTTCAGGGTCGGTTGTCAAGACACTGATGGAGCCGTATCTAGATGCCAACCGTATCCTGTTCACTGACAACTTCTACACCTCTCCTCTCCTTGCCAGGTATCTCCTTACAAGGAGAACGGGAAGCTGTGGAACTGTTAGGGCAAACCGGAAACACTGGCCCCGGTTTGAGAAGACGCAGAAAGGAGACATCCTGCGGAAGAAGAGCAGCAGTGAGAACATACTGGCTATTTGTTGGCACGACACAAAGCCAGTCAATGTCCTCTCCACCTACCACAAGTCCGCATTGCTAGATAGCGGGAAGAGGAGATACCTGCAGAACCGTGTCACAGGCAACAAAACTGTAACAGTTATCTCCAAACCTGACGCTGTCCTGGAGTATAATGTGAACATGCGGTTGGTGGACAAAAGTGATATGCAGATCACTGCTGTTGACTGCCTGAGGAAGACCTGTAAATGGTACAAGAAGGTCGTACTCCATCTTCTTGATGTCACTGTTATCAACGCATACAACCTGTGGATGACACACACAGGAAAGAAGACCTCTGTAAGGCTGTTCTCCAAGGACATCATCGAGGCCATCCTCCGTAAGCACGGAACCACACATGCGGCACCACTTCCGAGGGCGATCGTGGATTTGCCCAGCCGCCTTGAGTGCCGGGACTACCTCTTGACCCACAGGCTTGTGACTGTACCTGCCAACCCTAACCAACTTGCTGCTAGCAGGGTGGCCGGAAAGAAGGTGTGCTACGTCTGCAGTCACACGACAAGGAGGCCCCGACATACGAGGGAAGTCGCGTCCAAGTGTAGTCTGTGTAATGTGGGACTCTGTTCTATTCCTTGCTACACCGAGTACCACACACTGGAACACTTATAACCTCCTCCCTTCTTGCCAATCATTCATAACTTCATTCAATCATTCATTCATCTATTTCAAAGTACCTCATGAATTCATGTCATTCATAACTTCATTCAATCATTCATTCATCTATTTCAAAGTACCTCATGAATTTATGTCATTCAATCATTCATATGGTGGAATAGCACACTACCCAAAAACAAGTGCATTCATCATCATCAGCAACATCACCCATTGCATCCATAAGTTTCGAATCTCATCCATCCATCTGCTTCTTGGTCCACCTCATACATCCATGTCATTCATTCATACATACATTCATACACTCGCTATAGTTCTGCCTTTTGTCTACCTCAATCACATTCATACACTCGCTATAGGCAGTTCTGCCTTTTGTCTACCTCAATCATATAACTGCCTTTTGCCTACCTCAATGAAATGTGGATTACACCTCCTGGGAACACCACAAAAAAAAAAATGAGTCGTTAACACTACCCCATAGGGTGATTTGGAAATGTGTTGAAATAATATTATATATAAAACAAAAACAAAATTCCTGCAAAGCAAGCGAAACAGAGAGAGAGAGAGAGAGAGAATGCAGAAACTGAACTGAAGAAAGAGTGAAATCAATATACGGTATATATATATATATATATATATATATATATATATATATATATATATATATATATATTGGTGTATATTGATTGCAATCATTTGATAGGCGTATATATCACGGTGTACGGTAGATTGCATTCCTTACGAAAAGAGAGAGAAGAGTCCTAGCAATTTCAAGGTCACCTACGTAAGGAAAGACATCTACCGTACACCGTGATATATACGCCTATCAAATGATTGCCATCAATATACGGTATATATATATATATATATATACCGTGATATATACGCCTATCAAATGATTGCAATCAATATACACCAATATACAGTATATATATATATATATATACTGTATATATATATATATATATATATATATATATATATATATATATATATATATATATATATATATATATATATATATATATATATATACCGTATATTGATTGCAATCATTTGATAGGCGTATATATCACGATGTACGGTACATTGTAAGGAATTACTTCTACCGTATACCGTGATATATACGTCTATCAAAGTTTCGAATCTCATCCATCCATCTGGTTCTTGGTCCACCTCATACATCCATGTCATTCATTCATACATACATTCATACACTTGCTATAGGCAGTTCTGCCTTTGGCTACCTCAATCACATTCATACACTCGCTATAGGCAGTTCTGCCTTTTGTCTACCTCAATCCCATTTATACACTCGCTATAGGCAGTTCTGCCTTTTCCCTACCTCAATCACATAACTGCCTTTTGCCTACCGCAATCACATGTGGATAACACCTCCTGGGAACACCACAAACAAAAAATGAGTCTTCAACACTACCCCATAGGGTGATTTGGAAATGTGTTGTGAAATAATATTATATATAAACAAAAACAAAAATCCTGCAAAGCAAGCGAAACAGAGAGAGAGAGAGAGAGAGAGAGAATGCAGAATCTGAACTGAAGAAAGAGTGAAAAAGATATAATACAGAAATATTACAAGCAAATAAATGAAATAGAGGGATTAGTTAGAGAAAATAATAATGAAAATTACATATACGGATGAGAAGAGAAAGAGAGGATACAGAAACTGAACTGAAGAAAGAGTGAACAAGATATAATAATACAGAAATATTACAAGCAAATAAATGAAATAGAGGGATTAGTTAGAGAAAATAATAATGAGAATTACATATATGGATGAGGAAGAGAGAAAGGGAGCGCGAGAGAGGGAAAGCGAGCGAGCCAGAGAGAGAGAGACAGACAGACAGGAGTGAGAGAGATTAGAGAAAATAATAATGAGAATAATATATACGGATGAGGAAGAGAGAGAGAGACAGAGCGCGCGAGAGAGGGAAAGCGAGCGAGCCAGAGAGAAAGAGAGACAGACAGACAGGAGTGAGAGAGAGAAAGAAAGAGAGAGAGAGAGAGAGAGAGAGAGAGAGATAATACAGAGAATACAGAAATAAGGAGAAATAAGAGAAAAATAAGACCGATTACCGAAGGAATAGTAGACGCGCGCGAGATGCCGAAGTCAGGCCAAAGCGAACACATCCGAACGCGCCCAGGAAATAGACCAAAAAGTACCTCCTCTTCCTCACCTCTTCCCACCCTCCAGACTCATTCATAACATCCATTCATAGACTTATATGGGGAGACAAAGAGTTGCTCTTTCCAAAAATGATCGTTTCGTTCGCATTGGAGCCATAGTAACAGCGCTAGGGCGAGTGAAATTGAGCGAATATTTCGGGATTATGCCCGCTGAGCGGTACAGTGTAAAATACCTTACCACCCGCTAAATAAGGGTTAAACTCTATTTTTCTCTAATCCTTAATTACTACTGACATAAAAAAAAACTCTTTTGGCACCCTGTCACTGACTGAACTGAACTGATAAAAGCTTTCCAGGATAGTAGGACTCCGACCTGTATTTGTAGGGAGGCTGGGAGGATAATAATACTAATCATTTGTAGTTCATAGGTATAGCCTACAGTATATTAAACTAGAATATACGTTAAGGCGGCATGTAGTTTTCTACTGCTGGGCTGGTTGCTAGGCCTAGGCGGCTAGGGTTGCGGGTTGCTGTCCTCGACAACCTATTAATATGAAAAATAAAACAAAAATAAAAATTATTTTAAGTTCTTCAATTATATTTACCAACTCCCAAGTACCGGTACAATTAAATCAGCAACGGAATGTAGGAAAAGCATACAATAATGACTTAGGATTATTTTTTTTTTTTTTTTTTAATTTTCAAAATTTGTCTAGATAACCTTATTTTTTTAACAGTATCTCAGCCATTTGATGGCCTTGAAAAGTCGCTAAATGCCCTCTCTGACAGCCTAAAATGTCAAAAATTTCCCGGGGGGGGGGGCATGCCCCCGGACCCCCCTATAAAACCAGGGGTGCTTTGCCCCCCGGACCCCCCCTCGTATTGATTCCTTAAACTATATTTTTCTCTAATCCTTAATTACTACTGACATAAAAAAAAAAATCTTTTGGCACCCTGTCACCGACTGAACTGAACTGATAAAAGCTTTCCAGGATAGTAGGACTCTGACCTGTAATTGTAGGGAGGCTGAGAGGATAATAATACTAATCATTTGTAGTTCATAGATATAGCCTACAGTATATTAAACTAGAATATACGTTAAGGCGGCATGTAGTTTTCTACTGCTGGGCTGGTCGCTAAGCCTAGGCGGCTAGGGTTGCGGGTTGCTGTCCTCGACAACCTATTAATATAAAAAATAAAACAAAAATAAACATTATTTTAAGTTCTTCTATTATATTTACCAACTCCCAAGTACCGGTACAATACAATCAGCAACGGAATGTAGGAAAAGATTACTAGAACGACCTAGGATTAGGCTATTTTTTTTTGTTTTTTTTTTTTTTTTTCAAAATTTGTCTAGATAACCTTATTTTTTTAACAGTGTCTCAGCCATTTTATGGCCTTGAAAAGTCGCTAAATGCCCTCTCTGACAGCCTAAAATGTCAAAAATTTCCCGGGGGGGGGGGGGCATGCCCCCGGACCCCCCTATAAAACCAGGGGGGCTTTGCCCCCCGGACCCCCCCTCGTATTGATTCCTTAAACTATATTTTTCTCTAATCCTTAATTACTACTGACATAAAAAAAAAATCTTTTGGCACCCTGTCACTAACTGAACTGAACTGATAAAAGCTTTCCAGGATAGTAGGACTCCGACCTGTATTTGTAGGGAGGCTGGGAGGATAATAATACTAATCATTTGTAGTTCATAGATATAGCCTACAGTATATAAAACTAGAATATACGTTAAGGCGGCATGTAGTTTTCTACTGCTGGGCTGGTCGCTAGGCCTAGGTGGCTAGGGTTGCGGGTTGCTGTCCTCGACAACCTATTAATATGAAAAATAAAACAAAAATAAACATTATTTTAAGTTCTTCAATTATATTTACCAACTCCCAAGTACCGGTACAATACAATCAGCAATGGAATGTAGGAAAAGATTACTATAACGACCTAGGATTAGGCTATTTTTTTTTCTTTTTTTAATTTTCAAAATTTGTCTAGATAACCTTATTTTTTTAACAGTATCTCAGCCATTTTATGGCCTTGAAAAGTCGCTAAATGCCTTCTCTGACAACCTAAAATGTCAAAAATGTCCAGGATAGTAGGACTCCGACCTGTATTTGTAGGGAGGCTGGGAGGATAATAATACTAATCATTTGTAGTTCATAGATATAGCCTACAGTATATTAAACTAGAATATACGTTAAGGCAGGATGTAGTTTTCTACTGCTGGGCTGGTCGCTAGGCCTAGGCGGCTAGGGCTGCGGGTTGCTGTCCTCAACAACCTATTAATATAACAAATAAAACAAAAAATAACATTATTTTAAGTTCAATTATATTTACAAACTCCCAAGTACCGGTACAATACAATCAGCAATGGAATGTAGGAAAAGCATACTATAACGACCAAGGATTAGGCTATTTTTTTTTTTTTTTAATTTTCAAAATTTGTCTAGATAACATTATTTTTTTAACAGTATCTCAGCCATTTTATGGCCTTGAAAAGTCGCTAAATGCCCTCCCTGACAACCTAAAATGTCAAAAATTTCCCGGGGGGGCATGCCCACGGACCCCCCTATAAAACCAGGGGTGCTTCGCCCCCCGGACCCCCCTCGTATTGATTCCTTAAACTCTATTTTTCTCTAATCCTTAATTACTACCGACATAAAAAACAAATCTTTTGGCACCCTGTCACTGACTGAACTGAACTGATAAAAGCTTTCCAGGATAGTAGGACTCCGACCTGTATTTGTAGGGAGGCTGGGAGGATAATAATACTAATGATTTGTAGTTCATAGATATAGCCTACAGTATTATTAACACCTTACGAGCGGCCTATGCGGTTTATTTATATGTACCGCCCAGCGGGGTGTTTTTAGCCAAAATAGGGCTGTTTACATGATCATTTTCATGCCTAAATAAGACCCAGAACGTAAAACAAGTACCTATCCCTGAAAGGGCATAAACAGAGCTTTCGAATGACACCATAACGATCCTTTTATGATGGCTAGTTTTCTTGCAATAACCGTGCAACGCGAGTGCAAAAAGCATGTAATTCGGTACTTTCCCCATATAATTCAGTATGTAGCGAGTGAGAGAGGGAGGAGGGAGCTGAGATTCGTGTCAGTAGGTTCGCCGCGGTGGTCTGGAGCAGTCATACGCTCGCTAGTCTCCTCCCACCACTTGTCTCTCTCTCTCAGCAACATTACGTGCTGAAATTGCCACTCGACCTATGTCGAGCGCCGCCACATAGTCCAGCTTTATTAAATACGACTTATGTGGTGAGCCGCTAATTAAGGGTTAAACTAGAATATACGTTAAGGCGCCACATACTTTTCTACTGCTGGGCTGGTCGCTAAGGCCTAGGCGGCTAGGGTTGCGGGGTGCTGTCCTCGACAACCTATTAATATAAATAATAAAACAAAAATAAAAATTATTTTAAGTTCTTCAATTATATTTACAAACTCCCAAGTACCGGTACAATACAATCAGCAACGGAATGTAGGAAAAGCATACTATAATGACCTAGGATTATTATTTTTTTTTTTTTTTTTTTTTTTTTCAAAATTTGTCTAGATAACCTTATTTTTTTAACAGTATCTCAGCCATTTTATGGCCTTGAAAAGTCGCTAAATCCCCTCTCTGTCAACCTAAAATGTCAAAAATTTCCCGGGAGGGCATGCCCCCGGACCCCCCCTCGTATTGATTCCTTAAACTCTATTTTTCTCTAATCCTTAATTACTACTGACATAAAACAAAAATCTTTTGGCACCCTGTCACTGACTGAACTGAACTGATAAAAGCTTTCCAGGATAGTAGGACTCCGACCTGTATTTGTAGGGAGGCTGGGAGGATAATAATACTAATCATTTGTAGTTCATAGGTATAGCCTACAGTATATTAAACTAGAATATACGTTAAGGCGGCATGTAGTTTTCTACTGCTGGGCTGGTTGCTAGGCCTAGGCGGCTAGGGTTGCGGGTTGCTGTCCTCGACAACCTATTAATATAAAAACTAAAACAAAACTAAACATTATTTTAAGTTCTTCAATTATATTTACCAACTCCCAAGTATCGGTACAATACAATCAGCAACGGAATGTAGGAAAAGCATACTATAACGACCTAGGATTAGGCAATTTTTTTATTTTATTATTTTTTTTTTTTCAAAAAATTTCTAGATAACCTTATTTTTTTAACAGTATCTCATCCATTTTATGGCCTTGAAAAGTCGCTAAATGCCCTCTCTGACAAACTAAAATGTCAACAATTTCCTGGGGGGGCATGCCCCCAGATCCCCCTATAAAACCCGGGGGCTTCGCCCCCCGGACCCCCCCTCGTATTGATTCCTTAAACTCTATTTTTCTCTAATTCTTAATTACTACTGACATAAAAAAAATCTCTTTTGGCACCCTGTCACTGACTGAACTGAACTGATAAAAGCTTTCCAGAATAGTAGGACTCCGACCTGTATTTGTAGAGAGGCTGGGAGGATAATAATACTAATCATTTGTAGTTCATAGATATAGCCTACAGTATATTAAACTAGAATAACGTTAAGGCGGCATGTAGTTTTCTACTGCTGGCCTGGTCGCTAGGCCTAGGCGGCTAGGGTTGCGGGTTGCTGTCCTCGACAACCTATTAATATAAAAAATATAACAAAAATAAACATTATTTTAAGTTCTTCAATTATATTTACCAACTCCCAAGTACAGTAAACCCTCGCTCTTTCGTACTTCACACTTTCGGAATTCCAAGGCTTTCGGAAAAGCATTTCAATTCGAACTCATGGTTCAGCCTTTCGGATTTGTCCGAAAGGATGAGAAAATACCTCCGTCCTTTTCGGACTACACTTTCGGACTACATTTAATTTCGGACTCATGCTTCAGCCTTTCAGATTTGTCCGAAAGGCTGAGAAAAATTAAATCACATTCGGACCAAAGAGCCGAGTTTCGGACTTGTCTGGTTAGGTGAATGTATATTCGGACTTATAAACTTCGGACATTATTTCAGCCTTTCGAATTTGTCTGAAAGGCCAAGAAAAATTATTTTGCATACGGACCGAAGAGCCGAGTTTCGGACTTATAAACTTCGGACATTTTTTCAGCCTTTCGGATTTGTCTGAAAGGCTGAAGTGTGAGTTCGAACTCGGCCCTTTCGGACTTTTGACACTTTCGGACAGGGGTCTCCCCCAATTAGTCCGAAAGAGTGAGGGTTTACTGTACAATACAATCAGCAACGGAATGTAGGAAAAGCATGCTATAACAACCTAGGATTAGGCTTTTTTTTTTTTTTTTCTTTTTTTAATTTTCAAAAAATTTCTAGATAACCTTATTTTTTTAACAGTATCTTATCCATTTTATGGCCTTGAAAAGTCGCTAAATGCCCTCTCTGACAACCTAAAATGTCAAACATTACCCGGGGGGGGGGGGGGGGGATGCCCCCGGACCCACCTATAAAACCAGGGGGGCTTCGCCCCCCGGACCCCCCCTCGTATTGATTCCTTAAACTATATTTTTCTCTAATCCTTAATTACTACTGACATAAAAAAAAACTCTTTTGGCACCCTGTCACTGACTGAAACTGAACTGATAAAAGCTTTCCAGGATAGTAGGACTCCGACCTGTATTTGTAGGGAGGCTGGGAGGATAATAATACTAATAATTTGTAGTTCATAGATATAGCCTACAGTATATTAAACTAGAATATACGTTAAGGCGGCATGTAGTTTTCTTACTGCTGGTCTGGTCGCTAGGCCTAGGCGGCTAGGGTTGCAGGTTGCTGTCCTCGACAACCAATTAATATAAAAAATAAAATAAAAATAAACATTATTTTAAGTTCTTCTATTATATT
>CM064577.1:4638046-4920755 GCA_032716605.1 Paralithodes platypus
GCAGCCACCCTGCCTCACAAACATCCACGATGTGAAGGCCAACGAGGGCCCGAGGCCACCAATCGATCCCAAGTGGAAATCGGGGAACGATAGGGGAACAGGACTCGGGCGCCACCGCCACAGCTGAGCGGACCAGGCGCGTGCCGGCCAGAGGGAACTGAACAACCAAACAAAGTTCATTTACCCTCTCAGCCTGCGGAGGACTTTGCACATCAAAAAGGGCGTCGGGTGGCGGAAACACATCGAATACGGTGTGTTGGAAAGACCAAACTACCCGGGAGCTCTGTCCCATCGACAGAGCAACCGCCCATAGGTCGGCAGTCCCGGGTAGGCAGGGTACACGCAGTGCGACGGTGGAAAGGAGTGCGTGGCAAAATAGGTACCCCGCCAGGTCCTGAAGAACGAAAAGACTACGCAGTCACCCGACTTAGGGTGACAGGCGTGCTCGACCTGTCCCAGTCGAGGCCCGCCCACGGCACATCTTGTGACGGCGGTAGGCAGGACTCGGGAACGGCGACTAGGAATCCGAACCGAGGAGGAACAAGGAGAGCGGCGTGCACACAGTGTGCGGGAGAGTTCGCGGAGAAGATCCCACCCACCAAGGAAAAGAGAAGCGGAAGACCCCGAGTGAACAGGGGAGGCAAGGCCAGTCCGACGAGGGTCATAAAGACACAAGGGGTGACATGGAGACCGAAGGGTAAACCGCCGATACGTGACATAATGAGAGTCATCAAGACGAGGCACGAAAGGTCGACCACCGGTCACAACACCTCGCTGTCCGGCACGGAGACCAGAAAGACATGCGACAGGAAGTCCCGCTGGTGAGGCGAGACTACCCGAAGAATCCCATGGACAGAATAACAGAGGCGACGTCTGGGGAGACAGGCCGAGGTCACGCAGGTCGCCGGAGCGGAAACTTGGACCGGCACCTCGAGGACAGACCCCGCCGTAGTACCCGGCGTGCCCACGAACGGCGAAGCGAAACCGAGAGTGGGGACGCAAGAGCCGGTAGGGGCCCCGAGTCTGGCGGCCTCGTTACGAGCCGGCCTGCCGACCCCAACGAAGAGGAAGCGCTTGAGGAGGGTCGGGACATCCCAGGCAGACGGGGAGCGAAGAGCCCCGCAGCAGCAAAGAGGGAAGACCCCTGCCATGCAGGAGCAGAGAAGAGTCCCTCCGGAGGGAGCACAGAAAGCAACAGCGACGTGCTGGCCTCAGCCGGCGCCAGTGTACAGAAGGAAAACCACAGAGACTGGCGACAACGTGCAGCATCATGGAAGGGACACTGCAGGAAGCCGATGGAGGCGAGCCGCAGTTGCAGACGCCCGAAGTGGGCCCCACCCTTCCCGAGCACCCTAGTCGGTGGAGCTACAATAAGCCTGAGGGGAAGCCGAGCTAGGTGCAGACGCTCGAAGAGGGTGGAGAGCATGCGAGCAGTGTGCCACCAGGGCTTGTGAACACGTTCCAGGGCACCCTTCTCTGGTGGCGTGAAGGAACGTGGCATACGTCCAGAAAGATAACGGAGGGGCAAAGAATCAGGCCCAAAATGGAGGTGAAACCCCGGATGAAAGCATGACGAGGCTCGACACGGAGGAGCAGCCGACAGGAGGGAGTGGGGAAGAACCCATCTCCGACCAAACCCTGAAGTCGACGCCCTCCGTCAGCCACAAGGAACAGTAAAAGAGAAACTATGGAAAGACACAACTGAAACTCAGACGACGCCGACAGAGTACCAGCCAACTCGCAGACACCGGGCGCACTCCTTGTGCATGTCTAAGAGCTCGTTCCGGGAGGGATGCCGCCACGTGCCCCCACGATGACGGCTTCCCGTAAAGGGAAGGGAAGCGACGTCCGTTACGGACCGGAAACGTCCCGAGGGACGGAACATGGACAGGCCAACCAACCAGCCCCAGGCTACACGCAGGGAGCACGACTAAAGAAGTCGATGCCGCCTGGGAGCGAGTGGGAGGATGGACAACCGGAGCAGCAACCACAGGTAGAGCAGGTTACGTGGGCAAGAACACCACCCAGTTCGGAAGCACGCCCGGAGATCATACAGGGGAAGAGACAGGGCGGAGTGGAGCCGTAGACCGTCGGCGACGTGGTGAAGGAGAGCGGCGTCTCCCCTACGACCCGGCGTCCTCGGAAACAGTAGGGACGGCCGAACGAGGCACCGGGGCAAAAGCGGTCAGGCGCCAGGGAGAAAGCAGAGGAAAGGGGAAGCATGGCACGCACCCCTTTGTTGAGGAAGCGCGGAAACCGTCGGAGGCGGTCTGTGACAGAGAGAGCGAAACCCTGAACATGGAGCGCTGAGGCGAGACCTTGCCTCTACAGCGTCCGGGAACGTAGGACGAGACCCAAAGGTCAAGATCGACGAGACACGGTCTACACCTCCGAGGGTTAAACCCATCGCGGTTGGAGCACGAGACATGGGTAGGACTCGCCATGTCCCAATGGGCATGGCAGGACGGGAACTCCCACGGTGTGCGCAGGGAGGAAAGGACATCCCCACTGCAACCAGAAAGGAAAAAGATACCGATGGCCCATGTATGAAGCGCCCCAGGCAGAGCAGGGGAAGAAAGTAGGCAGGCCACAAAGAGTTACCACAGGTAAATAGGAGGGACGGTAGTAGAGTGTCCCAAGAATACCGCCATGTACAGAAGCATGGGGCGGATGGAGGCAAAACCGGTCAGCGGTGGCCTCCTGAGCCTTGGGTGGAGCCACATGGACAGACTGAACCGGACAGAGGAGTCGGAGATCGTCGGCGGGATGGGGAAGGAGAGCGATGACCCACCTTCATTGCGGAGTCCTCGGAAACAGCCAGGACGCCCGAACGAGGCACTTGGAGGAAAGGCGATCTGGCGCCTTGAAGACTTCCGACGCGCACAAGGAGGAAGTGACATCCACATCGCAATTGGAAAGTAAAAGATACTGACGTCCCATGTATAAAGCACAGGAAATGTGTGCAAGCACAATATTGGAGAAAAAAAAAATGAATCCTTGATAGGAGAGTACCCCCTTCCCCTGTTGAGGCAGGGAAGGACGAAAAAGGGGGGCCCTTCGAAACAGGCACGAGGGCAGAAAACGCACAAAAGTGGTCACTACACCCTGCAAATGGAGCACCTTTCATGAAAGTGAATATCCCCCCCCCCCCCCCCCTGTGCGTGGTGAGGGGTGAAGAGGGACCCCCAATGCGGAGGGTCAGGGAGAGACCAGGCGAACCAGCAAGTGCAAAGAATCCCGTGCAAGTCCCGAGAAAGAAGGCATGAAAAGCCTTATAAAGGAAGAGGATAATAATAATACCCAAAGGTTGAAGGTACTGAAGAGAAGAAGACGCCCAAGGGTACCATCAGAGTAGAGTGGGAGCACAGTCTGATGAAAAGGAGAAGTCTGTGAACTACTGCAACCGAGTCCCTTTACAGAGGCAAAGCAAAGCACCCTAGCACCGACCCAGAGAGGAGTGGACCAGAACGGGCCGCTCCGCTCGGGGGCGGAAATCCGCTCTGGAGCGGAATGGAGGATGTAGGACGAATGTAGGAGGGTGGAACTCACCAACCGGTGAGGAACCCGTGGCGAGAGCAGAGCGAAGTAGACATACTACACTGGAACCAGAAGAAAAAAAACCTGTGAAGACCCCGCGTAGGCCATGGGAAGGCATGCATGTATGTCATCGACAGGAACAAGAATAAAGCCTGTTTGTAAGCACCATGAAAATAAAGGCCATGGCAATGCACGCATGTATGTCATTGGCAGAGACAAGTCGAAACCTGGTCGGAAGCACCACGAAAAAACCACTGAAAGTCGATGAATCCAGAAGAAGAAGGCCAAAGAGTGCCCCCGAAATGGGAGGCCAGGCAGGAGTATCAGTCATGAGGTTATGCACAAAATAAAGATCAGAGATCCCAGAATAGGCTACAGGCACCAGGTCAGGGAGTAGCCTAAAAGCTCCCACTAGGCCTGGAGACTGGAGTCCCGTCCAATGAAGGAGAGTACTCCCCCCCCCCCCCATGTCGCCCTGGAAGGTAAAGCTGAAGAGAACCCTCCAAAAGGAGAACAGGAAGGCCATAGGGGAACCAGCAACAGGCCAGAGAGCCCCAAACCCCAGGTCAGAAAAAACCAAGGGGTAGGCTCAACCCTCTGAAGAACTGAAGGAAACCCCACCCCAAAATATAATGGAGACCAATACCTTAAGGCAGGTATCAGTGAAGAGGTCCTGTAAGTCAGAAAGCACAGCCTGGTAAAAAGGAGCATTAAAATATGTCTTAATGGAAGTGCAGGACGACCAGTCTAGGCCTAAACCGAAGCAAAAGTAGCGCGACCGTAAACGGCAACGTCCGTTGGAGAGCGGAAAAGTACCGACATCGAGCGGGAACGTCCGCGTCCCAAGGCGGGCGGAATCGTCCGTATACGGACTCGTACGTTCAGGCGTGGGAAGTGGTATGAGACGGCAGTAGTGCGTCAGGGAAAAGGCCCGTCCGAGAGCGGAGAGGCCCAGATGGGCCCCGCCGTAAGCCGAGGACCCAGGAAAGGTAGCCTGGCAAGTCACAGCAGACGTGGGAGCGTCTGTGGGTAACAGACAGCGTGAAAACAGACCTCTGACATAGAACGGAAAGTCCCATTCTAGAGCGTCTGTGGGTATCAGTCAGTGTGAAAACAGACCTCCGACATAGAACGGAAAGTCCCGTTCGAGATCGGAGGGGCCCAGCGAGACCATGGGACCGTAAATGAAAGGTCCGACCTAGAGCGGGGAGTACCCGACCCAGGGTGGCAACCCATCGGTATGTCTGAGAGGTCTGTGGCACCCAGGAAGGTGGAAGGCCAGTAAAATAAAAGTCCCTTCCAAAAGCGGAGGGGCCCAAAGGTAACCCTCCTAAAGTCACATCAGGCACGGGAGAGCCTGTGGGTAATCAAGTGCACGACCGTAGTGGGGGGCAGTAGACAGAATAAAAACTTGTCAGAGGAAAACACATCAGAACGGGCTATGTTCGCAGTTTTGCGGGACTGAGACCAGGTAGACAGAGCACTGGAGCCGTCAATCAAAAAGTGAGCATTGTATGCCAGATTGAGGTTGCCACAGTGTTGAAAGCCAAACGCCCCCCCCCCCCCCCCCCCTAGGCTAGGCCAATACTCGGAAGTTAGCCTAGTCGGCACTTGAGTCAGTAATATATGAAATTACAGGGAGCCACTAAGGACCGAACCTTTGATGAGGGTAAGCAACAAGGGATCGTAGCGACAGGAATACAGAGCACTGGGGCCGCCGATCAATACAGGGGCATTTATGCCAGATTGAGGAGGCCACAGAGTTGTACACCAAACGCCCCCCTTCTAGGCTAGGCTAAAAAAGTTAGCCTATTCGGTACCCGAGTCAGATGAAAAATGAATTGGAATAGGCTAGGCGAAAAAACGGAAGTTAGCCTATTTGGTACCAGAGCCAGCAATATATGAAAGTACAGGGAGTCACCAGGTACTGTACCCTTGAGGAGGGTAAGCAACAAGTGACCGAAGCGTCAGGAAGACGGAGCACTGGGGCCGTAATATCAATACAGGGGCAGAGTATGCCAGATTGAGGAGGCCGCAGAGTCGCAGTCTAAACCAAAACGCCCCCCATCAAGGCTAGGCTAAAAACGGAAGTGAGCCTAATCGGTTCTGGAGCCAGTAATATATGAAATTACAAGGCGCCACCAGGTACTGTACCCTTGATGAGGGATATAATCAATACCGTAGGAGGGGCAGTAGACAGAACAAAAACTGTCAGACAAAAACTCATCAGAACGGGCTACGTCCGCGGTTTTGTGGGACTGTATCCATGGAGACAGAGCACTGGGTCCGTCAATCAAAAAGTGAGCATTGTATGCCAGATTGAGGTTGCCACAGTGTTGAAAACCAAACGCCCTAGGCTAGGCCAAAACTCGGTAGGTAGCCTATTCGGTACTTGAGGCAGTAATATATGAAATTACCAGGTGCACTAGTTTCTGCATTCTTGAAGAGAGGCAGCAACAAGTAAAAATACCACCAAAAGGGATCGGCCCTACAAGGGTCAGCGCCACCCTTCCAACCAACTAGAAGGGCACAAGTAAGCCTAGGCCTAATTTCACGAAAAGAAAAGCAAAAATAAAGGCAGTGACAAAAAACTATAATGACAAGAAGCTTACTAAAGACAAAACTAAAGCCACCGCAAGTGAAATGAATACAAAAGGCAAAGCCTAAATGAACGAGGGTCGCCCAAGCGGCGACGCATGCACAGATGGCAAAAATTGAAGTAACCTCCAGTTTCGACACTACACTCCAAGAAAAACACACCTGAGCCCAGTTTTCAGTGTGCCTACAGCACGTATCATCTGTCTAGAAACACAGGTACCTTAAATAAGGCCCACAACACCCCCAAAGGGGAGGTGACAGGAGTTGTAGGCACAAAAACAGAGCACCAGAAAAAGTGTGTGCGTCATAGAGTGTAGCGCGAAAAGGAATGTCTAATGAACGCGGTCGGGTTGTGCGGTGGACCCGTGACAATGGCTTAAGGAGCCAGATAGGATGGACAATGTTCTGCAATTTTCTCTTTTCTTTCTCATCAATATTTTCATTTCCTTTAAAATAGTAGCCTCAAGAGTGTGTACAACGTACCCAGTAGAGAGAGTAAGGTGCTACTCTAGATGTTATCGATTTAATCGCGCTAGTGATTACAATAATTGTCCGCTCCAGAGCGGAACGGAATTATACGATAGGTATATAGCTCTACGTTGGAGACGTAGAGGCTACTACTAAATAACCTTATTTTTTAAACAGTATCTCAGCAATTTTATGGCCTTGAAAAGAAGCTAAATGCCCTCTCTGACAACCTAAAATGTCAAACATTTCCCGGGGGGGCATGCCCCCGGACCCCCCTATAAAACCAGGGGTGCTCGCCCCCCACACCCACCCTCGTATTGATTCCTTAAACTCTATTTTTCTCTAATCCTTAATTACTACTGACATAAAAAAAATCTCTTTTGGCACCCTGTCACTGACTGAACTGAACTGATAAAAGCTTTCCAGGATAGTAGGACTCCGACCTGTATTTGTAGGGAGGCTGGGAGGATAATAATACTAATCATTAATTTTGTAGTTCATAGATATAGCCTACAGTATAATTTATTAAACTCGAATATACGTTAAGGCGGCATGTAGTTTTCTACTGCTGGGCTGGTCGCTAGGCCTAGGCGGCTAGGGTTGCGGGTTGCTGTCCTCGACAACCTATTAATATAAAAAATAAAACAAAAATAAACATTATTTTAAGTTCTTCAATTATATTTACCATCTCCCAAGTACCGGTACAATACAATTAGCAACGGAATGTAGGAAAATCATACTATAACGACCTAGGATTAGTTTTTTTTTTTTTTTTAATTTTCAAAATTTGTCTAGATAACCTTATTTTTTTAACAGTATCTCAGCCATTTTATGGCCTTGAAAAGTCGCTAAATACCCTCTCTGACAACCTAAAATGTCAAACATTTCCCGGGGGGGGCATGCCCCCGGACCCCCCTATAAAACCAGGGGGGCTTTGCCCCTGGACCCCCCCTCGTATTGATTCCTTAAACTATATTTTTCTCTAATCCTTAATTACTACTGACATACAAAAATCTCTTTTGGCACCCTGTCACTTACTGAACTGAACTGAGAAAAGCTTTCCAGGATAGTAGGACTCCGACCTGTATTTGTAGGGAGGCTGGGAGGATAATAATACTTATCATTTGTAGTTCATAGATACAGCCTACAGTATATTAAACTAGAATATATGTTAAGGCGGCATGTAGTTTTCTACTGCTGGGCTGGTCGCTAGGCCTAGGCGGCTAGGGTTGCGGGTTGCTGTCCTCAACAACCTATTAATATAAAAAATAAAACAAAAATAAAAATTATTTTAAGTTCTTCAATTATTTTTATAAACTCCCAAGTACCGGTACAGTACAATCAGCAACGGAATGTAGGAAAAGCATGCTATAACAACCTAGGATTAGGCTATTTTTTTTTTTTTTTTTTTTTTTTAATTTTCAAAATTTGTCTAGATAACCTTATTTTCTTAACAGTATCTCAGCCATTTTAAGGTCTTGAAAAGTCACTAAATGCCCTCTCTGACAACCTAAAATGTCAAACATTTCCCTGGGGGGCATGCCCCCCGACCCTCCTATAAAACCAGGGGTGCTTCGCCCCCCGGATCCCCCCTCGTATTGATTCCTTATACTCTATTTTTCTCTAATCCTTAACCTAAGAAGTGCACATGGGGGTAATTAGACACATCTGCCTGTGCTGACGTATTTGAGCTGTTTCCATCACTAAAATATTCATTTTACCATAAATAGCATTAATACTTATCCATACGCACATCATCCAGCAACCCCTTCTCTGTATCCTCCTACTTTCTCTATCCTAGTTTCAAAGCCAAAGGCGGATGTTGTGCATATGTGCACAACAAACTCACTTGCTCTCGTGTTCCCGATTTCGACTCCTCTGAATTCTCAACTTTATGGCTCAAACTTTCCTGTCATTCTCTTACTAAATATTTCTGTGCTGTCTATCTTTCCCCTAACTCTACCAACTTTCATAAATTCTTTGACTATCTAAACTCTACAGTGGAACACATTCTATCCATTTCTCCTTTCTCAGAAATCTCCATCTTAGGAGATTTCAACGTTCACCACCGCCAATGGCTCTCCTCTCACACTACTGATCCACCTGGTGAACAAGCCTACGTCTTTTCTATCCTAAGTGACCTAGAGCAGTTAGTTCAGCAACCCACCCGTATCCCGGATCGCATCGGAGATCGGCCCAACATTCTTGACCTGTTTCTAACTTCTAACCCTTCTTCTTATACTGTCGATCTTTTCTCTCCTTTGGGCTCCTTCGACCATAAACTTATCTCTGTCACCTGTCCTATCTCTCCAGTACAGCCACCCGATCCTCCTAGCCGGCGGCGCTTGTGGCACTTTGGCGTTGCCGACTGGGAGGCTCTTCGGCAGTACTTCTTTGATTTCCCATGGAATTATTTCTGCTTCCATGGCCGAGGACCCTCGGAGAGTGCTGAACGCATTACCGAGGTAATCCTATCGGGCATGGAAGCATACATTCCATTCTCTTTCTCTCAGACTAATGCTAAAAAATCTTGGTTTACTCACGCCTGTTGTACTGCTGTCCACAATAAGGAGGAAGCATTCAAACGGTACCGACGCCTTAAAACTCAAGACTCTCATTCTTCATATGTTTCTGCCCGGAATCAAGCCAAATCTGTTCTTCGACTTGCCAAACACTCTTTCATCAATAATAAATGCACTGAACTATCCAACTCTAGCTCTTCCCAAGCTTTCTGGCATCTAGCCAAAAACCTCTCCAACAATTTCTCTTCCTCGTCTTTCCCTCCCCTTTCCCACTCTGATGGCACAACCATCACTTCTTCCTCTGACAAAGCTAAACTCTTCGCTCAAACTTTTGCTAGAAACTCCACCTTGGATGATTCCGGTGCTATTCCTCCCTCTCCGCCCTCCTCTCTCTTACTTATGCCTAATATCCTAATCTCTTCTAAAGATGTACTTTCTACCCTCTCTGGGCTTAACACTAATAAGGCGTACGGTCCGGACGGTGTTCCTCCTGTTGTTCTCAAAAACTGTGCTTCCGTGCTGACTCCCTGCCTAGGCAAACTCTTTCGTCTCTGTCTATCCTCTAACGTCTTCCCTTCATGCTGGAAGTTTGCTCACATTCAACCTGTCCCAAAGAAGGGTGACCGCTCTCAACCCTCCAACTATCGTCCAATTGCTCTTATCTCTTGTCTTTCTAAAGTTTTTGAAACTATTCTTGCTTCCAAATTTCTTAAGCATTTCTCTTCTCATAATCTGCTCTCAGATCGCCAGTATGGGTTCCTTAAGGGTCGCTCTACTGGTGATATTCTTTCATATCTTACTAACTCTTGGTCATCCTCCTTTCGGGACTTCGGTGAGACTTTTTCTATTGCACTAGACATATCGAAAGCCTTCGATAGAGTCTGGCATAAATCTTTAATTTCTAAACTACCCTCCTTCGGTTTCTATCCCTCCATCTGTGCCTTTGTCTCTAATTTCCTTTCCGGCCGTTCCATAGCTGCGGTTGTGGACGGCCATTGTTCACTTCCTCACCCTATAAACTCCGGTGTTCCTCAGGGCTCTGTCCTATCTCCTATTCTCTTTCTAATTTTTATAAATGATCTCCTTAACTGTACCTTAATTCCCATCCATTCATACGCAGACGACTCAACCTTACACTACTCCATTAGTTTTTCAGAACGCCCCAGCCAGCAATCCCTCAACGACAAACGTAATGAAGCCATAGAACTCTTAAATTCTGATCTAAATACTATTTCCAATTGGGGCAGTGAAAACCTTGTTAACTTTAATGCTTCCAAAACCCAATTTCTCCATCTATCTACCCGTCAGGATCTCCCAGTGGACTATCCCTTATTCTTCAACAATACAAAAATCAACCCTTCATCTTCTCTCAATATTCTTGGTGTCTCTTTTTCTTCTGCTCTCATTTGGAAGGACCATATTACCAGTCTTGCTAAGGCAGCCTCCCAGAAGCTGGGTGTGCTCAACCACCTTAGGGGGTTCTTTTCCCCTGCACAGCTTCTTGCTCTGTACAGGGGCATAGTGCGCCCTTGTATTGAGTATTGTTCACATGTGTGGGGAGGTTCCTCTCACACCGCTCTCCTAGACAAAGTTGAAAGGAAGGCCTTTCGTATTATTAACTCCCGTCCACTCACCAACTCTCTGCAATCTCTCTCTCTCTCCACCGCAATGTTGCATCTCTCTCGCTATTCTATCGCTACTATAATAATCAGTGTTCCTCAGAGCTATCCCAGTGCATACCACCTCCTTTACGTAGGGCACGTGGTACCCGTCTTGCAACTCAATCCCACCCCTACTCTGTGCAACTCTCCAACCCAAGAGTGAAACGTTACTCTCAAACTTTCTTCTACTCAACATCTGAGCTCTGGAACTCTCTCCCAGAATCAGTCTTTCCCTCTTCCTATGACTTAAATTGCTTCAAACTCCGTGTGTCCAGGCATTTTGGCTCGAACGTCCCTTGATTTTGTCCCTGTCACTCTTTCAACTATGGGGGAGGCACTCGCTATAGGCAGTTATGCCTTTTGCCTCCCTCAATCACATAGAAAAAAAAAAAAAAAAAAAAAAACTATTATGGGTTGATTATAAAGGTATTAACCTGTTACAACAATAAAACGAGTGAAAACAGCGTTTGGATGGTCAAAATCGGAGACACAGGCAGCGAGTTGCATAATGTATGGGTGAGGCAACCTGCTTTCCTGCCAATTTCCCCCAAGGCCACTGAGACACAGTTGATCGATACTCTCTCTCTCTCTCTCTAGCACTCGCTTGCTAACAGTGATGACAATGCCCTGCTTGCAACTCGCTAATGTTAGCACGAAAATATACCTCAGAATAAGGGAATAACAGGGAAAATAGGTGATAACTGAAGGAGGGGAGGAAAGTGGGGAAGGATGGGAGGGAGAGGAGTGATATTTTGTATGGCCCAGGGGCAAAACAAAAATATATTTTTGTTTTCGATGTTTAGAGGTGATTTTTTTTTTCTCTGACTCTTAATTAAGAGTCTTCCCGTAGTCCGCCGGGGGAACTCTTAAGAGTCTTCCTGCAGTTCCCGGGTTAATTACTACTGACATAAAACAAATCTCTTTTGGCACCCTGTCACTGACTGAACTGAACTGATAAAAGCTTTCCAGGATAGTAGGACTCCGACCTGTATTTGTAGGGAGGCTGGGAGGATAATAATACTAATCATTTGTAGTTCATAGATATAGCCTACAGTATATTAAACTAGAATATATGTTAAGGCGGCATGTACTTTTCTACTGCTGGGCTGGTCGCTAGGCCTAGGCGGCTAGAGTTGCGGGTTGCTGTCCTCAACAACCTATTAATATAAAAAATAAAACAAAAATAAACATTATTTTAAGTTCTTCAATTATATTTACCAACTCCCAAGTACCGGTACAATTAAATCAGCAACGGAATGTAGGAAAAGCATACTATAACGACCTAGGATTAGGCTTTTTTTTTTTTTTTTTTTTTTTTTTTTAAATTTTCAAAATTTGTCTAGATAACCTAATTTTTTTAACAGTATCTCAGCCATTTTATGGCCTTGAAAAGTCGCTAAATGCCCTCTCTGACAACCTAAAATGTCAAAAATTTCCCGGGAGGGCATGCCCCCGGACCCCCCTATAAAACCAGGGAGGCTTCGCCCCCCGGACCCTCCCTCGTATTCATTCCTTAAACTCTATTTTTCTCTAATCCTTAATTACTACTGACATAAACAAAATCTCATTTGGCACCCTGTCACTGACTGAACTGAACTGATAAAAGCTTTCCAGGATAGTAGGACTCCGACCTGTATTTGTAGGGAGGCTGGGAGGATAATAATACTAATCATTTGTAGTTCATAGATATAGCCTACAGTATATTAAACTAGAATATACTTTAAGGCAGCATGTAGTTTTCTACTGCTGGGCTGGTCGCTAGGCCTAGGCGGCTAGGGTTGCGGGTTGCTGTCCTCAACAACCTATTTTAATATAAAAAATAAAACAAAAATAAACATTATTTTAAGTTCTTCAATTATATTTACCAACTCCCAAGTACCGGTATAATACAATCAGCAACGGAATGTAGGAAAAGCATACTATAACGACCTAGGATTAGTTTTTTATTTTTATTTTTGTTATTTTCAAAATTTGTCTAGATAACCTCATTTTTTTAACAGTATCTCAGCCATTTTATGGCCTTGAAAAGTCGCTAAATGCCCTCTCTGACAACCTAAAATGTCAAAAATTTCCCGGGGGGGCATGCCCCCGCACTCCCCTATAAAACCAGGGGGCCTTCGCCCCCCGGATCCCCCTCCTATTGATTCCTTAAACTCTATTTTTCTCTAATCCTTAATTACTACCGACATAAAAAAATCTCTTTTGGCACCCTGTCACTTACTGAACTGAACTGATAAAAGCTTTCCAGGATAGTAGGACTCCGACCTGTATTTGTAGGGAGGCTGGGAGGATAATAATACTAATCATTTGTAGTTCATAGATATAGCCTACAGTATATTAAACTAGAATATACGTTAAGGCGGCATGTAGTTTTCTACTGCTGGGCTGGTCGCTAGGCCTAGGTGGCTAGGGATGCGGGTTGCTGTCCTCGACAACCTATTAATATAAAAAATAAAACAAAAATAAAAATTATTTTAAGTTCTTCAATTATATTTACCAACTCCCAAGTACCGGTACAATACAATCAGCAACTGAATGTAGGAAAAGCATACTATAAAGAACTAGGATTAGGCTAATTTTTTTTTTTTTTTTTTTTTTTTTTTTTTTTTAAATTTGTCTAAATAACCTTATATTTTTAACAGTATCTCAGCCATTTTATGGCCCAGAAAAGTCACTAAATGCCCTCTCTGACAACCTAAAATGTCAAAAATTTCCCGGGGGGGTATGCCCCCGGACCCCCCTATAAAAACAAGGGGGCTTTGCCCCCCCGGACCCCCCCTCATATTGATTCCTTAAACTATATTTTTATCTAATCCTTAATTAATACAGACATAAAAAAAATCTCTTTTGGCACCCTGTCACTGACTGAACTGAACTGATAAAAGCTTTCCAGGATAGTAGGACTCCGACCTGTATTTGTAGGGAGGCTGGGAGGATTATAATACTTATCATTTGTAGTTCATAGATATAGCCTACAGTATATTAAACTAGAATATACGTTAAGGCGGCATGTAGTTTTCTACTGCTAGGCCTAGGCGGCTAGGGTTGCGGGTTGCTGTCCTCAACAACCTATTAATATAAAAAATAAAACAAAAATAAACATTATTTTAAGTTCTTCAATTATTTTTATAAACTCCCAAGTACTGGTACAATACAATCAGCAACGGAATGTAGGAAAAGCATGCTATAACAACCTAGGATTAGTTTTTTTTTTTTTTTTTTCAAAATTTGTCTAGATAACCTTATTTTCTTAACAGTATCTCAGCCATTTTAAGGCCTTGAAAAGTCGCTAAATGCCCTCTCTGACAACCTAAAATGTCAAACATTTCCCGGGGGGGCATGCCCCCGGACCCCCCTATAAAACCAGGGGTGCTTCGCCCCCCGGATCCCCCCTCGTATTGATTCCTTATACTCTATTTTTCTCTAATCCTTAACCTAAGAAGTGCACATGGGGGTAATTAGACACCTCTGCCTGTGCTGACGTATTTGAGCTGTTTCCATCACTAAAATATTCATTTTACCATAAATAGCATTAATACTTATCCATACGCACCTATTATGGGTTGATTATAAAGGTATTAACCTGTTACAATAATAAAACGAGTGAAAACAGCGTTTGGATGGTCAAAATCGGAGACACAGGCAGCGAGTTGCATAATGTATGGGTGAGGCAACCTGCTTTCCTGCCAATTTCCCCCAAGGCCACTGAGACACAGTCGATCGATACTCTCTCTCTCTCTCTAGCACTCGCTTGCTAACAGTGATGACAATGCCCTGCTTGCAACTCGCTAATGTTAGCACGAAAATATACCTCAGAATAAGGGAATAACAGGGAAAATAGGTGATAACTGAAGGAGGGGAGGAAAGTGGGGAAGGATGGGAGGGAGAGGAGTGATATTTTGCATGGCCCAGGGGCAAAACAAAAATATATATTTTTTTTTTCGATGTTTAACCCTTAATTAGCGGCTCACCACATAAGTCGAGTTAAATAAAGCTGGACTATGTGGCGGCGCTCGACATAGGTCGAGTGGCAATTTCAGCACGTAATGTTGCTGAGAGAGAGAGACAAGTGGTGGCAGGAGACTAGCGAGCGTATGACTGCTCCAGACCACCGCGGCGAACCTACTGACACGAATCTCAGCTCCCTCCTCCCTCTCTCACTCGCTACATACTGAATTATATGGGGAAAGTACCGAATTACATGCTTTTTGCACTCGCGTTGCACGGTTATTGCAAGAAAACTAGCCATCATAAAAGGATCGTTATGGTGTCATTCGAAAGCTCTGTTTATGCCCTTTCAGGGATAGGTACTTGTTTTACGTTCTGGGTCTTATTTAGGCATGAAAATGATCACGTAAACAGCCCTATTTTGGCTAAAAACACCCCGCTGTGCGGTACATATAAATAAACCGCATAGGCCGCTCGTAAGGTGTTAAAGGTGATTTTTTTTTTCTCTGACTCTTAATTAAGAGTCTTCCCGCAGTCCGCCGGGGGAACTCTTAAGAGTCTTCCTGCAGTTCCCGGGTTAATTACTACTGACATAAAACAAATCTCTTTTGGCACCCTGTCACTGACTGAACTGAACTGATAAAAGCTTTCCAGGATAGTAGGACTCCGACCTGTATTTGTAGGGAGGCTGGGAGGATAATAATACTAATCATTTGTAGTTCATAGATATAGCCTACAGTATATTAAACTAGAATATACGTTAAGGCGGCATGTTGTTTTCTACTGCTGGGCTGGTCGCTAGGCCTAGGCGGCTAGGGTTGCGGGTTGCTGTCCTCGACAACCTATTAATATAAAAAATAAAACAAAAATAAACATTATTTTAAGTTCTTCAATTATATTTACCAACTCCCAAGTACCGGTACAATACAATCAGCAACGGAATGTAGGAAAAGATTACTATAACGACCTAGGATTAGTTTTTTTTTTTTTTTTTTTTTAATTTTCCAAATTTGTCTAGATAACCTTATTTTTTTAACAGTATCTCAGCCATTTAATGGCCTTGAAAAGTCGCTAAATGCCCTCTCTGACAACCTAAAATGTCAAAGAATTTCCAGGATAGTAGGACTCCGACCTGTATTTGTAGGGAGGCTGGGAGGATAATAATACTAATCATTTGTAGTTCATAGATATAGCCTACATTATATTAAACTAGAATATACGTTAAGGCGGCATGTAGTTTTCTACTGCTGGGCTGGTCGCTAGGCCTAGGCGGCTAGGGTTGCGGGTTGCTGTCCTCAACAACCTATTAATATAAAAAATAAAACAAAAATAAACATTATTTTAAGTTCTTCAATTATATTTACAAACTCCCAAGTACCGGTACAATACAATCAGCAACGGAATGTAGGAAAAGCATACTATAACGACCTAGGATTAGGCTATTTTTTTTTTTTTTTTTTCAAAAATTTTCTAGATAACCTTATTTTTTTAACAGTATCTCAGCCATTTTATGGCCTTGAAAAGTCGCTAAATGCTCTCTCTGACAACCTAAAATGTCAAAAATATCACGGGGGGGCATGCCCCCGGACCCCCCTATATAACCAGGGGGGCTTCGCCCCCCGGTCCCCCCCTCCTATTGATTCCTTAATCTATATTTTTTTCTAATCCTTAATTACTACTGACATAAAAAAAAATATCTTTTGGCACCCTGTCACTGACTGAACTGAACTGATAAAAGCTTTCCAGGATAGTAGGACTCCGACCTGTATTTGTAGGGAGGCTGGGAGGATAATAATACTAATCATTTGTAGTTCATAGATATAGCCTACAGTATATTAAACTAGAATAACGTTAAGGCGGCATGTAGTTTTCTACTGCCGGGCTGGTCGCGGCCTAGTCGGCTAGGGTTGCGGGTTGCTGTCCTCGACAACCTATTAATATAAAAAATATAACAAAAATAAACATTTTTTTAAGTTCTTCAATTATATTTACCAACTCCCAAGTACAGTAAACCCTCGCTCTTTCGTACTTCACACTTTCGGAATTCCAAGGCTTTCGGACACGCATTTCAATTCGAACTCATGGTTCAGCCTTTCGGATTTGTCCGAAAGGCTGAGAAAATACCTCCGTCCTTTTTGGACTACACTTTCGGACTACATTTAACTTCGGACTCATTCTTCAGCCTTTCGGATTTGTCCGAAAGGCTGAGAAAAATTAAATCGCATTCGGACCAAAGAGCCGAGTTTCGGACTTGTCTGGTTAGGTGAATGTGTATTTGGACTTATAAACTTCGGACATTATTTCAGCCTTTCGGATTTGTCTGAAAGGCTGAGAAAAATTATATTGCATTCGGACCGAAGAGCCGAGTTTCGGACTTATAAACTTCGGACATTTTTTCAGCCTTTCGGATTTGTCTGAAAGGCTGAAGTGTGAGTTCGGACTCGGCCCTTTCGGACTTTTGACACTTTCGGACAGGGGTCTCCCCCAATTAGTCCGAAAGAGTATGGGTTTACTGTACCGGTACAATACAATCAGCAACGGAATGTAGGTAAAGCATACTATAACGACCTAGGATTAGGCTATTTTTTTTTTATTTATTTTTTTTTTATTTTCAAAATTTGTCTAGAAAACCTTATTTTTTTAACAGTATCTCAGCCATTTTATGGCCTTGAAAAGTCGCTAAATGCCCTCTCTGACAACCTAAAATGTCAAACATTACCCGGGGGGGCATGCGCCCGGACCCCCCTATAAAACCAGGGGGGCTTCGCCCCCCAGACCCCCCTCGTATCGATTCCTTAAACAATTTTTCTCTAATCCTTAAATACTACTGACATAAAAAAAATCTCTTTTGGCACCCTGTCACTGACTGAACTGAACTGATAAAAGCTTTCCAGGACAGTAGGACTCCGACCTGTATTTGTAGGGAGGCTGGGAGGATAATAATACTAATCATTTGTAGTTCATAGATATAGCCTACAGTATATTAAACTAGAATATACGTTAAGGCGGCATGTAGTTTTCTACTGCTGGGCTGATCGCTAGGCCTAGGCGGCTAGGGTTGCGGGTTGCTGTCCTCGACAACCTATTAATATAAAAAATAAAACAAAAATAAACATTATTTTAAGTTCTTCAATTATATTTACCAACTCCCAAGTACCGGTACAATACAATCAGCAACGGAATGTAGGAAAAGATTACTTGAAAGACCTAGGATTAGGCTATTTTTTTTTTTTTTTTTTTTATTTTCAACATTTGTCTAGATAACATTATTTTTTAACAGTATCTCAGCCATTTTATGGCCTCTGACAACCTAAAATGTCAAAAAATTTCCGGGGGGGCATGCCCCCGGACCCCCCCTCGTATTGATTCCTTAAACTATATTTTTCTCTAATCCTTAGTTACTACTGACATAAACAAAAATCTCTTTTGGCAGCCTGTCACTGACTGAACTGAACTGATAAAAGCTTTCCAGGATAGTAGGACTCCGACCTGTATTTGTAGGGAGGCTGGGAGGATAATAATACTAATCATTTGTAGTTCATAGATATAGCCTACAGTATATTAAACTAGAATATACGTTAAGGCGGCATGTAGTTTTCTACTGCTGGGCTGGTCGCTAGGCCTAGGCGGCTAGGGTTGCGGGTTGCTGTCCTCGACAACCTATTAATATAAAAAATAAAACAAAAATAAAAATTATTTTAATTCTTCAATTATATTTACCAACTCTCAAGTACCGATACAATACAATCAGCAACGGAATGTAGGAAAAGCATACTATAACGACCTAGGATTAGGCTATTTTTTTATTTTTTTAAATTTTCAAAATTTGTCTAGATAACCTTATTTTTTTAACAGTATCTCAGCCATTTAATGGCCTTGAAAAGTCGCTAAATGCCCTCTCTGACAACCTAAAATGTCAAAAATTTCCCGGACGAAGGGGCATGCCCCCGGACCCCCCTATAAAACCAGGGTGGCTTCGCCCCCTGGACCCCCCCTCGTATTGATTCCTTAACCCTTATTTAGCGGGTGGTCAGGTATTTTACACTGTACCGCTGAGCGGGCATAATCCCGAAATATTCGCTCAATTTCACTCGCCCTAGCGCCGTTACTATGGCTCCAATGCGAACGAAACGATCATTTTTGGAAAGAGAAACTCTTCGTCTCCCCATATAAGTCTATGAATGGATGTTATGAATGAGTGTGGAGGGAGGGAAGAGGAGTTACTTTTTGGTCTATTTCCCAGGCGCGTTCGGTTGCGTTCGCTTTGGCCTGACTTCGGCCTCTAGCGCGTCTAGTATTCCTTCGGTAATCGGTCTTATTTTTCTCTTATTTCTCCTTATTTCTGTATTCTCTCTCTCTCTCTCTCTCTCTCTCTCTCCTGTCTGTCTGTCTGTTTCTCTTTCTCTCTCTCTCTGGCTTGCTCGCTTTCCCTCTCTCGCGCGCTCTGTCTCTCTCTCTCTTCCTCATCCGTATATGTAATTCTCATTATTATTTTCTCTAATCTCTCTCACTCCTCCTGTCTGTCTGTCTCTCTGGCTCGCTCGCTTTCCCTCTCTCTCTTCCTCATCCGTATTATGTATTTCTCATTATTATTTTCTCTAACTAATCCCTCTATTTCATTTATTTGCTTGTAATATTTCTGTATTATTATATCTTTTTCACTCTGTCTTCAGTTCAGTTTCTGTATTCGCTCTATACGGTGGGAATGGTATTTCGTAGTCGGTGGAGCTACAATAAGCCTGAGGGGAAGCCGAGCTAGGTGCAGACGCTCGAAGAGGGTGGAGAGCATGCGAGCAGTGCGCCACCAGGGCTTGTGAACACGTTCCAGGGCACCCTTCTCTGGTGGCGTGAAGGAACGTGGCATACATCCAGAAAGATAACGGAGGGGCAAAGAATCAGGCCCAAAATGGAGGTGAAACCCCGGATGAAGGCATGACGAGGCTCAAAACGGAGGAGCAGCCGACAGGAGGGAGTGGGGAAGAACCCATCTCCGACCGAACCCCGAAGTCGACGCCCTCCGTCAGCCACAAGGAACAGTAAAAGAGAAACTATGGAAAGACACAACTGAAACTCAGACGACGCCGACAGAGTACCTGCCAACTCGCAGGCACCGGGCGCACTCCTTGTGCATGTGTAAGAGCTCGTTCCGGGAGGGATGCCGTCACGTGCCCCCACGATGACGGCTTCCCGTAAAGGGAAGGGAAGCGACGTCCGTTAGGGACCGGAAACGTCCCGAGGGACGGAACATGGACAGGCCGACCAACCAGCCCCAGGCTACACGCAGGGAGCAGGACTAAAGAAGTCGATGCCGCCTGGGAGCGAGTGGGAGGATGGACAACCGGAGCAGCAACCACAGGTAGAGCAGGTTACGTGGGCAAGAACACCGCCCAGTACGGAAGCATGCCCGGAGATCGTACAGGGGAAGAGACAGGGCGGAGTGGAGCCGTAGACCGTCGGCGACGTGGTGAAGGAGAGCGGCGTCTCCCCTACGACCCGGCGTCCTCGGAAACAGTAGGGACGGCCGAACGAGGCACCGGGGGAAAAGCGGTCAGGCGCCAGGGAGACAGCAGAGGAAAGGGGAAGCATGACACGCACCCCTTCGTTGAGGAAGCGCGGAAACCGTCGGAGGCGGTCCGTGACAGAGAGAGCGAAACCCCGAACATGGAGCGCAGAGGCGAGACCTTGCCTCTACAGCGTCCGGGAACGTAGGACGAGACCCAAAGGTCAAGATCGACGAGACACGGTCTACACCTCCGAGGGTTAAACCCATCGCGGTTGGAGCACGAGACACGGGTAGGACTCGCCATGTCCCAATGGGCATGGCAGGATGGGAACCCCCACGGTGTGTGCAGGGAGGAAAGGGCATCCCCACTGCAACCAGAAAGGAAAAAGATACCGATGGCCCATGTATGAAGCGCCCCAGGCAGAGCAGGGGAAGAAAGTAGGCGGGCCACAAAGAGTTACCACAGCTAAATAGGAGGGACGGTAGTAGAGTGTCCCAAGAATACCGCCATGTACAGAATCATGGGGCGGATGGAGGCAAATCCGGTCAGCGGTGGCCTCCTGAGCCATGGGTGGAGCCACATGGACGGACTGAACCGGACAGAGGAGTCGGAGATCGTCGGCGGGATGGGGAAGGAGAGCGACGACCCACCTTCGTTGCGGAGTCCTCGGAAACAGCTAGGATGCCCGAACGAGGCACTTGGAGGAAAGGCGATCTGGCGCCTTGAAGACTTCCGACGCGCACAAGGAGGAAGTGACATCCACATCGCAATTGGAAAGTAAAGATACTGACGTCCCATGTATGAAGCACAGGAAATGTGTGCAAGCACAATATTGGTAAAAAAAAAATGCATTCTTGATAGGAGAGTACCCCCTTCCCCTGTTGAGGCAGGGAAGGACGAAAAAGGGGGGCCCTTCGAAACAGGCACGAGGGCAGAAAACGCACAAAAGTGGTCACTACACCCTGCAAATGGAGCACCTATCATGAAAGTGAGTATGCCCCCCCCCCCCCCCCCCTTGTGCGTGGTGAAGGATGAAGAGGCACCCCTCATGCGGAGGGTCAGGGAGAGACCAGGCGAACCAGCAAGTGCAAAGAATCCCGTGCAAGTCCCGAGAAGGAAGGCATGAAAAGCCTTATAAAGGAAGAGGATAATAATAATACCCAAAGGTTGAAGGTACTGAAGAGAAGAAGACGCCCAAGGGTACCATCAGAGTAGAGTGCGAGCACAATCTGATGAAAAGGAGAAGTCTGTGAACTACTGCAACCGAGTCCCTATACAGAGGCAAAGCAAAGCACCCTAGCACCGACCCAGAGAGGAGTGGACCAGAACAGGCCGCTCAGCTCGGGGGCGGAAATCCGCTCTGGAGCGGAATGGAGGATGTAGGACGAATGTAGGAAGGGTGGAACTCACCAACCGGTGAGGAACCCGTGGCGAGAGCAGAGCGAAGTAGACATACTACACTGGAACCAGAAGAAAAAACCCTGTGAAGACCCCGCGTAGGCCATGGAAAGGCATGCATGTATGTCATCGACAGGAACAAGAATAAAGCCTGTTTGTAAGCACCATGAAAATAAACGCCATGGCAATGCACGCATGTATGTCATTGGCAGAGACAAGACGAAAGCCTGGTCGGAAGCACCACGAAAAAACCACTGAAAGTCGATGAATCCAGAAGAAGGCCAAAGAGTGCCCCCGAAATGGGAGGCCAGGCAGGAGTATGTCATGAGGTCATGCACAAAATAAAGATCAGAGATCCCAGAATAGGCTACAGGTGCGAGTAGCCTAAAAGCTCCCACTAGGCCTGGAGACTGGAGTCCCGTCCAATGAAGGAGAGTGCTCCCCCCCCCCCCATGTCCCCCTGGAAGGTAAAGCTGAAGAGAACCCTCCAAAAGGAGGACAGGAAGGCTATAGGGGAACCAGCAACAGGCCAAAGAGCCCCAAACCCCAGGTCAGAAAAAACCAAGGGGTAGGCTCAACTCTCTGAAGAACTGAAGGAAACTCCACCCCAAAATATAATGGAGACCAATACCTTAAGGCCGGTATCAGTGAAGAGGTCCTGTAGGTCAGAAAGCACAGCCTGGTAAAAAGGAGCATTAAAATATGTCTTAATGGAAGTGCAGGACGACCAGTCTAGGCCTAAACCGAAGCAAAAGTAGCGCGACCGTAAACGGCAACGTCCGTTGGAGAGCGGAAAAGTACCGACATCGAGCGGGAACATCCGCGTCCCAAGGCGGGCGGAATCGTCCGTATACGGACTCGTACGTTCAGGCGTGGGAAGTGGTATGAGACGGCAGTAGTGCGTGAGCAAAAAGGCCCAGATGGGCCCCGCTGTAAGCCGAGGACCCAGGAAAGGTAGCCTGGCAAGTCACAGCAGACGTGGGACCGTCTGTGGGTAACAGACAGCGTGAAAACAGACCTCTGACATAGAACGGAAAGTCCCGCTCTAGAGCGTCTGTGGGTATCAGTCAGTGTGAAAACAGACCTCCGACATAGAACGGAAAGTCCCGTTCGAGATCGGAGGGGCCCAGGGAGACCATGGGACCGTAAATGAAAGGTCCGACCTAGAGCGGGGAGTACCCGACCCAGGGTGGCAACCCATCGGTACGTCTGAGAGGTCTGTGGCACCCAGGAAGGTGGAAGGCCAGTAAAATAAAAGTCCCTTCCAAAAGCGGAGGGGCCCAAAGGTAACCCTCCTAAAGTCACATCAGGCGCAGGAGAGCCTGTGGGTAATCAAGTGCACGACTGTAGTGGGGGGCAGTACGGTAGACAGAATAAAAACTTGTCAGAGGAAAACACATCAGAACGGGCTACGTTCGCAGTTTTGCGGGACTGAGACCAGGTAGACAGAGCAGTGGAGCCGTCAATCAAAAAGTGAGCATTGTATGCCAGATTGAGGTTGCCACAGTGTTGAAAGCCAAACGCCTCCGCCCACCCCCCCCCATAGGCTAGGCCAAAACTCGGAAGTTAGCCTAGTCGGCACTCGAGTCAGTAATATATGAAATTACAGGGAGCCACTACGGACCGAACCTTTGATGAGGGTAAGCAACAAGGGATCGTAGCGACAGGAATACAGAGCACGGGGGCCGCCGATCAATACAGGGGCATTTATGCCAGATTGAGGAGGCCACAGAGTTGTACACCAAACGCCCCCCTTCTAGGCTAGGCTAAAAAAGTTAGCCTATTCGGTACCCGAGTCAGATGAAAAATGAATTGGAATAGGCTAGGCGAAAAAATGGAAGTTAGCCTATTTGGTACCAGAGCAAGTAATATATGAAATTACAGGGAGTCACCAGGTACTGTCAGTGTGCCAAAATTCGCCCATTTTCTTCGTGATCCCAAACCTAACATTGAAAAAATATTGATACTGAAATAGGCTAAGAGCCTGTGACTGTCCCGGGGCGGCCGGGAGCCCCGCTAAACCTGCCATTCTATTTCTACATTACACTCATCAAACGATAGTTGCTCTGCTCTACACTGTACTCTACATTGGCTATGATCTTGGAACTATTATATATCACCTGTATTGAAGTCCAAATGCAGCTACTAATGTAAATATAGACAGATAAATCCAGAGCTCGAGTCATGAGAGCGATTTGTTTACACTGTGAAAACACAACTTGTTCGGTTCGGATGAGGTGACTGACTTTAGCACCAATATAACAAATATATATTACAATAAGGAAACAGCCATCGTTCATAGAACGAACTCCTGGATGGGAGAGTCCGCTAAAACAAACAAACAAACAAACAACCAATGTACCCCTACACTCCGATGTTATATTGCGCCGAAGGCTGAGTCAAGACGAACACAACTACCGTAATTTTATTGGCACTCGAATGCTCAATAATATGTAGATTAAAGGATAATAATAGGTATTTATCTAAAGCTATGTATATATTAACTAAACTACTCCATGTGTTTAATATATTTACTAAATTTCACTGAAATGAATAATGTAAAATATTAATTTAAGTTTGAATGTTAATTTTCTGATCTGATCTGATCTTAATTAAACTCCTACAAAATACACGATATTTTTTCGTATGTGCTAATTTTATGGGGTCTATCGTATAAATACGATAGAATATGACTCTTTTGTGATCTTGTATGTCTCTGTGACGTCACGATCTCTCCTACAGCACGACGTAGGACGAGTAGATCGTATATTATAAGATTGTAAATAAGTTAAGTTATAAAGGGCCTAATATGCTATTAAGTAATATTGCCATGGTCTTATGTAGTATATATGAATTTATCGTATATATTAATATAATTTATCGTATAGAGCAACCTAAATGCGGTACGATAATTTGGGCTCCTGGCGGTTTGCCAAGGCAGCAAGGTGTGCTTTTGAGGTACGGGAGAGCCTTCACGAACACCAACCAGTTAACATCTAAATTTCCGCCCTCAGTTGATCGTGCTTTTGTGCCTCTAATCACAATACACATACAGCAATACACACAGCTACACCATCACGACGCTCTCATCGACATCATGACTGACTGATAGATAAGCATAATATTCATGTCCATTCCCATGTAATCATTTATTCTTTCTTTAACTTGACTCGTGTCTTGGGACCTAAGTCTCGTTCCCCATTTTCCACCGCCATATTGGGTAAAACGTTCTCCCTTGCCTCATTGCCACGTGGAACTATTGGTGAGTTAATTCCTGGCTAATATTAACCCTTATAACCTTACCCTATAATTATATACATTTATTATGTGAGACCTTTGGATATAAATTAGCTTGTTTCAGATTTAATTCAATTTAGATATAGAGTATTCATTTAGATTGATTTTATTTTATTCATTATAGCTTAGTAATATTTAACTTCCATTGATAGTTTACCACAGGGTCTCTAATTTCTTAAAAATAGTGAATGAATATAAATGTTATGTGTTTGACAAAGAGCGCAAGACCTTGAGGCATAAGGTAAGCTATAAATTAGTACGATTTTATGATGAATTATTGGTTTTCAGGGGTATATATGTGGTTGGATTAATGGAAAACAACGAACGAATATCAGCACTGTTTTCCATTGTGGTGTTTCCGAGAATAATCCAATGATGACGTCAAATTAGCTTGCCGCCAATCAACTGTGGAACACTTGGAAATGTGTTACTGTGTTAGCTGTTATTTACCGATATATTTGTGGAAAAATAGAGTGAATTAAGGAATTTTAAGGGCCCTGGAATATAACATTGACTTCATGTGAAGTGCGAGTGCCCTACACATTCTAAAATTGTGCATATTAATCTTGGGGAACTCATTATATATAAGGTATAAGTTCAAGGTGATACTTTGGATAAACCTGACTTCTAGCACTAGCAGTCTAAGACTAGCAAGCACCAAGCAGCGATTTTGTAAGTAGCCAAGCATATTATTTTTTTCAGATAAGCCTACTTAGCCTAGGCCTTAGGCCTACTACTCTACTAGGCTACTTGTATTAAATAGTTGTATTAGCCTAGGCTTATGATGAATTAATGATAGGCTAATGATGATTTGAAGCAGAAATGAGTAGCCTAGGCCCTGGCTCAAGCTGGCTGACTCGCTGAGTCCTGAGTCACTGAGTGGCTGAGCCGCTGAGGGCTGAGGCTACTCACTACTTAGCAGTCTTAGCTACTAGGCTAGGCGTATTAGGCTTAGGAATCTAGGATAACCCAAGGGCCAATACCCATTAAAAAAAAAAATTGGCTGTCAATTATACGAAGGTGAAAGACAGAAAGAAAAGTCGATGAAGTCTACGGTGTTTACTCTGCAATGTTCAGCTTTGATTGTACATTGATAACGGGAAAGTACCGTATTGACAACCTTGTTACGAAAATTAAATTTTAGTACCGGTAGCATACTTTTATATTAGGTTTTTCCGAGGGTTTAACACATTTTCATATGATCTTTAGAGCTGTCGATAACTGGAAGTACCGTATTGACAACCTTGTTACGAAAAATAAATGTTAGTACCATACTTTTTTATTAGGTTTTGCCGAGGGTTAAAACAAATTTTCTTATGATCTTTAGAGCATATAGATTCAATATTTATCTTCAAATATATCAATAAAATATGTGGTGTTAAAATAACATTGAACCAAATATATTTTTTACTTTTTGTTTTTTGGTACAAAATTGGTAGGCCTAGGACTAGGATAGGTTAATTAGTATTTTTTTTTTTTTTTTTTTTTTTACTAGGCTATGTGAATGAGGGAGACAAAAAGTAGCCTACTAAATTGGTAGCCACTAGCCTAGGCCTAGGAGTCTGACTAATTAGTATATATATGTTTTTTCTATGTGAATGAGGGAGACAAAAGGCAAGGCATAACTGCCTGCCCTCCAGCGAGGCAGCGACTCCAGCCGCCAGCGGCAGCGAGTGCCTCCCCCGGCCCCAGGGCCCAGATTTCAAAGAGTGACAGGGCTAGCCTATAGGGAAAAGGCTGAGGCGCGCGCACCCTTATTTTTTATATTTTTTCCTCCAGATTTTGAGAAATTAATTTAATTCATTTAATCAAATAATCAAATGAGTGTTTAAGCCAGGCCCGCCGCCCGAGGGGAGTCAGCCTGTTCAGTCAGGCCGCCAGCCAGTGACAGGGGGGCAGGCCCGCAGGGCCCAGGTCACGGGTCGGTAGTCTGCCTCTCTACGGTTTCAGACTCTACCAACTTACCAAGAGTAACCAAGAGTCCAAGATTACCATAGCCGTAGCCATAAAAAAAAAAAAAAAAAAAACTGTAGGCTATCTCATGGTTCTCACTGTCCCACGGCTGTGACGGCACTGACGGGAGGCGGGTGGCGGCCGAAGGCCGTGCCGTGGGATACTATACTATTATTATTACTGTATTATTAAGATTATTGTAAATTTCGTTGGTGCTACCTATAGACTAGACTAGGTAGCGCCAACGAAATTGACAATAATCTTAATGATAGCCTAATATTTATTCAGTTAGCATTTTACAATGCTGGTACTACATAATATGTTACAAATATGACATTTACTGTACCAGCTTTACATAATTCCAACTAAGGATAGCCGAATAAGGCCGTTAGGCGTATTTCCATTAGTTTTAGTAAGTCATGGGCCCGGCCGCCCGGGGGACCGACGACCGTTCAAAGGTTGAGGTGAGGGGCCGGCTGCCGCTCAGCGGCGGCTCAGGGCCATACTGTTACTACTGTACCATAAGTCCATAATAACATAATTACATATTTACAAAGGGAGAATATCATGTAGAATACTTTTTTACAGGATTCCTGGGAGCATTCTGGATTTCTGGAATCTAATTTCTGCCGCTTTCATCCTCTTCGCCACATCTTAAACCATTCAACCCTACGCTACGTCATCTAATTTCTGCAACTGCATTCACCTGTTCCTGTTGTGATTGGTGGTTATCTGCGACTCTGCGAGACTGCATAACTACATTCTACAAGATCACCAAAGACAAGTTACAAGTGGCACTTGTGACTTGTGAAGCTCTCAATTTCAACAGCTTAATAGCATCAGTGACTGTGAGTACTAGTATTTTCTGGTAACTGGACTATAAACTGGTACATTTTCATGATTAGGCAATAATTTTAAGTTTAAGTTATGGCCTGGTTATATTAACAAAACCTTGAAAGACATTATAGAGCAGGCCGTCAAACGAAAACGGAGTCAATTTCTTAGTCTTTATTATTGTATAGGCTATGCAAAGGTAAATTGTGGGTTATAGGTTAAATTTATATCTTTAGAACATTATGATGTGATAACCAAAACAATGGTATTGCTCTTTCATGTAAAATTTCTTGTATTTTTGGCATTACCTGCCACCTGGTGTACCGCCCGTCTTGTTCCCGTCTATTTTGACTGCCTTTGGATACAAAAATACATTACCGGTACCCTAACCAAACAACCTAACCTAACCTAACCTAGTATTATAGATTTATAAGTATTTATTTTATTATAAGTATTTATAGATGATTTATGTTGTATGTCGGTAGTGGTACACCCGGTAACTACATCCATCCCGTATTTTTTTCTCATATTAATTCAAGTTTTCAAACAATATTGCTCCGGTTTGAGGTTTGACACCCTGATTTAATATAGACATTATCACTGACTTCTAATATTGTGAATGTTAAAATTATATAGGCCTAATCCTACGAAATACACAACAGTATGACTGACTGGGTGACACTGTGACTGTGCTAGCATGATGCATGAATGCAGTAATACTGTAGCCTCATTGAAAGTAAATCCCCTATCTATACCGGTAGATTTTGTAGTTTACTTTTTCTTACCTATTATGATGCATTTTTTAACACCATGCACTCCCTGCTCAAGAGCTGGGCTGAGGTGGGTGCCCTCATGATTAGGGACTTCAGTGAACAGTTGCTAGACTGCACCGTCCACTACAGCACTGACGTCTGCCAAATAGCACACTGGCTGGCTGTCCCGAGAATCGAACTCTCGACCTCACGGTTTGCTGGCGAACTGCGAGTGCTCTACCAAACCGCGCTACGGTCTGGATAGACTGCCAGTCAAGATATATGGCAGCATTTAGTGTAACACTGTACCAGCACATTATATTAATAGTGTTTTTTATACATTATACAGAACTACCGTATATAATATAGGCCTACGGTATATACTGGTACTGTATATACAGTATAGCCTACTAATAGTATGGTAGGATTATGTTCTCTCTCTCTCTAATAGCATGGCACATTCTTTAAGCACATTCTATAACTGTGGCCCTTGGTGATTCATTATTGTTTATGTTGCATTGTTTTGTTTAAGTTATTACTTGTATTATATGAGAGTCATGTAAGTGCGTCAGGCCTACTTGTTTGTCTGGGAATCCTGCATAGACCTATTCACTTTGGCAAGGTTGTCAGTCTGATGAGGTGGTGAATTTGGTATAGGTAATAGGTTTTGTTTTTATAAGCTCCATTTTGTATTGTTGGCAGAGGCTCTGCAGTGCATTGCATCAATATTGCTTTGATTTATTGATTTATATTTATTCATTTACCGGTATTTTTTTTTGGTTTGCACTTGGCTTCCTTCCTGACTTTTCTCTCCATTATCTTCTTGATATTTACCCTCCCTTTGGGTCTTCTTGGCATATTTATTCTTTAGGCTATAAGAGTTGTAGCAGGCACTGAGCTACCTTTTTGTGATCACCGAGGATTATGAGTTTGTTTTAGTGAGTGACTTTGGTGGGGGAGAAACACAGGGTTTAATTCAATACATTACCTGAGAGAGTTTGTTAATAACCGAAGAATAAACATTGGTTCCCAGTTGCATTCTTCTTATTATAATATTTTTATGTCATTGCATATTGTGATAAGGATATACCGGGTATTAGTTAGTTATACACACCATGGACAGAGACCTTGGGCTAGGGGCTACCGGTACAGAGTTTGGAGCTAGCAGAGGTTTGCACTGCCGGTAGTACTCTAGACTTATTTTTCTCTTTCCACACATTTCTGTTTGCCATAAGCACTTAGTGGTCTCTGCCCCTGGTGTGTACCATGTTTAAGAATAGGATGTACCCTAGTTATAAGATTTACCTTTGAGTTAACCACTACTCCTGAGTATCCCGTTGGGTGATTCCTGCAGCCTGTATTATTATTTTGTTTTGTTTTGTGCGACATACCAAAGTCTGGCCTTCCCAAGCTGTTTGACAAGGATGTTTTGTTTCATTTGAATTAGGTTATTATGTCCAATTAACTTACCAGTATCTGTTGTAGTTTTGTATTGCTACCACTATATACTGTTATGCATAGGCTGTACTCACTTGGTAGCCTAGTCATTTATGAACCTAGAGTGTTTAAACTCCTTGAATTTTGTTGTTGCTTATGGTGTGGATAATTTTGAGCAGATGAGCTGTTGCCCAAGTTCTGTGTGTTTGCTGTGCTCTTGTCCACACCGAATAAATAACATACATGTACAACTATTATCCAGTGAGGGATAACTTTTGTGTTGTCCTAATGGCACTATTCCTGGCTAAGCTGCATAGCAGGGGCTGGAGTCATATTGAGCATACAGTATTGTTTTGTTTTAACATCTTTAGTTTAATCTTAATTAATGCATTCATTCTTCTGTGGCAATCTAGAATATAAATTTCTTTTTATTCTTCCATGTTGTATTCCATTATTCTGCTGCATTATATCTACAGTATGTGTGAATAGTGTTCCTGGTTGCTATCTATAGTGGTTTGTGGGTTGGCCTGTATACTTAGTTTTTGGTAGGCCTTTGAGGAACGGGGTTGGTGTGTGTGTAGGCCTGCAGTGCCATAATAGGCTACTGTCCTTTTTCCTTCCACCACACAGCATCCTCTAACTCGGGCCTTGGTTAACCCTCTAGGGGGTGGCAGCCAATCTTCAACCTACTAAGATCCCAACTCTTGTGCCTTTAGTTTTAGCAGCAATACATTCGGTGCAGTTTGGGACTAGGGGTCGAGCCTGTTACTAGGTGAGGTTGTCCCCATTGTACTCGGATGTATTGAGCTAACCCCAGATTATGTTGTAAGTGATAAGTCATTAAAGTTGTTTATCCCTTACAACACCACTGCCGTGCTGTGGTGAAGAGAGCCACTCAGTGTATTATTAGGACATAGGCTAGGGATAATAGGCTTGGCACAGAGGTTTATTGTACTGGACTTTCCATGGGTTTTTGCTTTGTATTGTTCTCAATTCCTAAGCGATTGGGCATGATACAGTGTTTTGGGAGTCTAGTAGTGGTATGGTGGGATAATGTTGGTGCAGTATAGAATAACCTTAGAAGTTCTCTTGCATACTACACGCACTATGGAATACTCTCGGGGACAATAAATAATTTTTGTGTCTCCTTGTTACTGCCTTAATAAGCAAGGAGGAAGATAACCATTTTTCCTAGAGAACCTGCGTGTCTTGGTGTTTGAGTCAGATATTAAGAGTGTGTCTGTTGCAGGGTAGTACGGTGCTGTGGGCTAGGCTATGTAAGCATCTGGTTGCCCCGGCTGCCTTCGTAACAATATATATATATATTTGTTTTTTCATGATATTTTAATAAAAGGACCTGATCCCATCTCCTGGCTGACCCCCTTGCACAAGTCTTTCCACTCTTCATGGCCAAACCAACCAAGTCCACTAATGTGATTTTTCTCATCCATACTCCAAATGGCCAGCCTCTCTTTTGTTCCTCATTGAAGACTTCATTTCCAATTAAACCCCACACACCGATTTTATCATTCTGATTTCATTGTGCTCTCATTTGCCGACTTCATCCTGTTATTGCACAGGCCACTCATGGCTGGTCCATCACTGACTAAACAGCTCTAGTCTGTTTCTAGCAATTCCTAACCTATACTAACATCTAATATGAGTTGTTTTATTTTTAACTTAGATTTTTGTAGTTCTTATTTTCCAAAATGTTGTAGTTCGTATTTTCATTTCTTATTATAACCACAAATAGATTCAAGCTCTGTAGCCTACTTAGAATTTTGTAGTTCTTATTTTCTAAATTAGATTTTGTAGTTCGTATTTTCATTTCTTTATTATAACTCCACAAAGCCCTGCTACAACATCAAAGAATCAAGACAAACTTCTCGTACATATAAGTATCCAGAACATCAGCTTAACCCCTTTAATTAACAGGTATGGTTTTCTTATAAGTTTCAAATTTCATAAATAGTTTCGAATAAGCTACAAAACTTATAATAACTAAATAGGGTACCCATTATATCTACCAATACCGGTATTTAAAAATTTATCATCAGGAAATCTTGGCTTAGTAACAAATCTACCTTTTATCACAAATCTGAAAATTACAGTTGTGGAAAATATGATTAGTTAGGGTCCGGTATCGGTACTTTTCTCTCTAGCATGGTATATTTTCATATACTGAATATATACCGGTACTGTATATTGATATATGGGTCAATATGTACACTCGGTCCAAAAAGTATCTGCACCCCTACCCTGATAATCTGGTGTGTACAGCTTGGTAGGGTTTGCATATCTACCTGTAGCTATATCCATCTATACTACTATCTACCTATACTACCTAAGAAGACCTACAACCTATACTACCAAGCTGTACACACCAGATTATCAGGGTAGGGGTGTAGATACTTCTTGGACCGAGTGTACAACAGCATTCGTACAAAGAAGCATTTTCTCAACTATTTTGACAATATCTGATCTACAATATTCTTAAATCCTTTGAACCAATCCCATGCTCATACAATTACCTTACTTATTAACAAAATTATAATCTACAATAATATTTACCTCTAGGTCAGCCCAAAAATGTTTTGTAATGATGCTTCCTGCTGTAGTTTAATAGAACATAATAGTACAGTAAATACTGTAAAGATTATATATATATTTTTCTTTCAGTTGACATGGTGAACTACTGTTGCTGAAGGACAACCAAGATCTAATCTAGACTTGTAAATCAGGGAAAGAGGGATAATTGCCTGCGTTCTGAAATAACAATATTATTGTTATTAATCTCACCACCACACCCCCAGTGAAATTAATTAAAGTATATATGATCCACCGGGATTCGAACCCGGGTTATCACACACATATTTTTGCCACCTTAACCATTACACCACCAGGACGGTTATGTTTTCTTTATTAACACATGTAATAGTTTTACTAAACTAATCAATGATGCTATAATAATGTTGAAGGTAGCTAAATACAGTACCGGTACATTACCGTACTAATAAATTACATGAGTATTGTTTAACAAAACTAAAGTTTGGTTAATTTTCATGTAGTATTACCTACTATAGGAAAAATGATTGAAAGATAGTCTATTCTCAGTAGCCTATACTTCCACAATCAATTTTTTTATTCTCAGTATACTTCTACAATGAAATTTTGTCCTTGTATTGTGCATAAATTGAGCTTCAGAATACAAGGAATCGCCGCCGCCGGCCAGGGGGGCTACGCCCCCCGGACCCCCTGTTATGTCGCAGGGGGCTGCGCCCCCCGCGAACGCCGCGCAATATTGATCCTTGTAAGCTTAGAAAAATGATCCAGAACTTGATATTTCCTGCTTTGGCACCCTGGGTACTGTACCCTTGAGGAGGGTAAGCAACAAGTGACCGAAGCGTCAGGAAGACGGAGCACTGGGGCCGTAATATCAATACAGGGGCAGAGTATGCCAGATTGAGGAGGCCGCAGAGTCGCAGTCTAAACCAAAACGCTCCCCATCAAGGCTAGGCTAAAAACGGAAGTGAGCCTAATCGGTTCTGGAGCCAGTAATATATGAAATTACAAGGCGCCACCAGGTACTGTACCCTTGATGAGGGATATAATCAATACCGTAGGAGGGGCAGTAGACAGAACAAAAACTGTCAGACAAAAACTCATCAGAACGGGCTACGTCCGCGGTTTTGTGGGACTGTATCCATGGAGACAGAGCACTGGGTCCGTCAATCAAAAAGTGAGCATTGTATGCCAGATTGAGGTTGCCACAGTGTTGAAAACCAAACGCCCTAGGCTAGGCCAAAACTCGGAAGGTAGCCTATTCGGTACCTGAGGCAGTAATATATGAAATTACCAGGTGCACTAGTTTCTGCACTCTTGAAGAGAGGCAGCAACAAGTAAAAAGACCACCAAAAGGGATCAGCCCTACAAGGGTCAGCGCCACCCTTCCAACCAACTAGAAGGGCACAAGTAAGCCTAGGCCTAATTTCACGAAAAGAAAAGCAAAAATAAAGGCAGTGACAAAAAACTATAATGACAAGAAGCTTACTAAAGACAAAACTAAAGCCACCGCAAGTGAAATGAATACAAAAGGCAAAGCCTAAATGAACGAGGGTCGCCCAAGCGGCGACGCATGCGCAGATGGCAAAAATTGAAGTAACCTCCAGTTTCGACGCTACACTCCAAGAAAAACACACCTGAGCCCAGTTTTCAGTGTGCCTTCAGCACGTATCATGTCTAGAAACACAGGTACCTTAAATAAGGCCCACAACACCCCCAAAGGGGAGGTGACAGGAGTTATAGGCACAAAAACAGAGCACCAGAAAAAGTGTGTGCGTCATATAGTGTAGGGCGAAAAGGAATGTCTAATGAACCCGGTCGGGTTGTGCGGTGGACCCTTGACAATGACTTAAGGAGCCAGATAGGATGGACAATGTTCTGCAATTTTCTCTTTTCTTTCTCATCAATATTTTCATTTCCTTTAAAATAGTAGCCTCAAGAGTGTGTACAACGTACCTAGTAGAGAGAGTAAGGTGCTACTCTAGATGTTATCGATTTAATCGCGCTAGTGATTACGATAATTGTCCGCTCCAGAGCGGAACGGAATTATACGATAGGTATATAGCTCTACGTTGGAGACGTACAGGCTACTACTAAATAAACTTATTTGTTTAACAGTATCTCAGCCATTTTATGGCCTTGAAAAGTAGCTAAATGCCCTCTCTGACAACCTAAAATGTCAAACATTTCCCGGGGGGGGGGGGGGGGGTTTGTGCCCCCGGACCCCCCTATAAAACCAGGGGGGCTTCGCCCCCCAGACCCACCCTCGTATTGATTCCTTAAACTATATTTTTCTCTAATCCTTAATTACTACTGACATACAAAAAATCTCTTTTGGCACCCTGTCACTGACTGAACTGATAAAAGCTTTCCAGGATAGTAGGACTCCGACCTGTATTTGTAGGGAGGCTGGGAGGATAATAATACTAATCATTTGTAGTCCATAGATATAGCCTACAGTATATTAAACTAGAATATACGTTAAGGCGGCATGTTGTTTTCTACTGCTGGGCTGGTCGCTAGGCCTAGGCGGATAGGGTTGCGGGTTGCTGTCCTCGACAACCTATTAATATAAAAAATATAACAAAAATAAACATTATTTTAAGTTCTTCAATTATATTTACCAACTCCCAAGTACCGGTACAATACAATCAGCAACGGAATGTAGGAAAAGATTACTATAACGACCTAGGATTAGTTTTTATTTTTTTTTTTTTTTTTTTCAAAATTTGTCTAGATAACCTTATTTTTTTAACAGTATCTCAGCCATTTAATGGCCTTGAAAAGTCGCTAAATGCCCTCTCTGACAACCTAAAATGTCAAAGAATTTCCAGGATAGTAGGACTCCGACCTGTATTTGTAGGGAGGCTGGGAGGATAATAATACTAATAATTTGTAGTTCATAGATATAGCCTACAGTATATTAAACTAGAATATACGTTAAGGCGGCATGTAGTTTTCTACTGCTGGGCTGGTCGCTAGGCCTAGGCGGCTAGGGTTACGGGTTGCTGTCCTCAACAACCTATTAATATAAAAAATAAAACAAAAATAAACATTATTTTAAGTTCTTCAATTATATTTACAAACTCCCAAGTACCGGTACAATACAATCAGCAACGGAATGTCGGAAAAGCATACTATAACGATCTAGGATTTTTTTTTTTTTTTTTTTTTTCCAAAATTTGTCTAGATAACCTTATTTTTTTAACAGTATCTCAGCCATTTTATGGCCTTGAAAAGTCGCTAAATGCTCTCTCTGACAACCTAAAATGTCAAAAATGTCACGGGGGGCATGACCCCGGACCCCCCTATATAACCAGGGGGGCTTCGCCCCCCGGACCCCCCCTCGTATTGATTCCTTAAACTACATTTTTCTCTAATCCTTAATTACTACTGACATAAAAAAAATATCTTTTGGCACCCTGTCACTGACTGAACTGAACTGATAAAAGCTTTCCAGGATAGTAGGACTCCAACCTGTATTTGTAGGGAGGCTGGGAGGATAATAATACTAATCATTTGTAGTTCATAGATATAGCCTACAGTATATTAAACTAGAATATATGTTAAGGCGGCATGTAGTTTTCTACTGCTGGGCTGGTCGCTAGGCCTAGGCGGCTAGGGTTGCGGGTTGCTGTCCTCGACAACCTATTAATATAAAAAATATAACAAAAATAAACATTATTTTAAGTTCTTCAATTATATTTACCAACTCCCAAGTACAGTAAACCCTCGCTCTTTCGTACTTCACACTTTCGGAATTCCAAGGCTTTCGGACACGCATTTCAATTCGAACTCATGGTTCAGCCTTTCGGATTTGTCCGAAAGGCTGAGAAAATACCTCCGTCCTTTTTGGACTACACTTTCGGACTACATTTAACTTCTGACTCATTCTTCAGCCTTTCGGATTTGTCCGAAAGGCTGAGAAAAATTAAATCGCATTCGGACCAAAGAGCCGAGTTTCGGACTTGTCTGGTTAGGTGAATGTGTATTCGGACTTATAAACTTCGGACATTATTTCAGCCTTTCGAATTTGTCTGAAAGGCTGAGAAAAATTATATTGCATTCGGACCGAAGAGCCGAGTTTCGGACTTATAAACTTCGGACATTTTTTCAGCCTTTCGGATTTGTCTGAAAGGCTGAAGTGTGAGTTCGGACTCGGCCCTTTCGGACTTTTGACACTTTCGGACAGGGGTCTCCCCCAATTAGTCCGAAAGAGTGAGGGTTTACTTACCGGTACAATACAATCAGCAACGGAATGTAGGAAAAGCATACTATAATGACCTAGGATTAGGCTATTTTTTTTTTTGTTTTTTTTTTTTTTTTTTTTTTTTTTCCCAAAATTTGTCTAGATAACCTTATTTTTTTTAACAGTATCTCAGCCATTTTATGGCCTTGAAAAGTCACTAAATGCCCTCTCTGACAACCTAAAATGTCAAACATTACCCGGGGGGGGCATGCCCCCGGACCCCCCTATAAAACCAGGGGGGCTTCGCCCCCCAGACCACCCCTCGTATCGATTCCTTAAACTCTATTTTTCTCTAATCCTTAAATACTACTGACATAAAAAAAATCTCTTTTGACACCCTGTCACTGACTGAACTGATAAAAGCTTTCCAGGATAGTAGGACTCCGACATGTATTTGTAGGGAGGCTGGGAGGATAATAATACTAATCATTTGTAGTTCATAGATATAGCCTACAGTATATTAAACTAGAATATATGTTAAGGCGGCATGTAGTTTTCTACTGCTGGGCTGGTCGCTAGGCCTAGGCGGCTAGGGTTGCGGGTTGCTGTCCTCGACAACCTATTAATATAAAAACTAAAACAAAAATAAAAATTATTTTAAGTTCTTCAATTATATTTACCAACTCCCAAGTACCGGTACAATACAATCAGCAACGGAATGTAGGAAAAGATTACTAGAACGACCTAGGATTAGGCTATTTTTATATTTTTTTCAAATTTTCAAAATTTGTCTAGATAACCTTATTTTTTTAACAGTATCTCAGCCATTTTATGGCCTTGAAAAGTCGCTAAATGCCCTCTCTGACAACCTAAAATGTCAAAAATTTCCTGGGTGGGGGCATGCACCCGGACCCCCCGATAAAACCAGGGGGGCTTCGCCCCCCGGACCCCCCCTCGTATTGATTCCTTAAACTATATTTTTCTCTAATCCTTAATTACTACTTACATAAAAAAAATCTCTTTTGGCACCCTGTCACTGACTGAAACTGAACTGATAAAAGCTTTCCGGGATAGTAGGACTCCGACCTGTATTTGTAGGGAGGCTGGGAGGATAATAATACTAATCATTTGTAGTTCATAGATATAGCCTACAGTATATTAAACTAGAATATACGTTAAGGCGGCATGTAGTTTTCTACTGCTGGGCTGGTCGCTAGGCCTAGGCGGCTAGGGTTGCAGGTTGCTGTCCTCGACAACCTATTAACCCGGGAGCTGCGGGGAGACTCTTAAGAGTTCCCCCGGCGCACTGCGGGGAGACTCTTAAGAGTCAGAGAAAAAAAAAATCAACTTTTGACATCGAATTATTTTTTTATTTTATTTTTTTTTTTTTTTTTTTTTTTTTATATTTTTTGGCCCCTGGGCTATGCAAAATCTCAGTCCTCTACCTCCCCTCCTTCCCCACTTTCCTCCTCTCCTTCAGTTCTCACCTATTTTCCCTGTTAGTCCCTTATTCTGAGGTATATTTTCGTGCTAACATTAGAAATCCGATTGGAGGGTGTGGTCATCACTGATAGCAAGCGAGTGCAAGAGAGAGAGAGAGTATCGATCGACTGTGTCTCAGTGGCCTTGGGGGAAATTGGCGGGAAAGCAGATTGCCTCACCCATACATTATACAACTCGCGGGCTATATCTCCGATTTTGACCATCCAAACGCTGTTTTCACTCGTTTTATTGTTGTTTCAGGTTAATACCTTTATAATCAACCCATAATAGGCGCATATGGATAAGTATTAATGCTATTAATGGCACAATGAATATTTTAGTGACGGAAACACCTCAAATACGTCAGCACAGGGGGACGTTTCCAATTACCCCCATGCGCACTTCAGAGGTTAATATAAAAAATAAAATAAAAATAAAAATTATTTTAAGTTCTTCTATTATATTTACCAACTCCCAAGTATCGGTATAATACAATCAGCAACGGAATGTAGGAAAAGCATACTATAACGACCTAGGATTAGGCTAATTTTTTTTTTTTTTTTTAATTTTCAAAATTTGTCTAGATTGGGAGGTTTGACACTCTCCCAATACCAAAGAAGGAAAACCTTCTATTTGGTAGGTAGCCTCAGAGTATCCAACATAGAGCTATTTACCTATCGTATATATCCGTTCCGTTCTGGAGCGGACAATTATCGTAATCACAAGCGCGATTAAATCGATAACATCTAGAGTAGCACCTTACTCTCTCTACTAGGTACGTTGTACACACTCTTGAGGCTACTATTTTAAAGGAAATGAAAATATTGATGAGAAAGAAAAGAGAAAATTGCAGAACATTGTCCATCCTATCTGGCTCCTTAAGCCATTGTCGGGTCCACTGCACAACCCGACCGGGTTCATTAGACATCCAGGTATCAAGTTAATTAGACAAGATTGGATGGGCAGGGGTACGGCGTGAGGGCGGGATACTATGACGTTGGATACTCCTAGGCTACCTACCAAATAGAAGGTTTTCCTTCTTTGGTATTGGGAGTGTCAAACCTCCCAATTTAGTAGTAGCCTCTACGTCTCCAACGTAGGGCTAGAGTAACAAATCGGAGGCGGACATCCAAGCGAAAAAACACAAACTTAGCCCTTAGGAAATATCAGGACCATGGAAAGACTGACTTAAACAAGAGAGTTTATATAAAGAGTGTACAGACAGGTGCATATCAAGAGAGGTCAAGTACAGTCCAGTCTTATTCCATGAGATAACTTAGCCTAAGACAAATAATGATGCATTTCATAATGATGAATATAAAGTCCAGGATGCCCCCCCCCCCTTCCTTCCGGAAGAAAGCAGGACGACCCATACTGGAACGAGTAAATACCGGCATACGCCGAATATGAGTACCGTACAGGATGTGACGAGAAACTACATGAGCAGTGTCAGTGACGAGCACTAAAAGCCATATGAGAAAAGTTCAGTGGTATGAAGACAAGACATACCGAAAGAATGTAGTATACTTAAGACTAGAAAGTATCACAAAACCTTGCCCAGTTATTAATCTTTAACATAGGTGCAAGTATGGATATAGTGCAATACCCTTCCCTCCCCCCAATAAGGAAGGACAGGACAGAAGGAAAAGAGACAGAAGGAACCCCCGCAGGGAGACCCTGAGGGAACCTGCAGGCCCAACGCACTACAAGGACGCCCCGGTCTGTCGGTGGACAACGACAGAGAGGAGGAGACAAACGTGGTGGGGGAAGACCAAAGCCCTGTGTCGGCAAAGTCCGGGCGAGAAAAAGCAAGTAAAACCTGAATGGAGCAGCGTACGAACGGACGGCATGAGCTGTGCCCTGAACGTACGGGTTACCGGCTCGAAGAACCCGACACAGGTGAAGTCCCACAGCACGGCGATCAAGCCTCCTATCGGACGTAGGCGCCACCCGTAATGTGAACCCCGACACTGGCCTGGCCGAGTACACATACGGATGCAGGGTTTGAACCGGCCAGAACGGACGATGAACCCTACCACGTGTGGAAGCCGGTACAGGAAAGGCCGAAAAACGGGAGTGTCGCGTACGGTTGTAGCCACAAAACGAACAGACGGAGCCAAAGTAACCGATCCAAGGACGGGAGAAAACGGAAGCAAGGCCGGGTCTTAGACATGGCAGCCATCTCCGAGACACCGTCACCCGCCGCCAAAGCCAGAAGGAACAGTGTCATGGCATGGAAGTGTCCAGGCGCGGGGTAAAGAGCGTAAGAGGCAGACGAAACCCTCCGCCAAAGACCACTGAGGAGGAATCTGACGCGGGGTAGGCCTAAGTCCAAAGCAGGCCTGCATGAGGAAATCCAACGCCCTGTGAGGAACGACCAACCCCGTGAATGACTCAAACGGTACCCAATTGGCCAACAGGCGGGTCCTAAGCGTGGTGCATATGTTGGGATGCATCTCAAAAATAACCAAATGAGGTAGGGAAACACGAACGCCACCGACATGCGTGTCCGCGATGCGTTGGTCATCCCCGAAGGAAAACCGTGCCAGTGAGAGACGGAAGTCTGCCACTGAGAATGTGGCCAGTGGAGAGGATTTGACAGGCAAAGAACGACTAAACGTCGGCAGCCACCCTGCCTCACAAATATCCACGATGTGAAGGCCAACGAGGGCCCGAGGCCTCCAATCGATCCCAAGTGGAAATCGGGGAACGATAGGGGAACAGGACTTGGGCGCCACCGCCACAGCTGAGCGGACCAGGCGCGTGCCGGCCAGAGGGAATAATAATAATAATAATAATAATAATAATAATATTTATTCAGTTAGCAATTTACAGAGTTGGTACCACATAGTTTGTTACAAATATGACATGTACCAGCCTTGCATAATTCCAACTAAGGATAGCCCAATAAGGCCGTTAGGCGTATTTCCATTGGGGTCCTTGTGGGATTAGGTTAGCTGGGGAAAAATGGGGAGGATAAAGAAATGGATACTTTAGAAAAAGTATTTCTAGGGGGTTATTTTAAGATACCTTACATCCTATAGTAAATAGTAAATAAACTGAACAACCAAACAAAGTTCATTTACCCACTCAGCCTGCGGAGGACTTTGCACATCAAAAAGGGCGTCGGGTGGCGGAAACACATCGAATACGGTGTGTTGGAAAGACCAAACTACCCAGGAGCTCTGTCCCATCGACAGAGCAATCGCCCATAGGTCGGCAGTCCCGGGTAGGCAGGGTACACGCAGTGCGACGGTGGAAAGGAGTGCGTGGCAAAATAGGTACCCCGCCAGGTCCTGAAGAACGAAAAGACTACGCAATCACCCGACTTAGGGTGACAGGCGTGCTCGACCTGTCCCAGTCGAGGCCCGCCCACGGCACATCTTGTGACGGCGGAAGGCAGGACTCGGGAACGGCGACTAGGAATCCGAACCGAGGAGGAACAAGGAGAGCGGCGTGCACACAGTGTGCGGGAGAGTTCGCGGAGAAGATCCCACCCACCAAGGAAAAGAGGAGCGGAAGACCCCGAGTGAACAGGGGAGGCAAGGCCAGTCCGACGAGGGTCGTAAAGACACGAGGGGTGACATGGAGACCGAAGGGTAAACCGCCGATACGTGACATAATGAGAGTCATCAAGACGAGGCACGAAAGGTCGACCACCGGTCACAACACCTCGCTGTCCAGCACGGAGACCAGAAAGACATGCGACAGGAAGTCCCGCTGGTGAGGCGAGACTACCCGAAGAATCCCATGGACAGAATAACAGAGGCGACGTCTGGGGAGACAGGCCGAGGTCATGCAGGTCGCAGGAGCGGAAACTTGGACCGGCACCCCGAGGACAGACCCCGCCGTAGTACCCGGGGTGCCCACGAACGGCGAAGCGAAACCGAGAGTGGGGACGCAAGAGCCGGTAGGGGCCCCGAGTCTGGCGGCCTCGTTACGAGCCGGCCTGCCGACCCCAACGAAGAGGAAGTGGTTGAGGAGGGTCGGGACATCCCAGGCGGACGGGGAGCGAAGAGCCCCGCAGCAGCAAAGAGGGAAGACCCCTGCCATGCAGGAGCAGAGAAGAGCCCCTCCGGAGTGAGCACAGAAAGCAACAGCGACGTGTTGACCTCAGCTGGCGCCAGTGTACAGAAGGAAAACCACAGAGACTGGCGACAACGCGCAGCCTCATGGAAGGGACACTGCAGGAAGTCGACGGATGCGAGCCTCAGTTGCAGACGCCCGAAGTGGGCCCCACCCTTCCCGAGCACCCTAGTCGGTGGAGCTACAATAAGCCTGAGGGGAAGCCGAGCTAGGTGCAGACGCTCGAAGAGGATGGAGAGCATGCGAGCAGTGCGCCACCAGGGCTTGTGAACACGTTCCAGGGCACCCTTCTCTGGTGGCGTGAAGGAACGTGGCATACATCCAGAAAGATAACGGAGGGGCAAAGAATCAGGCCCAAAATGGAGGTGAAACCCCGGATGAAGGCATGACGAGGCTCGAAACGGAGGAGCAGCCGACAGGAGGGAGTGGGGAAGAACCCATCTCCGACCGAACCCCGAAGTCGACGCCCTCCGTCAGCCACAAGGAACAGTAAAAGAGAAACTATGGAAAGACACAACTGAAACTCAGACGACGCCGACAGAGTACCTACCAACTCGCAGGCACCGGGCGCACTCCTTGTGCATGTGTAAGAGCTCGTTCCGGGAGGGATGCCGCCACGTGCCCCCACGATGACGGTTTCCCGTAAAGGGAAGGGAAGCGACGTCCGTTAGGGACCGGAAACGTCCCGAGGGACGGAACATGGACAGGCCGACCAACCAGCCCCAGGCTACACGCAGGGAGCACGACTAAAGAAGTCGATGCCGCCTGGGAGCGATTGGGAGGAAGGACAACCGGAGCAGCAACCACAGGTAGAGCAGGTTACGTGGGCAAGAACACCACCCAGTACGGAAGCACGCCCGGAGATCATACAGGGGAAGAGACAGGGCGGAGTGGAGCCGTAGACCGTCGGAGACGTGGTGAAGGAGAGCGGCGTCTCCCCTACGACCCGGCGTCCTCGGAAACAGTAGGGACAGCCGAACGAGGCATCGGGGGAAAAGCGGTCAGGCGCCAGGGAGACAGCAGAGGAAAGAGGAAGCATGGCACGCACCCCTTCGTTGAGGAAGCGCGGAAACCGTCGGAGGCGGTCCGTGACAGAGAGAGCGAAACCCCGAACATGGAGCGCAGAGGCGAGACCTTGCCTCTACAGCGTCCGGGAACGTAGGACGAGACCCAAAGGTCAAGATCGACGAGACACGGTCTACACCTCCGAGGGTTAAACCCATCGCGGTTGGAGCACGAAACATGGGTAGGACTCGCCATGTCCCAATGGGCATGGCAGGACGGGAACCCCCACAGTGTGCGCAGGGAGGAAAGGACATCCCCACTGCAACCAGAAAGGAAAAAAGATACCGATGGCCCATGTATGAAGCGCCCCAGGCAGAGCAAGGGAAGAAAGTAGGCGGGCCACAAAGAGTTACCACAGGTAAATAGGAGGGACGGTAGTAGAGTGTCCCAAGAATATCGCCATGTACAGAAGCATGGGGCGGATGGAGGCAAAACCGGTCAGCGGTGGCCTCCTGAGCCTTGGGTGGAGCCACATGGACGGACTGAACCGGACAGAGGAGTCGGAGATCGTCGGCGGGATGGGGAAGGAGAGCGACGACCCACCTTCGTTGCGGAGTCCTCGGAAACAGCTAGGATGCCCGAACGAGGCACTTGGAGGAAAGGCGATCTGGCGCCTTGAAGACTTCCGACGCGCACAAGGAGGAAGTGACATCCACATCGCAATTGGAAAGTAAAAGATACTGATGTCCCATGTATGAAGCACAGGAAATGTGTGCAAGCACAATATTGGTAAAAAAAACTGAATTCTTGATAGGAGAGTACCCCCTTCCCCTGTTGAGGCAGGGAAGGACGAAAAAGGGGGGCCCTTCGAATCAGGCACGAGGGCAGAAAACGCACAAAAGTGGTCACTACACCCTGCAAATGGAGCACCTTTCATGAAAGTGAGTATGTCCCCCCCCCCCCCTTGTGCGTGGTGAAGAATGAAGAGGGACCCCCCATGCGGAAGGTCAGGGAGAGACCAGGCGAACCAGCAAGTGCAAAGAATCCTGTGCAAGTCCCGAGAAGGAAGGCATGAAAAGCCTTATAAAGGAAGAGGATAATAATAATACCCAAAGGTTGAAGGTACTGAAGAGAAGAAGACGCCCAAGGGTACCATCAGAGTAGAGTGGGAGCACAATCTGATGAAAAGGAGAAGTCCGTGAACTACTGCAACCGAGTCCCTATACAGAGGCAAAGCAAAGCACCCTAGCACCGACCCAGAGAGGAGTGGACCAGAACGGGCCGCTCCGCTCGGGGGCGGAAATCCGCTCTGGAGCGGAATGGAGGATGTAGGACGAATGTAGGAAGGGTGGAACTCACCAACCGGTGAGGAACCCGTGGCGAGAGCAGAGCGAAGTAGACATGATAAACACCATTATTAAAGATGAGAAAATCCCAGAGGATTGGCTCAAAAGTGTAATAGTAAATATATACAAAGGAAAAGGGGATGCGCTAGATAGAGGAAATTATAGGGGCCTGAAAATGCTTGACCAAATCATGAAGGTCTGTGAGAGAGTCCTTGAGGGTTTGATCAGGCAAAGCATCTCTATTGATGATATGCAGTTTGGTTTTATGCCAGGACGTGGTACAACCGATGCTATCTTCATAGTCAGGCAGATACAGGAAAGATACCTACTAAAAGGCAGGGATCTTTACTTTGTGTTTGTGGACCTGGAGAAGGCCTTTGATAGGGTACCTAGAGATGTTGTACAGTGGGCTATGAGGAAACTTGTGTGGAAGAGTGGCTGGTGCGTGTGATAATGAAGATGTATGAGGATTCGCGAAGTTCGGTGAGGGTGAAAGGTGTACTGAGTGATGAATTCGCAGTCCGTGTTGGAGTCCATCAGGGTTCAGTGTTAAGCCCCCTCCTCTTTATTATGGTCTTGGAGGCGCTGTCTAGAGTTTTTAGAGGCGGACTCCCGTTGGAACTGTTTTATGCAGACGATTTAGTCCTAATAGCTGACAGTATGCAGGATGCTGAGGCCAAATTCAGAAAGTGGAGAGAGGGCATGGCGAGCAAGGGTTAAGAGTCAATATTAACAAAACCAAGGTTATGCATTGTAGTTTGAGACGAGGCAATGTGGAAAAGAGCGGTGCATACCCATGTGCAGTGTGTGGAAAGGGAGTGGGCGTTAACTCAATTCAATGTAGCATCTGTCGATGTTGGGTACACCATGGGAGTAAGCGCTGTAGTAGAATAAAGGGGCCCCTGCCGAAGGATAAGTCAGAAATAGAGAAATTTGAGTGCGTAGTGTGCAAAGGCGAGCTTGTGTTAAGTGATGATCCTGTGCCTGTGAATTTTGGAAATGAGTCTTTGGAGCTGGTGAACAAGTTTTGTTACCTAGGAGATACCATCTCTGCCGGTGGTGGGGCCGAGGCTGCCACTGTTGCTAGAATTAGGTGTGGCTGGGGGAAGTTCAGAGAATTGATGCCAATCCTGACCATGAAAAGAATGCCTCTCCCCCTGAAGGGAAAGGTGTATGCCTCATGTGTTAGAAGTGCAATGACGTATGCCTCAGAAACATGGGCCGTTAAAGTAGAGGATGTCAACAGAATGGAGCGTAATGAGATGAGAATGGTGAGATGGATGTGTGGGGCCAGGCTACAGGATAGAATAACAAATGTTGAGCTGAGGAGACGTTTAGGTATAAAGAGTATTAGCGAGGTGATGCGTACAAGTAGACTGGGATGGTATGGACATGTGGAGAGAATGGATGAACAAAATTGGGTGACAAAATGCAGGTCTGTGATTGTGGAGGGAGCTGCACCAAGGGGTGGACCGAGGAAGACCTGGGATCGGACTATACGCGCCGATCTCAAATCCAAGAACTTGACAAGTGAAGCAGCCCTTAACAGGGTTGCCTGGAACGCCGCCATTAGGACAAGAGACTGAAACTGCACTTATGTGTGGAACACTCAGTCTTAAAATGTTATGTATGTATGTATGTATGTACATACTACACTGGAACCAGAAGAAAAAACCCTGTGAAGTCCCCGCGTAGGCCATGGGAAGGCATGCATGTATGTCATCGACAGGAACAAGAATAAAGCCCGTTTGTAAGCACCATGAAAATAAACGCCATGGCAATGCACGCATGTATGTCATTGGCAGAGACAAGACGAAAGCCTGGTCGGAAGCACCACGAAAAAACCACTGAAAGTCGATGAATCCAGAAGAAGAAGGCCAAAGAGTGCCCCCGAAATGGGAGGCCAGGCAGGAGTATGTCATGAGGTCATGCACAAAATAAAAATCAGAGATCCCAGAATAGGCTACAGGCACCAGGTCAGGGAGTAGCCTAAAAGCTCCCACTAGGCCTGGAGACTGGAGTCCCGTCCAATGAAGGAGAGTGCTCCCCCCCCCCCCCCCATGTCCCCCTGGAAGGTAAAGCTGAAGAGAACCCTCCAAAAGGAGGACAGGAAGGCCATAGGGGAACCAGCAACAGGCCAAAGAGCCCCAAACCCCAGGTCAGAAAAAACCAAGGGGTAGGCTCAACTCTCTGAAGAACTGAAGGAAACCCCACCCCAAAATATAATGGAGACCAATACCTTAAGGCCGGTATCAGTGAAGAGGTCCTGTAGGTCAGAAAGCACAGCCTGGTAAAAAGGAGCATTAAAATATGTCTTAATGGAAATACAGGACGACCAGTCTAGGCCTAAACCGAAGCAAAAGTAGCGCGACCGTAAACGGCAACGTCCGTTGGAGAGCGGAAAAGTACCGACATCGAGCGGGAACGTCCGCGTCCCAAGGCGGGCGGAATCGTCCGTATACGGACTCGTACGTTCAGGCGTGGGAAGTGGTATGAGACAGCAGTAGTGCGTGAGGGAAAAGGCCCGTCCGAGAGCGGAGAAGCCCAGATGGGCCCTGCCGTAAGCCAAGGACCCAGGAAAGGTAGCCTGGCAAGTCACAGCAGACGTGGGACCGTCTGTGGGTAACAGACAGCGTGAAAACAGACCTCTGACATAGAACGGAAAGTCCCGTTCTAGAGCGTCTGTGGGTATCAGTCAGTGTGAAAACAGACCTCCGACATAGAACGGAAAGTCCCGTTCGAGATCGGAGGGGCCCAGGGAGACCATGGGTCCGTAAATGAAAGGTCCGACCTAGAGCGGGGAGTACCCGACCCAGGGTGGCAACCCATCGGTACGTCTGAGAGGTCTGTGGCACCCAGGAAGGTGGAAGGCCAGTAAAATAAAAGTCCCTTCCAAAAGCGGAGGGGCCCAAAGGTAACCCTCCTAAAGTCACATCAGGCGCAGGAGAGCCTGTGGGTAATCAAGTGCACGACTGTAGTGGGGGGCAGTACGGTAGACAGAATAAAAACTTGTCAGAGGAAAACACATCAGAACGGGCTACGTTCACAGTTTTGCGGGACTGAGACCAGGTAGACAGAGCACTGGAGCCGTCAATCAAAAAGTGAGCATTGTATGCCAGATTGAGGTTGCCACAGTGTTGAAAGCCAAACGCCCCCCCCCCCCCCCATAGGCTAGGCCAAAACTCGGAAGTTAGCCTAGTCGGCACTTGAGTCAGTAATATATGAAATTACAGGGAGCCACTACGGACCGAACCTTTGATGAGGGTAAGCAACAAGGGATCGTAGCTACAGGAATACAGAGCACTGGGGCCGCCGATCAATACAGGGGCATTTATGCCAGATTGAGGAGGCCACAGAGTTGTACACCAAACGCCCCCCTTCTAGGCTAGGCTAAAAAAGTTAGCCTATTCGGTACCCGAGTCAGATGAAAAATGAATTGGAATAGGCTAGGCGAAAAAATGGAAGTTAGCCTATTTGGTACCAGAGCAAGTAATATATGAAATTACAGGGAGTCACCAGGTACTGTACCCTTGAGGAGGGTAAGCAACAAGTGACCGAAGCATCAGGAAGACGGAGCACTGGGGCCGTAATATCAATACAGGGGCAGAGTATGCCAGATTGAGGAGGCCGCAGAGTCGCAGTCTAAACCAAAACGCCCCCCATCAAGGCTAGGCTAAAAACGGAAGTGAGCCTAATCGGTTCTGGAGCCAGTAATATATGAAATTACAAGGCGCCACCAGGTACTGTACCCTTGATGAGGGATATAATCAATACCGTACGAGGGGCAGTAGACAGAACAAAAACTGTCAGACAAAAACTCATCAGAACGGGCTACGTCCGCGGTTTTGTGGGACTGTATCCATGGAGACAGAGCACTGGGTCCGTCAATCAAAAAGTGAGCATTGTATGCCAGATTGAGGTTGCCACAGTGTTGAAAACCAAACGCCCTAGGCTAGGCCAAAACTCGGAAGGTAGCCTATTCGGTACTTGAGGCAGTAATATATGAAATTACCAGGTGCACTAGTTTCTGCACTCTTGAAGAGAGGCAGCAACAAGTAAAAAGACCACCAAAAGGGATCGGCCCTACAAGGGTCAGCGCCCCCCTTCCAACCAACTAGAAGGGCACAAGTAAGCCTAGGCCTAATTTCACGAAAAGAAAAGCAAAAATAAAGGCAGTGACAAAAAACTATAATGACAAGAAGCTTACTAAAGACAAAACTAAAGCCACCGCAAGTGAAATGAATACAAAAGGCAAAGCCTAAATGAACGAGGGTCGCCCAAGCGGCGATGCATGCGCAGATGGCAAAAATTGAAGTAACATCCAGTTTCGACGCTACACTCCAAGAAAAACACACCTGAGCCCAGTTTTCAGTGTGCCTACAGCACGTATCATCTGTTTAGAAACACAGGTACCTTAAATAAGGCCCACAACACCCCAAAGGGGAGGTGACAGGAGTTGTAGGGACAAAAACAGAGCACCAGAAAAAGTGTGTGCGTCATAGAGTGTAGCGCGAAAAGGAATGTCTAATGAACCCGGTCGGGTTGTGCGGTGGACCCGTGACAATGGCTTAAGGAGCCAGATAGATTGGACAATGTTCTGCAATTTTCTCTTTTCTTTCTCATCAATATTTCCTTTAAAATAGTAGCCTCAAGAGTGTGTACAACATACCTAGTAGAGAGAGTAAGGTGCTACTCTAGATGTTATCGATTTAAATCGCGCTAGTGATTACGATAATTGTCCGCTCCAGAGCGGAACGGAATTATACGATAGGTATATAGCTCTACGTTGGAGACGTACAGGCTACTACTAAATAAACTTATTTTTTTAACAGTATCTCAGCCATTTTATGGCCTTGAAAAGTAGCTAAATGCCCTCTCTGACAACCTAAAATGTCAAACATTTCCCGGGGGGGCATGCCCCCGGACCCCCCTATAAAACCAGGGGGGCTTTGCCCCCCAGACCCCCCCTCGTATTGATTCCTTAAACTCTATTTTTCTCTAATCCTTAATTACTACTGACATAAAAAAAAAATCTTTTGGCACCCTGTCACTGACTGAACTGAACTGATAAAAGCTTTCCAGGATAGTAGGACTCCGACCTGTATTTGTAGGGAGGCTGGGAGGATAATAATACTAATCATTTGTAGTTCATAGATATAGCCTACAGTATATTAACTCCCTCAGACATATTATGTTCCAGTAAGTCCGAGGAGGTAGGAGCCCCAGGATCATTGCCACTGCCTCACACTACACTCACAACAACACTGCGGCTGTTAGAATTATCGCAGGAGGCTGAGGTTGCCACCAACGGTTTTATTGTATGGTAACTTATCGGACTTACTGAGCTCATATGACGCAAAATCGCTTCATAAACTTATTGGAGAGGTATAGAGATAAGTCCATATGACGCAATCGCGTCATATAAGTTTTTGGTGGACTTATTCATATGACGCGATCGCGTCATATATGTCGCAAGGAGATAAACTAGAATATACGTTAAGGCGGCATGTAGTTTTCTACTGCTGGGCTGATCGCTAGGCCTAGGCGGCTAGGGTTGCGGGTTGCTGTCCTCGACAACCTATTAATATAAAAAATAAAACAAAAATAAACATTATTTTAAGTTCTTCAATTATATTTACCAACTCCCAAGTACCGGTACAATACAATTAGCAATGGAATGTAGGAAAATCATACTATAACAACCTAGGAATAGGCTTTTTTTTTTTTTTTTTTTTTTTTTTTTTTTAACCCTTAACTGTCGGCGCACAACAAGGTCGAGTTAAATAAAGCTGGACTATGTGGCGGCGCTCGACATAGGTCGTGTGGCAATTTCAGCACATAATGTTGCTGAGAGAGAGAGACAAGTGGTGGCAGGAGAGTAGCGAGCGTATGACTGCTCCAGTCCACCGCGGCGAACCTACTGACACGAATCCCACCTCCTCCCTCCCTCTCTCACTCGCTATATACGGAATTGTATGGGGAAAGTGCCTAATTACATGCTTTTTGCACTCGCGTTGCACGGTTGTTGCAAGAAAACTAGCCATCATTAAAGGATCGTTATGGTGTCATTCGAAAGCTCTGTTTATGCCCTTTCAGGGATAGATACTTGTTTTACGTTCTGGGTCTTATTTAGGCATGAAAATGATCACGTAAACAGCCCTATTTTGGCTAAAAACACCCCGCTGGGCGGTACATATAAATAGACCGCCTAGGCCGCTAATAAGGTGTTAATTTTCAAAATTTGTCTAGATAACCTTATTTTTTTTTAACAATATCTCAGCCATTTTATGGCCTTGAATAGTCGCTAAATGCCCTCTCTGACAACCTAAAATGTCAAAAATTTCCCGGGGGGGGGGGGGGGGCATGCCCCCGGACCCCCCTATAAAACCAGGGGGGCTTCGCCCCCCAGACTCGTATTGATTCCTTAAACTCTATTTTTCTCTAATCCTTAATTACTACCGACATAAAAAAATCTCTTTTGGCACCCTGTCACTTACTGAACTGAACTGATAAAAGCTTTCCAGGATAGTAGGACTCCGACCTGTATTTGTAGGGTGGCTGGGAGGATAATAATACTAATCATTTGTAGTTCATAGATATAGCCTAAAGTATATTAAACTAGAATATACGTTAAGGCGGCATGTAGTTTTCTACTGCTGGGCTGGTCGCTAGGCCTAGGCGGCTAGGGATGCGGGTTGCTGTCCTCGACAACCTATTGATATAAAAAATAAAACAAAAATAAACATTATTTTAAGTTCTTCAATTATATTTACCAACTCCCAAGTACCGGTACAATACAATCAGCAACGGAATGTAGGAAAAGCATACTATAAATACCTAGGATTAGGCTTTTTTTTTTTTTTTTTTTCTTTTTTTTTTTTTTTTTTTAAATTTGTCTAGATAACCTTATTTTTTTAACAGTATCTCAGCCATTTTATGGCCTTCAAAAGTCACTAAATGCCCTCTCTGACAACCTAAAATGTCAAAAATTTCCCGGGGGTATGGCCCCGGACCCCCCTATAAAACCAGGGGGGCTTTGCCCCCCCGGACCCCCCCTTATATTGATTCCTTAAACTATATTTTTATCTAATCCTTAATTACTACTGACATAAAAAAAATCTCTTTTGTCACCCTGTCACTGACTGAACTGAACTGATAAAAGCTTTCCAGGATAGTAGGACTCCGACCTGTATTTGTAGGGAGGCTGGGAGGATAATAATACTAATCATTTGTAGTTCATAGATATAGCCTACAGTATATAAAACTAGAATATACGTTAAGGCGGCATGTAGTTTTCTACTGCTGGGCTGGTCGCTAGGCCTAGGCGGCTAGGGTTGCGGGTTGCTGTCCTCGACAACCTATTAACCCGTGGAGCCCCAGCGACGCGTCTGGCGCGTCGGCAATGTATGTAACGCACAGCCCCTGCGACGCGTCTGACGAGTCACCCTAATTGCTCCGACCGTAACCTTAGGTGTAGCCACTCGAGAGGGCTCAGATTTGTATGGGAACTTTGTACGTATCCCACGCAACCGTACCGATGGTTGAAAACTCTCAAAGTCCACGTGCGTGCGCGTGAGCGCGCAATAACCTGTTTTTTTGGGGTAATTGCCTTCAATTTTTTATTCATGTAAAATACGTTTTCGGGGGCTCTATAGGACCATTCTTTAAGCTTTTTGAGCGGTTTTTCGTGGTTTTTCCTTCATTCCTAACCCATTCGCTATTGTTTCTGGAATAAAAAAACAAATTTAAAACCGGCCGAGTTCTGGTGAACAAACAATACAAAACTAGCCGGGGCTCCACGGGTTAATATAAAAAATAAAACAAAAATAAACATTATTTTAAGTTCTTCAATTATATTTACCAACTCCCAAGTACCGGTACAATACAATCAGCAATGGAATGTAGGAAAAGATTACTATAACGACCTAGGATTAGTTTTTTTTTTTTTTTTTTTTTTTTTTATTTTCAAAATTTGTCTAGATAACCTTATTTTTTTAACAGTATCTCAGCCATTTGATGGCCTTGAAAAGTCGCTAAATGCCCTCTCTGACAACCTAAAATGTCAAAATTTTCGAGGATAGGTGGACTCCGACCTGTATTTGTAGGGAGGCTGGGAGGATAATAATACTAATCATTTGTAGTTCATAGATATGTCCTACAGTATATTAAACTAGAATATACGTTAAGGCGGCATGTAGTTTTCTACTGCTGGGCTGGTCGCTAGGCCTAGGCGGCTAGGGTTGCGGGGTTTTTTTTTTTTTTTTTTTTTTTTTTTTTTTCTATGTGATTGAGGGAGGCAAAAGGCATAACTGCCTATAGCGAGTGCCTCCCCCATAGTTGAAAGAGTGACAGGGCCAAAATCAAGGGACGTTCGAGCCAAAATGCCTGGACACACGGAGTTTGAAGCAATTTAAGTCATAGGAAGAGGGAAAGACTGATTCTGGGAGAGAGTTCCAGAGCTCAGCTGTTGAGTAGAAGAAAGTTTGAGAGTAACGTTTCACTCTTGGGTTGGAGAGTTGCACAGAGTAGGGGTGGGATTGAGTTGCAAGACGGGTACCACGTGCCCTACGTAAAGGAGTGGTATGCACTGGGATAGCTCTGAGGAACACTGATTATTATAGTAGCGATAGAATAGCGAGAGAGATGCAACATTGCGGCGGAGAGAGAGATTGCAGAGAGTGGTGTGAGTGGACGGGAGTTAATGATACGAAAGGCCTTCCTTTCAACTTTGTCTAGGAGGCAGTGTGAGAGGAACCTCCCCACACATGTGAACAATACTCAATACAAGGGCGCACTATGCCCCTGTACAGAGCAAGAAGCTGTGCAGGGGAAAAGAACCCCTAAGGCGGTTGAGCACACCCAGCTTCTGGGATGCTGCCTTAGCAAGACTGGTAATATGGTCCTTCCAAATGAGAGCAGAAGAAAAAGAGACACCAAGAATATTGAGAGAAGATGAAGGGTTGATTTTTGTATTGTTGAAGAATAAGGGATAGTCCGCTGGGAGATCCTGACGGGTAGATAGATGGAGAAATTGGGTTTGGAAGCATTAAAGTTAACAAGGTTTTCTCTGCCCCAATTGGAAATAGTATTTAGATCAGAATTTAAGAGTTCTATGGCTTCATTACGTTTGTCGTTGAGGGATTGCTGGCTGGGGCGTTCTGAAAAACTAATGGAGTAGTGCAAGGGTTGAGTCGTCTGCGTATGAATGGATGGGAATTAAGGTACAGTTAAGGAGATCATTTATAAAAATTAGAAAGAGAATAGGAGATAGGACAGAGCCCTGAGGAACACCGGAGTTTATAGAGTGAGGAAGTGAACAATGGCCGTCCACAACCGCGGCTATGGAACGGCCGGAAAGGAAATTAGAGACAAAGGCACAGATGGAGGGATAGAAACCGAAGGAGGGTAGTTTAGAAATTAAAGATTTATGCCAGACTCTATCGAAGGCTTTCGATATGTCTAGTGCAATAGAAAAAGTCTCACCGAAGTCCCGAAAGGAGGATGACCAAGAGTTAGTAAGATATGAAAGAAGATCACCAGTAGAGCGACCCTTAAGGAAGCCATACTGGCGATCTGAGAGCAGATTATGAGAAGAGAAATGCTTAAGAAATTTGGAAGCAAGAATAGTTTCAAAAACTTTAGAAAGACAAGAGATAAGAGCAATTGGACGATAGTTGGAGGGTTGAGAGCGGTCACCCTTCTTTGGGACAGGTTGAATGTGAGCAAACTTCCAGCATGAAGGGAAGACGTTAGAGGATAGACAGAGACGAAAGAGTTTGCCTAGGCAGGGAGTCAGCACGGAAGCACAGTTTTTGAGAACAACAGGAGGAACACCGTCCGGACCGTACGCCTTATTAGTGTTAAGCCCAGAGTGTTAAGCCCAGAGGGTTGCTGTCCTCGACAACCTATTAACCCGTGGAGCCCCAGCGACGCGTCTGGCGCGTCGGCAATGTATGTAACGCACAGCCCCAGCGACGCGTCTGACGAGTCACCCTAATTGCTCCGACCGTAACCTTAGGTGTAGCCACTCGAGAGGGCTCAGATTTGTATGGGAACTGTGTACGTATCCCACGCAACCGTACCGATGGTTGAAAACTCTCAAAGTCCACGTGCGTGCGCGTGAGCGTGCAATAACCTGGTTTTTTGGGGTAATTGCCTTCAATTTTTTATTCATGTAAAATACGTTTTCGGGGGCTCTGTAGGACCATTCTTTAAGCTTTTTGAGCGGTTTTTCGTGGTTTTTCCTTCATTCCTAACCCATTCGCTATTGTTTCGGGAATAAAAAAAAATTTTAAAACCGGCCGGGTTCTGGTGAACAAACAATACAAAACTAGCCGGGGCTCCACGGGTTAATATAAAAAATAAAACAAAAATAAACATTATTTTAAGTTCTTCAATTATATTTACCAACTCCCAAGTACCGGTACAATACAATCAGCAATGGAATGTAGGAAAAGATTACTATAACGACCTAGGATTAGTTTTTTTTTTTTTTTTTTTTTTTTAATTTTCAAAATTTGTCTAGATAACCTTATTTTTTTAACAGTATCTCAGCCATTTGATGGCCTTGAAAAGTCGCTAAATGCCCTCTCTGACAACCTAAAATGTCAAAAATTTCGAGGATAGGTGGACTCCGACCTGTATTTGTAGGGAGGCTGGGAGGATAATAATACTAATCATTTGTAGTTCATAGATATGTCCTACAGTATATTAAACTAGAATATACGTTAAGGCGGCATGTAGTTTTCTACTGCTGGGCTGGTCGCTAGGCCTAGGCGGCTAGGGTTGCGGGTTGCTGTCCTCAACAACCTATTAATATAAAAAATAATAATAATAATAATAATCTTCTGGTTACTTATATAGCGCCCGTCTCTCCTCCTTCGAGGATTCGCAAGCGCTTGGCTTTCTTTAGTCTACCAGAGACCATTACCCATCTCCCTTGCTCATGGGGAGATGGTAACCGCCGGCTGTATCCCAGAAAAACTTTTCAATCTAAGCGGGGATTGAACGCGAGACCTTCAAGGTGGGAATCAGGCACGCTATCAACTGAGCCAGCCGGACGGCTGGCATTATTTTAAGTTCTTCAATTATTTTTATAAACTCCCAAGTACCGGTACAATACAATCAGCAACGGAATGTAGGAAAATCATACTATAATGACTAAGGATTAGGCTATTTTTTTTTTTTTTTTTTTTTTTTTTTTCAAAATTTGTCTAGATAACCTTATTTTCTTAACAGTATCTCAGCCATTTTATGGCCTTGAAAAGTAGCTAAATGCCCTCTCTGACAACCTAAAATGTAAAAAAATTCCAGGGGGGGGGCATGCCCCCGGACCCCCCTATAAAACCAGGGGTGCTTCGCCCCCCGGACCCCCCCTCGTATTGATTCCTTAATCTCTATTTTTCTATAATCCTTAACCTAAGAAGTGCGCATGGGGGTAATTAGACACCTCTGCCTGTGCTGACGTATTTGAGCTGTTTCCATCACTAAAATATTAATTTTACCATAAATAGCATTAATACTCATCCATGCGCGCCTATTATGGGTTGATTATAAAGGTATTAACATGTTACAACAATAAAACGAGTGAAAACAGCATTTGGATGGTCAAAATCGGAGATACAGGCCGCGAGTTGCATAATGTATGGGTGAGGCAACCTGCTTTCCTGCCAATTTCCCCCAAGGCCACTGAGACACAGTCGATCGATACTCTCTCTCTTTCTCTTGCACTCGCTTGCTAACAGTGATGACAATGCCCTGCTTGCAACTCGCTAATGTTAGCACGAAAATATACCTCAGAATAAGGGAATAACAGGGAAAATAGGTGAAAACTGAAGGAGGGGAGGAAAGTGGGGAAGGAGGGGAGGTAGAGGAGTGATATTTTGCATGGCCCAGGGGCAAATGTTTTTTTTTTTTTTTTTTTCGATGTTTAAAGTTTATTTATTTTTTCTCTGACTCTTAAGAGTCTTCCCCCAGTCCGCCGGGGGAACTCTTCAGAGTCTTCCCGCAGTTCCCGGGTTAATTACTACTGACATAAAAAAATCTCTTTTGGCACCCTGTCACTGACTGAACTGAACTGATAAAAGCTTTCCAGGATAGTAGGACTCTGACCTGTATTTGTAGGGAGGCTGGGAGGATAATAATACTAATCATTTGTAGTTCATAGATATAGCCTACAGTATATTAAACTAGAATATACGTTAAGGCGGCATGTACTTTTCTACTGCTGGGCTGGTCGCTACGCCTAGGCGGCTAGGGTTGCGGGTTGCTGTCCTCAACAACCTATTAATATAAAAAATAAAACAAAAATAAACATTATTTTAAGTTCTTCAATTATATTTACCAACTCCCAAGTACCGGTACAATACAATCAGCAACGGAATGTAGGAAAAGCATACTATAACGACCTAGGATTAGGCTTTTTTTTTTTTTTTTTTTTTTTTTTTTTAATTTTCAAAATTTGTCTAGATAACCTTATTTTTTTAACAGTATCTCAGCCATTTTATGGCCTTGAAAAGTCGTTAAATGCCCTCTCTGACAACCTAAAATGTCAAAAATGTCCCGGGGGGGCATGCCCCCGGATCCCCCTATAAAACCAGGGGGGCTTCGCCCCCCGGACCCTCCCTCGTATTCATTCCTTAAACTCTATTTTTCTCTAATCCTTAATTACTACTGACATAAAAAAAATATCTTTTGGCACCCTGTCACTGACTGAACTGAACTGATAAAAGCTTTTCAGGATAGTAGGACTCCGACCTGTATTTGTAGGGAGGCTGGGAGGATAATAATAACATTCATTTGTAGTTCATAGATATAGCCTACAGTATATTAACCCTCCCGCATCCAGCAACTTAATTATCTAACTTATGGTAAGACATTCCCTAATTTGCCATGAAATATCAGGCTGGGCGAGTTTTCGAAGCCTTGTGTGTTTCTTTATTTTCATCCACCAGAATGCTGTTTATTGTGATGTATCATATGTCAATGGAAAGAGGAATATTTATAGTACATGATAAAACAAAAAAAATGTAAATAAATCGAAATATGAAAGTGTAAATGAGTCCGGAATACAATTATTTCCCATGCAATTGTCTTCACACCGTCCTAGCTCTAAATTGTGAGTGATGACCATATATTTTTTTTTACTCAAATAATAGTATTTTTTCTCCTCTTTCCAAATCTGAAAACAGAAATTGTTTATCTTCAATAGTTCTCAAGCAGTGACCGATTTTTTTTTTTATTTTATTGATATGGTTTATAACATTTTCGATTTATTTCGTTGCTACGAAGTGTATGGTTTTAAATTTAGGCTGTATGAATACGGCAAATAATGCTGATGAGTATAAAACAAACTAGAAGTTCCTAGGACAAATACTTTTTGTGCTATGAATATTTGAAATGAAGAGCCAAAATGCGAATATTTATGCTTCACCCATCTCTGTTCCGGCGATGCTAGCTGGGTTCCGAGCTGTTCCCCACCTCGTGGTTGCGTTATTTGCTCGGATACGTATATAACTGTATATATCACCAGAATCCAAAAAATTGTGCTCTTTACAATGGTGAAAACAAAAATAATATAGCGTAATTGGTTCGCGAGCTATGCGCAATTGTTTCCATGCAGTGACCGAAATTTCTTTTTTATTTTGATTGATATGGTTTATAACATTTTCGATTTATTTCGTTGCTACGAAGTGTATGGTTTTAAATTTCAGCTGTATGAATAAGGCAAATAATGCTGATGAGTATAAAACAAACTAGAAGTTCCTAGGACAAATACTTTTTGCGCTATGAATATTTGAAATGAAGAGCCAAAATGCGAATATTTACGCTTCACCCGTCTCTTTTCCGCCAATGCTAGCCGGGTTCCGAGCTGTTCCCCACCTCGGTATTGGTTTATTTGCTCGGATACGTATATAACTGTTTATATCACCGTCATCGGAAAATTATGCTCTTTCTAATGGTGAAAACAAAAATAATATAGCGTTATTGGTTCGCGAGCTATGCGCAATTGTTTCCATGCATTGTTATTGTTATGTAAATATATGAGAATGTTTATACAGTTGTATATCTTTGCCACAATGTACAACATTTATATAAATATATAAATATAATATATATATATATATATATATATATATATATATATATATATATACGGTATATATATATATATATATATATATATATATATATATATAAAATAAATGAAATAAAAATATAAATAAAATGAAATAAATCAAATCAAATAAATAAATATATAAATAAAATAAAAATGTAATAATAATATAAATACTCGATTATGGGCCTTGGGCTTGCTCGGGACCTTGGGGCTGATCCGCTAGACACCCTGGGGAACAGGAATACAAAAAAAAAAAAAACATAAATATATATATACCGGGTATATACTGTATATATATATATATATATATATATATATATATATATATATTTTATTTATATATACTGTATATATAAATAAAAAAAATAAAATAAATAAAATAAAAAATATAATAATAATATAAATACTCGATTATGGGCCTTGGGCTTGCTCGGGGCCGATCCGCTAGACAGCCTGGGGAACAGGAATAATAAAGAAAACAAAATAATATATATATATACCGGGTATATACGTATATATATATATATATATATATATATATATATATATATATATATATATATATATATTATATATATTATACTGTATATATAAATAAAATAAATAAAATAAAAAATATAATAATAATATAAATACTCGATTATGGGCCTTGGGCTTGCTCGGGACCTTGGGGCTGATCCGCTAGACACCCTGGGGAACAGGAATAAAACAAAAATATATATATATATACCGGGTATATATATATATATATATATATATATATATATATATATATATATATATATATATATATATATATATATATTATATATATATGTACTGTATATATAAATAAAATAAATAAAATAAATAAAATAAAAAATATAATAATAATATAAATACTCGATTATGGGCCTTGGGCTTGCTCAGGACCTTGGGGCTGATCTGCTAGACACCCTGGGGAACAGGAATAACAAAACAAATATATACGGTATATATATATAAAATAAATAAAATAAACATAAATAAAATTAAATAAATAAAATAAATTAATAAAAACTAATAAATCAAATATATAAATATTTAAATAAAATACAAAATATAATAATAATATAAATACTCAATTATGGCCCTTGGGCTTGCTCGGGACCTTGGGGCTGTTATATACTGTATATAGGCTATATATAATATATATATATACTGTATATATATAATAATATACTGTAATATAACTAAAATTCCATAGAGTACTTACCATACTTCCTGTAAGCATTCCTGTGACATCTTCGTGATTATAATGTATTTATTTCGTAGGCAGTATTTATTGATAAATATATTTGTCTTTCAAGCAAAAAATAGTGTAAAGTCATCAATGATACCTAGACAAAACTGCATCAATACTCAAGGGGTTAACCAAGATTCACTCCCCTCAGTCACCAAAAGTCACAAGTAACATCTTATATACATATATAGTTCGAATTATTCACTAAACACTTTCACTGGGTAGATGAAATAATCCATAATTGCCTGCCTATAGCTAGGCATGGTGGGCCCGAGGGAGGGAGCCCAGAATTTAAAGGGCCGGGACCCTGCCTCACAGTCTGGGGGCCGGGAAACTAGTGACTTTACAGAGGCCCGCACTCCTCAGAGAGGGACGCTATGGGGTTGCTAGATACTTCCTTTTGTAACTTACTGATGCCTAACTTACCAGTCCAAATTGAGTCAAAATCGAGTCATAAACTTATTTTGGGCGAATATTTCTAACTTACATGACGCGATTGCGTCATACGAGCACTCTTGGAGGGGTGGCGTTATGAAGCGATCGCGTCCTATAGATGCGGGACGGTTAAACTAGAATATACGTTAAGGCGGCATGTTGTTTTCTACTGCTGGGCTGGTCGCTAGGCCTAGGCGGCTAGGGTTGCGGGTTGCTGTCCTCGACAACCTATTAATATAAAAAATAAAACAAAAATAAAAAATATTTTAAGTTCTTCAATTATATTTACAAACTCCCAAGTACCGGTACAATACAATCAGCAACGGAATGTAGGAAAAGCATACTATAACGACCTAGGATTAGGCTTTTTTTTTTTTTTTTTTTTTTTTATTTTCAAAAATTTTCTAGATAACCTAATTTTTTTAACAGTATCTCAGCCATTTTATGGCCTTGAAAAGTCGCTCAATGCACTCTCTGACAGCCTAAAATGTCAAAAATTTCCCTGGGGGGGGGGGGGGGGGGGCATGCCCCCGGACCCCCCTATATAACCAGGGGTGCTTCGCACCCCGGACCCCCCCTCGTATTCATTCCTTAAACTATATTTTTCTCTAATCCTTAATTACTACTGACATAAAAAAAATATCTTTTGGCACCCTGTCACTGACTGAACTGAACTGATAAAAGCTTTCCAGGATAGTAGGACTCCAACCTGTATTTGTAGGGAGGCTGGGAGGATAATAATACTAATCATTTGTAGTTCATAGATATAGCCTACAGTATATTAAACTAGAATATATGTTAAGGCGGCATGTAGTTTTCTACTGCTGGGCTGGTCGCTAGGCCTAGGCGGCTAGGGTTGCGGGTTGCTGTCCTCAACAACCTATTAATATAAAAAATAAAACAAAAATAAACATTATTTTAAGTTCTTCAATTATATTTACAAACTCCCAAATACCGGTACAATACAATCGGCAACGGAATGTAGGAAAAGCATACTATAACAACCTAAGATTAGGCTATTTTTTTTTTTTTTTTTTTTTCAAAATGTGTCTAGATAACCTTATTTTTTTAACAGTATCTCAGCCATTTAATGGCCTTGAAAAGTCGCTAAATGCCCTCTCTGACAACCTAAAATGTCAAAAAGTTCCGGGGGGGGGGGGGGCATGCCCCCGGACCCCCCTATATAACCAGGGGGGCATTGATAACCAGGGGGGTATTGATTCCTTAAACTATATTTTTCTCAAATCCTTAATTGCTCCTGACAAAAAAAATCTCTTTTGGCACCATGTCACTGACTGAACTGAACTGATAAAAGCTTTCCAGGATCGTAGGACTCCAACCTGTATTTGTAGGGAGGCTGGGAGGATAATAATACTAATCATTTGTAGTTCATAGATATAGCCTACAGTATATTAAACTAGAATATACGTTAAGGCGGCATGTAGTTTTCTACTGCTGGGCTGGTCGCTAGGCCTAGGCGGCTAGGGTTGCGGGTTGCTGTCCTCGACAACCTATTTAATATAAAAAATAAAACAAAAATAAAAATTATTTTAAGTTCTTCAATTATATTTACCAACTCCCAAGTACCGGTACAATACAATCAGCAACGGAATGTAGGAAAAGCATACTATAACGACCTAGGATTAGGTTTTTTTTTTTATTTTTTTTTTTATTTATTTTTCAAAATTTGTCTAGATAACCTTTTTTTTTAACAGTATCTCAGCCATTTTATGTCCTTGAAAAGTCGCTAAATGCCCTCTCTGACAACCTAAAATGTCAAAAATATCCCGGGGGGGGGATGCCCCCAGACCCCCCTATAAAACCAGGGGGGCTTCGCCCCCCGGACCCCCCCTCGTATTGATTCTTACAGCTTCTTACAGTATTCTTACAGTAGATCCTCTGGAAAAAGGCAAACTATGCCTGTGTATCCAGCTCAGTACCAGTACTTGCACTGCTGCGGTCGTTCACGGTGTTGGCGGCGGCGGTAGCAGACACAACATTTTTACTATTCTGTATTTTTGTTTTATAATCAATCTTCAAATCTTGTCTTCCCCATGCTTTATCAAGATTACTTTCAAACTCCCTTATTGATTCGGAATCGACTACATACTGGGGCAGTGCGTTCCACTCATTTTCCACTCAATCACAAAATTAGTTCTTTGCCTTCTCAAGCCTATTTCTTTCTTTGTAAATTTTCTTAGAGTGTCCTCTCGTTCTTGTTCCCTCCCACATCAAGAAGATACCTTCACACACATCCTCATCGTACTTTCCTGACACTATCTTAAAAGTCTCTATCATATCCCCTCTCTTTCTCCTATATGCCAGTGTCGGAAGCCCCAGTGTCCTCAACCTCTGCTCATAGCCCGCGTTCTTCAACGTTGGTACCAGCTTGCTACCTCTCCTCTGCACTTTCTCCACTGCTTCTATATCCTTTACCATATATGGAGCCCACACCTGGTTCGCATATTCCAGGTGCGACCTAACCAGTGCTGTATAGAGATTCCTGAAGATTTCTTCGTCAAGTGACACAAATGTCCTCCTTATCAGCCCTACAATTCTATTGGCTTTGTTTATCTTTTCCGCTAAATGTTCTGAGAAATTTAACTTATTGTCTATCACTACTCCTATATCCTTTTCTGCATTCACTTCCTCCATCGCTTCATACATACTGTATCCTACCTTGTCTATCTTGCTGGTCCCAATCCGCATGTACTTGCATTTTTTGGATGAAAAGGCATTAACCAATGCTCAGACCATCCCTTCATGCCCTCCACATCTCCTTGAAGCAAACCCATATATTCCTTACTCCTCACTCTTCTATACAGCTTAGTGTCATCCGCATACAGGTATACCTCACTTCCATTAGTTATAACTTCAGGTAAGTCGTTGATAAATATAACGAACAGCAGTGGTCCCAACACAGATCCCTGAGGTACCCCACTTGTAATTTCCCTCCACCCCGAGCCTATTCCATTCACCAGTACCCTCTGTCTCCGATCTTTCAGGAAGGCTTCTATCCATTTCACATATTTCTCCCCTATATTATAGCTTCTAACTTTCTCTATTAATCTTTTATGTGGGACCTTATCGAAGGCCTTCATAAAATCGCAATATACCACGTCTATTACATCACCATCTTCTAGAATTTGCATCCAATCATCTACCACCTTAATTAGCTGTAGTACCGTCGACCTCCCCGGCAAGAATCCGAACTGTCTCCCACTGAAAAGTTGGTTTGACTTCATAATGATCCATTATTCCTTCTCTAATTACCGTTTCCATTAGTTTACACACAACACTTGTCAAACTGACTGGTCTATAATTCCCTGGGTCATTTCTCTTTCCCTTCTTAAATATAGCTGTTATGTTCGCCTCTCTCCAGTCCATCGGGATTTGTCCTGTATTAAATGATACCTCAAATAACATTTTCAATGGCTCTACTAACATCTCCCCTCCTTCCTTTATGATTCTTGGGTGTATCCCATCCGGTCCCGGTGACTTACTTCTGTTCATTTTTTCTATAGCCCTTCTTATTATAGCATGGGAAAACTCTATTAGTTCTAGTGCCGGTGCCTGTTTGATGGGAATAGTAGGCACTGCATCCTCCGACTCCACTGTTAGTACCCCCCAAAGTATTTCCCCAGCACCTCTGCTTTCTCCTTATCAGTCTCCGCTCTATTCCCATCATTCAACCCCCCTACCAGCTCTGGGATCCCTACACTTCTTGTTAACTTTTCCTGAATGTACTTCCAGAATATTTTTGGATTATCCTTCACATTTCTAGCTATCTCTCTCTCCCTCCCCTTCACCCCCCTCCTTGTTTCCCACCTTATTTTATTGTTTATTTGTCTGCGTTCCAGATCCACTTCTTTAGCTTCTATACTAGACCCCCTGTTCTTTTTTAACATTTTTAATCTTTCCCACAATCGTTTCTTTCTTCTAATCAATATCCAAAGCTTTCTTTTCATTGGCAATTCTGGGTTAGTTCTTTTCCTCAATTTTGTTTTATCCTTATTTTCCCTTACTGGTACACTTTTGGATACAGCATTCTCCAGTTTGACTCTAATTTTCCTCCACATTCCTTCAGTGTCTTCACCGTTCAAGTATTCCCCCCAGTCAATGTCCAAACACCGTCTCAGCAGCTCATAATCTGCTCTATCATACATGTATATTTTTCTATTGCTTCTATTATCCCTCTCTGATTTAATGTTACAACTAAAGCTTATACAGGCATGGTCACTACGACCTATAGGGCTATCCACATTAACATATTCCACTATATCCTCTTCATTGCTAAAAAATCAAATCAAGTACACTCCCCTGCGTCCCATCTCTATATCTTGTCATCTCTACAATATGTTGCGTTAAAAAACAATCTCTCACTTTCTCTATAAACTTATTTTCCAGGCTACCCTGTCCCGCAGGAGTAGTACAATTTGCCCAGTTGATCCTTGGCAAATTGAAATCTCCAATCAAAATTATATATTTGTTCTCTCTATTATCTATCTCCTCCATTGCTTTCAGTAGGTTATCATCCTCTCCCCTGCTATTATTTGGGCTTCTATATATAGAGGCAATTAGAATTGATCCTCTTGCACATTTTACTTCAATACACAAATACTCACAATACTGCTGTCTCATATCCACCTCATTAACCTTGAGCTCTTTTCTTACATAAATAAACAGTCCTCTTCCAACCTCTGCTCTAATAGCATTTCTCTCATATAACTCAAAACCCTCCAAACTATATTCCAACAGTTCCCTTTCAATTCTAGCATTTTTTGGTCTTACTTCCTGTAGGGCTATGACATCAGGTTTTTCCTCTTCATCCTGCAACCTACATATCAGTTCTCTTTTCTTGTCCTGGTTAAACACATCCACATTACTAAACATAATCCTTAATCCATCTACCATTCCTCCAGCAATTACACCATCCCGCTCCTCCAGTCCGTACCCTACTCCCCCGTTAGCACTACTGGGTCTGCCTCTTTGTCTCCTGTCTCTCCCTGTGACACCTCCACCCCGTTCTCCTCCTCCGTCACAACTCCCATCACATTCTCTTCCCTCCCTGATCTCCCCCTCCCTTCTACTCTTATAAACCACTTCCTCACTTTTCCGTCCCTCACTCTCCAGTAAAAAAATCTCTTATCCTCCTCACCCAACTTTCCATTATTTTCATCAGCCTTTTCTTGTAATTCCTTAATTTTTTTCCTTTGTTCTATACTCAAATCCTTCTTTAGTCTTGTGTTTCAGTTTATCATTTGTATTTAATTTTAGCCTCCAACTAAAATTTGTCAGAGCTCCGCCACTACCCTAGTTTTAAACTGTACCCTTATAGGTCTCATCTCTCCCCTTTTATATCTACCTATCCTACTGACCTCCTCCACAATTCCTTAAACTCTATTTTTCTCTAATCCTTAATTACTACTGACATAAAAAAAATCTCTTTTGGCACCCTGTCACTGACTGAACTGAACTGATAAAAGCTTTCCAGGATAGTAGGACTCCGACCTGTATTTGTAGGGAGGCTGGGAGGATAATACTAATCATTGTAGTTCATAGATATAGCCTACAGTATATTAAACTAGAATATACGTTAAGGCGGCATGTAGTTTTCTACTGCTGGGCTGGTCGCTAGGCCTAGGCGGCTAGGGTTGCGGGTTGCTGTCCTCGACAACCTATTAATATAAAAAATAAAACAAAAATAAACATTATTTTAAGTTCTTCAATTATATTTACCAACTCCCAAGTACCGGTACAATACAATCAGCAACGGAATGTAGGAAAAGATTACTATAACGACCTAGGATTAGGCTATTTTATTATTTTTGTTTTTAAATTTTCAAAATTTGTCTAGATAACCTTATTTTTTTAACAGTATCTCAGCCATTTTATGGCCTTGAAAAGTCGCTAAATGCCCTCTCTGACAACCTAAAATGTCAAAAATTTCCCGGGGGGGCATGCCCCCGGACCCCCCTATATAACCAGGGGGGCTTCGCCTCCCCGGACCCCCCCCTCGTATTGATTCCTTAACCCGTGGAGCCCCGGCTAGTTTTGTAATGTTTGCGCACCAGAACCCGGCCGGTTTTCAAAAAATGGTTTTATTCCAGAAACAATAGCGAATGGGTTAGGAATGAAGGAAAAACCACGAAAAACCGCTCAAAAAGCTTTAAAAATGGTCCTACAGAGCCCCCGAAAACGGATTTTATAAGAGTAAAAAATTGAAGGCAATTATCCCAAAAAAACAGGTTTTTGCGCGCTCGCGCGCACGCACGTGGACTTTGAGAGTTTTCAACCATCGGCACGGTTGCGTGGGATACGTACACAGTTCCCATACAAATCTGAGCCCTCTTGAGTGGCTACACCTGAGGTTACGGTCGGCGCAATTAGGGTGACGCGCCAGGCGCGTCTCTGGGGCTGTGCGTTACATACATCGCCGACGCGTCAGGCGCGTCGCTGGGGCTGTACGGGTTAAACTATATTTTTCTCTAATCCTTAATTACTACTGACATAAAAAAAATCTCTTTTGGCACCCTGTCACTGACTGAACTGAACTGATAAAAGCTTTCCAGGATAGTAGGACTCCGACCTGTATTTGTAGGGAGGCTGGGAGGATAATAATACTAATCATTTGTAGTTCATAGATATAGCCTACAGTATATTAAACTAGAATATACGTTAAGGCGGCATGTAGTTTTCTACTGCTAGGCTGGTCGCTAGGCGGCTAGGGTTGCGGGTTGCTGTCCTCGACAACCTATTAATATAAAAAAATAAAACAAAAATAAACATTATTTAAGTTCTTCAATTATATTTACCAACTCCCAAGTACCGGTACAATACAATCAGCAACGGAATGTAGGAAAAGCATACTATAACGACCTAGGATTTTTTTTTTTTTTTTCTAGATAACCTTATTTTTTTAACAGTATCTGAGCCATTTTATGGCCTTGAAAAGTCGCTAAATGCCCTCTCTGACACCCTAAAATGTCAAAAATTTCCCGGTGGGGCATGCCCCCGGACCCCCCCTCGTATCGATTCCTTAAACTCTATTTTTCTCTAATCCTTAATTACTACTGACATAACTTTTTTCTCTTTTGGCACCCTGTGCAGTGGTGGGGGCCATGACCCCCCATGTTTAGCCTAGGCCTATAGCCTAGATTGCAGTGGTGGCCCGCCTGCCTAGGCCTATAGATTGTTGGATAATGGGGAAATTCTCATTCGATAATTATCGCGAATAGACTCGCAGCGTTATTATACATAATATATTAGGGAAAGTGAAGCTCTATGGAATCCTTATAATATACTCACATAGATTCCGTTGTGGTAGAATAGTTTTGATAAGTTTAGTAACTCGATTTGGTCGATATAAATAGTCCCGCGCGTAAACAAACTCAGTCCCGCAATCTTGAGAGCTCTGCTACGGACGTGTTCGAAATGGAGTACACTCGTTACGGTAAAGTGTTATGTTCTACAAAGATGTTACTGTATGTCTAATATATGAACCCACAGTAGCTGGCATGCAACTTGCAAGGGCTAGTGTTGTATCCCACGTAGTGGGTCTAGGGCACTCTAGGGTTAGGTTAGGTTAGGTTGTTTGGCTAGGTTAATATACTAGGTCTCGGAAACAAGATTCGTATTTTTTTTTTTTTTTTTTTTTTTAGTTGCGGTAGTATTTACATCAAAACTATAGTTAACTATCAAAACTATTCTCTCACAGTGGAATCTATGTGAGTATATTATAAGGATTTCATAGAGCTTCACTTTCCCTAATAAATTACGTATAATAACGCTGCAAGTCTTTTAAAAAAAATTACCTCTCATTCTTCTCATATTAAAATGCTAAAACTCATTGGCTGTCAGTGTCACACAGTACAATCCGCGCTAAACGGCGAATTTATTGGTGGATGGGGGATGGTTCTGGGTTTACCGGATGACGGTACCACCCGGGCCTATAACGTTGGTAATTTAATTCATATCTTTCTTATACCCCCTACAAATGTTTCAGAAAGCCTTCAGCTTTGCATATATATGCATATTTCGTACCTAGGCCACATAATAATACGTAATTTGATTATTCAAATACTTACCAAAGTCGATATAAGGCCATCCGAATTGTCTCAATATTATCCTATTTTCACCATTCTAAGTAGCTCCTCGTTGTCATACAAGACGTTCAGTTATTCACAATTGTAAATCATGTGTGGAAATGCTGATACAGAAGCCACATTCTCCATATTAGCCTGTAATATGAGGAGACCGAAAGGCAGTCATTTCTTATCACTGCGGGAGAGAGACTAGTGTTCGCGCCCTTAGGCTATGCGGGAGCGGGAATTTCAAACATTTCAAGAGACATTGCTTGCATTTTGTATTATTTGGCACACATACGTGTCTATGGATTGCTTCCTGCATATAATCATTTATTTAATTGATGTTTTAGATGTTCACCATTACATTCATACTCGAACAAAATCTAGACTAGACTAAACAATAATATTACAAAATATTTGCGATTTGATAGACATATAAGGACATGGTATATGTCAAGCAATCACAAAATACACAACAACAGTATTTTTTTTGCACTGAAATAGACACCCAACAGTATTGTATTTGTACTATAATTAGCGAATCTTAAACTATATCACATTTAGGGCCTACTTGGTAAATACCCATATGGAAATACTGTACTTAAATACCCGTAACAGATTACATAGGCCTTCTGTAGAATGCTTACTAATTAATCAATCTAGGCCTAAACATATGATGATTATCACAATTGATTGGCAAAGCATAGCCTATGATCATTCCTAAACTGAATAAATAAAACTTATGCTTGTTAGAGTAAATAAAAATGTGTTTCTTCTTAAATATATGGATGGAACTGATAATATATTCTACACTGCATTACAAAATAATTAAAATTATTAATACTGACACAGTAGGCCTACACACCAAAGTATTTTACCACATTTCACACAAACAAATATTTTGTACTCTTATTATCTAGAGAATTCTACATTTACCTAGCTCACAATAAAAGCTCCAATACTGGGGAATGGAATGTTGTTAATGAAAGGCCGTGTAATTGTGAGTTTATGGGGTTTTCTTGAGGCCTAGGCAAAGGCCTCTAAATAAAAAAATAGAAGTCTGTCATATTTTTCCCATTTTCTCTCTTTATACCCCCTTACCCCTATGAACACCCCCTTACAGGCCTCTTTCTTCGATTATTTACGAAAGCTACTATATATTTTACTTTTATGTATTGCCTTATCACCATTAAGTTAAAATAAGCTTGGTAGGCTACACTTCGATGAAGGTAACACAAAACAAATTAACTTCAGTTAATCCTTACTAGGCATATTTATGAAAATATAAGCTTTTCCTATGTTAGTTAGTATCAAACTCGATATTGAATCATATACCGAATGAAAATGTCATCCCTCCCCTCGGGGATTGGAATTTGGGGCGTCTATTAACACTCAAAGAGCGGGTGGTGGAGTATATTTCACTGTGCCGCCCAGCATTTTTTTTTATACCATAAATGGGGTTGTTTCCATGCTCTTTTTCATGCATAAACAAGACCCAGAGCGTAATACAAGTATATATCCCTGAAAGGGCGTAAATTGAGCTTTCCAATGACATCCGAACCATCCTTCTACGATCACTGGTTGTCTTGCAACGATTGTGCAACCGAAGGGCAAAATCGCTAAAATACGGTAATTTCTTTATATAATTATGTATGTAGCGAGGGAGTGAGGGTGGATGTAAGTGAAGTACATCTCAGTCGGTCCATGGCGCCCGTGGCGAGTGGTCATGAGGTAACCCAGGCTCATCCCGTCGCTCGTCTCTCTCTCAGAGCCAATATTGTGCCAAAATTGCACACAGACTTAAGTCGGGCCCCGCCACATAGTCCAAATTTTTCGATACGGACTTAAGTCGGGCCCCGCTAAAGAAGGGTTAAGCCTATCTATGCTGTAAATACACAGTAGGTACATAGATTAAACAAGTCATCAGTGGAATATCACAAGGATATTAATATTTAGGAGAATCAAATTCGGGAAGAAACTTACCTTTAGTGATGGATAATAGGCTAGGGAGCTGTGCTCATATAGGGTTGCCTCTTCTCAGGGATTCTTAAATTAATGTAGTTATCATAACTATTTTTAAAAGCATTGCCACTAGTACTGGCTACTACATTTTCTGGGCAGGATATTGTGATGATGGTTGGGGTATCCCGGTATTGATAGGTGAGGTCACTACTGGTCAGGTAACCCAACCAACCACCTGTGACTTGTCCATTTTTTATGGAGATAGGCCTATCTCAAAAAGTTATGAACCAATGTTCACAAAATGTTGCAACCAGGTAGGATATTCACCACGAAAAAGTTATTCCTTATTGGCGGCAATAGGTAGAGTGCATACCTCAGTCAGTGTAGGCAGTGAACCTCTGCCTGACAGGGAGGACATAACGAGTGTCATTCCGAGGAGAGTTGGCTGACTAATAAAGACAAGTGTTGAGCATTTGAGTGAAGTACCGCAGGGCTCAGTAGTTGTCCCACTTCTCTTCATACCCAAATAGCCAAAAGGTAACAAAAAAACATAATACATGATCTCCCAGAGCTACTAGTAAGTTAGTAACTGATGAACAGTAACACAACCTTCACCCACCATATCACCAAAACAGTTAAATCAGCCATAAGTATGAGTGAGTGGGCTTATAGAACGTTCATCACTGCATGAAGACTCTTTGGAAATAGGCCTATTTAGACTGTCTAGACGTGCTCCCAAGACTATAGTAAGCCTACTGCATGCGGCCCATTATGGTTTTCACACAAGATACTGGAAATAGCTGCAATAGAGGCCTCTCAAACAACATTCATCTCCAAAATCCAGGGAGGAAAAACTTCTGTGGCAAATATCTTACCTGGCCACCAAATTTCGGGAACATTGGTTCATAACTTTAATTGTGAGCCGCCTATATGTTGGCGGAGGCATGTGCTCTACCAAATCCAAAATTATATATTTTCTTACTCCTAAAGATAAATGTCTCTATGATATCCCACTAATTATTTGTTTTTCAGTCTATGTACCTGTAACCTATTGTAGCCTATATCTAAAGCAAATTACTAGACGCCCCAATCCCCGAGGGGGTATAGGCCTATAGCCATAAACTTTTCATTCAGCTTATGATTGAATCGAGTTTGATATTGGACAAGCACTGGCAGAGCCTCAACATTATACCTTGACTATTCTGCTTATATATAGTACCTTAGTATCACTCCCTTTAGCTACATCTTTTAAGGGAAAAGTAAACTACTCTATTGAATAACTTCGTTCCTAAAGGTGCGACAATTACCGTACACTATGGTGGCTGTATGAGGATATCCAGTTGGATAAAATAGTAAATATAGGCATACATATGCTACGTCTTTTCCTAATCCTTGTATTCAAATCCCGCACATTATGCTGTCTCAGGACAACCCTTAATTGGCTTGTTCCTTATCAAAATGAAGAGAACGTCAAAATGTGCCTTGTTTATAATTATGCATGCTAATTGACCACTTGCGAGTTTCAGGCTATAAGGAAGTTCGGCCTGTAAACATCGATAATAAACACAAATATTATAGCTGGTTATTCTGCTAAATATCTATGACTACAGCTCCAACTTCCTTATAGAACGAATCTCGCAAGTGGTCAATTTCCTCATTCAGTGTTCATTTTCTACACAAGGGGATAGTTTCCTATTCATTCCGATATATTTGTCAATTTCTAATAGTTTAGGTCAAGCTTCGAATAGTTGTTGGGTAAACCTTTGCCCCATACACTTTTATATATGGTTATTTAAAATTGGTGCCTTGTATAAGCCAATGGCAGATTAAAAAGAAGGCCAATATTCTGCTCCCGACATATCAACGCTTGTAAAAATAATGTATGTGCCATATAATAATGTAAGAATGCATTAAAAGTTTCTCTAAATAGCTTATTAATATATAATTATTTTAAAATGGTAAACATTGACATATTAACCCTTAATTAGCGGCTCACCACATAAGTCGAGTTAAATAAAGCTGGACTATGTGGCGGCGCTCGACATAACTCGAGTGGCAATTTCAGCACGTAATGTTGCTGAGAGAGAGAGACAAGTGGTGGCAGGAGAGTAGCGAGCGTATGACTGCTCCAGTCCACCAGTCCACCAGCGAACCTACTGACACGAATCTCACCTCCCTCCTACCTCTCTCACTCGCTATATAAGGAATTGTATGGGGAAAGTGCCTAATTACATGCTTTTTGCACTCGCGTTGCACGGTTATTGCAAGAAAACTAGCCATCATAAAAGGATCGTTATGGTGTCATTCGAAAGCTCTGTTTATGCCCTTTCAGGGATAGATACTTGTTTTACATTCTGGGTCTTATTTAGGCATGAAAATGATCACGTAAACAGCCCTATTTTGGCTAAAAACACCCCGCTGGGCGGTACATATAAATAAACCGCATAGGCCGCTCTTAAGGTGTTAAATTAATTTCGCCTCAAATAAATGGCATCGATATAATGTTGACTGATGTAAACAAACAACATGTCGTGGACTATCGAGAAGCACGCAAAGAAACATCGCAACACGTATAGCACCATATAAGTTTTAACCCGTCCAGCCCCGGCTAGTTTTGTAATGTTTGTTCACCAGAACCCGGCCGGTTTTCAAAAAAATGTTTTATTCCAGAAACAATAGTGAATGGGTTAGGAATGAAGGAAAAACCACGAAAAACCGCTCAAAAAGCTTAAAGAATGGTCCTACAGAGCCCCCGAAAACGTATTTTACAAGAGTAAAAAATTTAAGGCAATTACCCCAAAAAACCAGGTTATTGCGCGCTCACGCGCACGCACGTGGACTTTGAGAGTTTTCAACCATCGGCACGGTTGTGTGGGATACGTACACAGTTCCCATACAAATCTGAGCCCTCTTGAGTGGCTACACCTGAGGTTACGGTCGGCGCAATTAGGGTGACGCGCCAGGCGCGTCTCTGGGGCTGTGCGTTACATACATCGCCGACGCGCCAGGCGCGTCGCTGGGGCTGTACGGGTTAATAAGGGTTGTGTATCAATAATAATATCAAACACAGAAGCTGTAAGGTCTATAGACATCATTCATGCATACAAACGTTAATGTGATCTATAAACTAAGGATTTATAGCCTTAAAACTGTAGGCTATCAGAGACTCGAGTGCGATATTTGAGTGAAATGATTAGTTATAAGTTATCATTTATCATTTCAATTTAGTAGCAGTCTCTACGTTTCCAACGTAGGGCTTATGATCTCAGCCGCTACCACAGCGGGCCGATTTATCGGTACTCACGCGAAGTAACCAAATAATCTCTAGAGTTGCACCTCAATTCACTACTAGGCACGTTGTACACACTCCGAGACGACTAAGAAGGAAGAGAAAGCGAAGGAGAGAAAGAATTGTTATAGTTACCCATTTAATCTAGCTGCTCTCCTCTAAGCCATGCTCCATGTTCTATGAGCCTGCGCCAGGACCTGCCAAAGTATCAGTCACTTCGCGCCCACTGTCGATGTCACACGCCTTTTTTGTCTGTGCTTCGCGAGTGCCTGCTTTGCATCCCCTTCGCTTCAACTATTAGTGAGTGTGAGCCTTTTCAGGCTGTTGAGGTTTTAGAAGGATGTTCAGTGATGTAGGCAGCACTTTACTACGGCTTTATGGCGTGTTTATGGGTGTGCGCGTAGTGCTGGAGACGTGTTTATTTATTTGTTTTCTTCGGGGTGGTTGGTCCTCAACGCTGCGTAGCGGTCGTTGTGTGTCTTTTCTACCCTCGCTTTTCGGGTTCCTGTTCACTTTAACTACCCTTAACGTACCTTGGGGGGGGATATGCTTCCTGCGGGATGCATTGTGTTTCTTTCCCTTTGTGACTTTTTGTTTTATTGTTTTTTCATATGACTACATGTCGATGTTTTACAAGACTTGAGCATGAGGTTTCTCTGGATTCTGCTTTTGTGCGAGCATAGGCCACACAGCCTTTATTCTCTCACAAACATGCTGCTTTGGTCTCAACTGACCTTTAGCCCTTCTGACTTGTTTATTAAACCTGTCCATAGTTGGTGGTCTTGTATTTCGTTCGCCTATTCACGCTTTTGTCAGTTCCTTTTCATTTCCCCGGGCCTATTTGGCTCGTGGATACGTGGTTCTGGTGAAAATGTCGGTCAAACCCTAGGCTATCCTCCTTTAATTTTATTACTTTAACGTAATTGTGGGTCTTCTCGGGCAGTGTTTAGCTTTGTTACTAGGTTTTTTCACTCAGGAATTGACGCTGCCCTAGTGTTTTCTCTTTTATGTGAATTGTGTAACTAGGCTAGGCCTGTGTTTTTTTTTGTTTTTTTTTAACTTTAGCTGACCACCGTCGGATTGGGCCACATAGTCCTGTCCTTCTGTTTTCCTCTTGTCTCTACTGACTTGCTGGTTGGTCTTCTACGCTCTTGTTACAATTCTCATTATATTGTGTGTTTAAGCTAATCGGTTTTTTGCCTTGAGCTGCGCGCCGTTGGAATGATCCACACAGGTCCTTTCCTTCTGACTTCCTTTTGTCTCAACTGACTGGGAGGTCTCGGTCTCGTAGCTCTCGGTTAAATTCTCGTTTTTCTTACATTTACATGTTTCTGTTCTTCCCCTGCTTGTGGTTACTTGATCACAATAAAGGGGGGGAGGGATGTCTGGAAACTGTATGCGATAGGGGCCCCGCTCACAAGGAGGATATGCTTGGACAAGTTGACTCGATTTTCGTGTTTACTCACGTTTTTTCGCCACACAGGCAAGGGTCTTCTGATGTCCTCAGCTCCTTCATCTTTTTAAATCCGCCCTACAAGCGCCTTTATCTTTTTGATGTGCCCTGTGCCTTGTCAAGGCCTAGGCCACATAGCTTTTTCACTTGACTTGGTTTATGCACCCTGTTCTGCCCCCTATTTCATGTACCTGGACATGGCTTCTTGGACAACGGCTGATTGGCTGTTTTTCCTATCCCTTATCTCATGTTCCTTGTGTCCTCCTTCTGTACCTGGTTCCCGCCCTACAGGCGGCCTCCTTGTATACTGGGTGGACCACGGACCACCTGAAAAGTCCTAGGACTCGACCCAAAGTGGCGATGTCCTGTGTGTTTTGGATTCCCTCCCTGCCCCTATTTAAACTTATAGGGTACTGTTGGGTTGCTCACACTTGACCTTTTCCTTCCAGCTGGTGCCCGCTCTACTGCCGGCTGTCCCTACGCCGCCGCCACTTCGCCACCTCCTCCCTCCGCTCTCACAGAGGGTTCTCAGGTATTTCGGATGGGACAAATTTCCCCAAAATTTGGTTTGGACCTGTTCCCAGGGTTGGGCCTCGCTAAGGGGCTTGTCCCAGCCCTGGTGTTGAGGGTCTCCGGTGTGGGTGTTTTTTTTTTTACTTTCCTGATATACTTGCTACTTAGCTTCTTCCTGGATATTGTCTTACTGAGTATTACATGCTGCTGTGGCTATACTGCCTCATATTGCCTGTCTCACCTCCACTGGTGGGTAATGCTTCCCCCATTTTTCAGTGCTGTGATGCCGGCTCCTCCCTGCTCTCGACCGACATGTCGTGCCCTATACCTTGTCAAGGCCTAGGCCACATGGCTTTTTCACTTGACTTGGTTTTCAGCGCCCTGTTCTGCCACCTTTTTTCATTGTACCTGGACAGGACTCCTTGGACGACAGCTGCTTGGCTGTTTCCTCTCCCTTGTGTCCTCCTTCGGTACCTAGTTTCCGCCCTCCAGGTGCCTCCTAGTATACTAAGTGGCCCCCAGGACCTCCTGAAAAGTCCTGGGACTCGACCCAAAGTGGCGATTGTCCTGTTTGTATTGGATTCCCTCCCCTTCCCTATTTCCTCTAATAGGGTTCTGTTGGGTTGCTCACACTTGACCTTTTTCCTTCCTGCTGGTGCCCGCTCTCCTGCCGGCGAGACCTTCACCGCTTCGCCCCCTCCTCCCTCCGCTCTCCCGGAGGGTTCTCAGGTATTTTGGGTGGGGTCTTTTTTCCCCAAAGGCCTTGGACCTGTTTACCAGGGTTGGGTCTTGCCAAATAGGCTTGTCCCAGCCCTGGTGTTTGTGGTCTACCGTGTGGGTGTCTTTTAATTGACTTTCCTTGCTACTTGGCATCTTCCTGGATATTGTCTTACTTGGGTTTCAACTGCTATTTTGGCTCTACTGCCTCATACTTTTCCCCTGTCTCACCTCCACTGGTGTGTGACGCTCCCCCCCCATTTTTCGGTGCCGTACTGACGGCTCCTCCCTGCTTCCGCCTGGCATGCTTTCGGTCAGGGGTGCTGCCTCCGCACGGCCTGCTACGCCAAGGATGTCTACAACCCCCGCCGATGTGCAGTTTGTCTCTCCGCCCTTCACCTCCTGGACGCACCCTGCTTCGGAGGAAGACCGATGGGCCTAGCTCGCCTCACTGGCGAGGATCTCCTGGTGTCCTCTGGCTCTTCATCTTTTCTAGACTTCCGCTATACAAGCAAATTTTCTACTTTTTGATGTACCCTGTATATCTGTATCTGGGAATCGGCCACATCGCCTTTTTTCTCGGTTATTGATGGAGTTGGTGCCCTGTCTCCGTTTGAATGTACATATGGTCCTGGATATGGCTACTTGGCTGATTTCCTATCCTCTGTGTCCTCCTGTGCTTCATTTCCGCCCTACAGACGGCCTTCTAGTGTACTAGGTGGGGTCAGGGACCTGCTGCCTAGTCCCAGGACTGCTCGCGTGGCGATTGTCCTGTGTGTCTTGGATTCCCCCTCCTATTTGTACCGCTTAGGTGTCGGTTAGCTCACACTTGACTTTTTACTGCCAGGGGGGTTCGGCCTTGACTCCGCGTTGTGTTTACACGCGTTTTCCGCCAAACAGGCAGGGTGTCATCTGCCTCTTCCTCTTTCTATAGAACCTCGCTCCACAGGTGGGTTTTATAGTCTTGGTTGTACCCTGTGCCCTGTATCTGTCACCAGGACTCGGCCACGTGTCTTTTTCCTCTGGTTCTTTATGCCCTTTGCATTCATAAGCACCCAGGGACCAGCTGCTTCGCTGGGTTTCCCCCCCTTGATGTGTCCTCTGTTAATTTCCTTCAGTGCCTCGAATCCGCTCCACAGTTGGCCTCTTGCTCCTAGATCGCCACAGAGCCTCGCTGACAGGACCCAGGCCTCCGCTCACGTGGCGTTGGTCCTGTGTGTATTTTTTTTTTTTTTTTTTTTTTTCTATGTGATTGAGGGAGGCAAAAGGCATAACTGCTTATAGCGAGTGCCTCCCCCATAGTTGAAAGAGTGACAGGGCCAAAATCAAGGGACGTTCGAGCCAAAATGCCTGGACACACGGAGTTTGAAGCAATTTAAGTCATAGGAAGAGGGAAAGACTGATTCTGGGAGAGAGTTCCAGAGCTCAGCTGTTGAGTAGAAGAAAGTTTGAGAGTAACGTTTCACTCTTGGGTTGGAGAGTTGCACAGAGTAGGGTGGGATTGAGTTGCAAGACGGGTACCACGTGCCCTACGTAAAGGAGGTGGTATGCACTGGGATAGCTCTGAGGAACACTGATTATTATAGTAGCGATAGAATAGCGAGAGAGATGCAACATTGCGGCGGAGAGAGAGATTGCAGAGAGTTGGTGATTGGACGGGAGTTAATGATACGAAAGGCCTTCCTTTCAACTTTGTCTAGGAGAGCGGTGTGAGAGGAACCTCCCCACACATGTGAACAATACTCAATACAAGGGCGCACTATGCCCCTGTACAGAGCAAGAAGCTGTGAGGGGAAAAGAACCGCCTTAGGTTGAGCACACCCAGCTTCTGGGAGGCTGCCTTAGCAAGACTGGTAATATGGTCCTTCCAAATGAGAGCAGAAGAAAAAGAGACACCAAGAATATTGAGAGAAGATGAAGGGTTGATTTTTGTATTGTTGAAGAATAAGGGATAGTCCGCTGGGAGATCCTGACGGGTAGATAGATGGAGAAATTGGGTTTTGGAAGCATTAAAGTTAACAAGGTTTTCTCTGCCCCAATTGGAAATAGTATTTAGATCAGAATTTAAGAGTTCTATGGCTTCATTACGTTTGTCGTTGAGGGATTGCTGGCTGGGGCGTTCTGAAAAACTAATGGAGTAGTGTAAGGTTGAGTCGTCTGCGTATGAATGGATGGGAATTAAGGTACAGTTAAGGAGATCATTTATAAAAATTAGAAAGAGAATAGGAGATAGGACAGAGCCCTGAGGAACACCGGAGTTTATAGGGTGAGGAAGTGAACAATGGCCGTCCACAACCGCGGCTATGGAACGGCCGGAAAGGAAATTAGAGACAAAGGCACAGATGGAGGGATAGAAACCGAAGGAGGGTAGTTTAGAAATTAAAGATTTATGCCAGACTCTATCGAAGGCTTTCGATATGTCTAGTGCAATAGAAAAAGTCTCACCGAAGTCCCGGAAGGAGGATGACCAAGAGTTAGTAAGATATGAAAGAAGATCACCAGTAGAGCGACCCTTAAGGAAGCCATACTGGCGATCTGAGAGCAGATTATGAGAAGAGAAATGCTTAAGAAATTTGGAAGCAAGAATAGTTTCAAAAACTTTAGAAAGACAAGAGATAAGAGCAATTGGACGATAGTTGGAGGGTTGAGAGCGGTCACCCTTCTTTGGGACAGGTTGAATGTGAGCAAACTTCCAGCATGAAGGGAAGACGTTAGAGGATAGACAGAGACGAAAGAGTTTGCCTAGGCAGGGAGTCAGCACGGAAGCACAGTTTTTGAGAACAACAGGAGGAACACCGTCCGGACCGTACGCCTTATTAGTGTTAAGCCCAGAGAGGGTAGAAAGTACATCTTTAGAAGAGATTAGGATATTAGGCATAAGTAAGAGAGAGGAGGGCGGAGAGGGAGGAATAGCACCGGAATCATCCAAGGTGGATTCCCTCCTTTCTTCATTGACCTTTTACCGTCCATCCCCACCGTGGCCTCCACTTTTGTGTTTGGCCTGCTGCTCCGCTCCTCGGACTTCACTGGGTTCTTCAGCCCTACGTTGCATTCGCTTTTCCTGCCCGGTCCAGGCCGTTCGCCACCCATTGCCGTCGACTGGTTCGGGTGGTTTCTCTACTCGTCAGCACCTGCCGACGTCCACAGCCACCTCCTCCTGCCGGCCCTTTTACATCCGGGACTGACGTTCCTGGGGGTGGCTTGGCAGGAGGCTTTTTTGCTTGTGCTAAGCGACACATGCTCCGCACGATGGGAGGTCGTGGCGAAGCCCTCGTCGTCCTCCTCCAACCATGCGAGCGGTGGTCCGTCGCTGGCAAGCAGCCCTGGGGCTTGGGCTATGGGACGGGCCACGGGGGGCGTTGTATATGCTCCTCCCGTGGCCGTTCGTACCCAGTTTGCCGTTCCGTCCTGTGGGTGGACTCTGCTGGCAAGTTCCGGGACCCTCGTCCTCCGCTGCCTTGCTCGGACGGGAGGGGGACAGGCCGGAGCGTGAGGCCCGCTCTCCGTTTTCGTCAGGACTGCCAGGTGGACGGGGGTTTGGCCATGGTAGTTCCTTTCTCCATGACACCTTAAGGGAGGCTATGCTCCGCCCAACGCGTTGCTCCTCCTGGCCCATACCCTCTCCCCTCAACCAGCCGTCTCATTGACTTGGTGGTGGGCCTGACGCAAAGCGCCTGCACCGGCTTCTCCCGCCCCCACTTCCTGCGCTAGCCACGCCGGTCGTGGGCACGACGGGGTATAGTAGGGTCTGGCCTGGAGGTGGAGGTCTCAACCTCCTCTCGGGCGCCCTCCCCGTCATCGACGCAGTGTCTCAGGAGGTGGCCCAGGTACTCTGGTCCATGTATGGGGGAGGTGCCGTCGCGATAACATCTCCACACATTGTGTCCTGGCCACACTCGCTGTAGTCGTCCGTGTCACAGGCCTGGGGTTCACCATCGCTATTTCACATGGCGGTCCTCCCACCTTCACACTGGGAGCCATGGAACCTCCACTGTGCTCCTGTTCCCCCGGGTCGGATGTCCACGTCCACACTTGTCGTGTTCTGCCCGTTCTCGTTCATGAACGTGTTCTGGGTGTTTTCCCGGCTGGGATCTTTACCTTGGGCGGCACTGACCGTGCCTTTAGGCCAGCTCGGACTCGCCTACCTTGTTCTACTGGTCCCCTAACACTTCCCTGTATCGCCCCCCCCTTTACTGGCTGTGGCCGGTACCGCGCTTGTTACATATGAGACTATCACACTGGGTCGCTCGGGGCTCGCTCGCGGCAGCGGTGCCCTGGCCTGCTCCCCCGGCGGCCATCTGGATAGCCACAGATGCGTCGTGTGAGGGGGGTGGGGCTCCCGATCTAACATGGGTCTTCGCCACCACGGCATGTGGTCAGGGCTCTTCGCTTTCGGGTCCGGGCCATGATCCTGTTGGTCCCGTTCTTCTTCCTGCGGGATCGCTGTCTTGCCCTGGCGGGCTTGTCGGTGGCCTTTCGGTTGGTCTTCTTATCCGCTGATGCCTTCGGCACGGACTGGAGTGGGTGACAGTCGGTGTCCACATTGCCTCCGCCCGTCGCACTCCTCATGTGCTACATCCTCCACAGGCTGGGATTTTTCTGGCGCGGAGTTTGGTTGATCGCGCCCATGTGGCCGGCCCGTGCTTGGTACGCTCCGCTCTACATACGTGTACTGGGTTCCCGTCATATGTCCGTTCACATCCATTGTACCGGCTCAGACGGGTTGCTTTTCGGTAGTTGGGGTGTACTGTAGGACGATCAGGTCCCACCTCACCACTGCCCCGCCCAGTCGTCCCTGTGGATGATGTTGGTGTGGTGCTAACCATGCCTCGGCACGCCTCGCCGGAGTCCCCCCCCCCGCTGCACTTGCTCCTGCAGTCTCGGTTACCACACCGGCCTTAACAGTGTTCCAAAGAGACTGCACCTTCACAAGACTCTCCTGTCAGTTCGACAATTGGCCTATGGAACACTAAAGTCCTGCCCCACCACTGCTCCAACATGTCAACTCTGTTGCCGCCGCATGTGTGTTGCCAAACGGCTGAGACAATGGTGTCTGTGTTCCGTTCCCCTCCCTGTCTCCGGCTTTCTCTTGGGCCGGGTTGGGGCCCTAGTTTTGTTAGCATTTGTGTCATAAATGTTTGTGTGGCTGGGTGGTTGCCGCCTTTTGACCTCGGCTTGGCTGCTATGCTTCATCGGCGCTGGCTGATGTCTCCGTGGAGGGCTTCAGTCATCTTGGATTGGGTTCCCTAACTGGCTCCGTGACGCTGGGTAGTGAGCACACAGCTCCCTCGGTTACGTTTGTGTTCCGTTCCCTTCATCACTGGTTTGGGCCACTCGCCGGCATGTACGGTCCTACATCTTTCGAGGCTGCCTGCCTGCCCTTGGGGTACCCTTAGCGGCCTTGCCGGGGCTGGTGCTCCCTCACAAGGGGTGTCACCTTTCTGAAGACCTGCTTTAGGCTCCGTCCGGCTCCAAACCATAGCCAGGGCCCCTTCCCTCGGGTTCGTCACTTTGACCCCTTCTGTTCATTTTGTAGACTCGTATGGAACTTCGGCTATGCCAGATTCGCGCCCTGTTGCTTCTGTGTGTGACACTGTGCCGGGACGGGCTTCGGTGTGCACATACCTCTCCATGCCCACGGCCAGGCTTCATATGCCTTGGGTCGCGTTCCATGAACGTGTCCCCTGCTTCGTCATCCATCCTGCTTCTCTTCCTGCTGTCTTCGTCCCATACTGTATTTTCTTCCTTTCCCTGACAAAGGAGGGGGGGGGGGGAGGTCTTTTTTGTATGCTTGTACAAAGCCTTTCTTTCGATACATGTCTGTTTGGTATGGAGGATGTCGCTCTTCCGGTTTTTACATTATGACTACACTGTCTACGGGTTTTACCTTGGTATGCTTATGCCGCATACCCATGTCTTGTACATGACGAATGTCGGATGATGTCGTCAGCCGGCTATACCTTGCCATTTTGTTTTGTAAACACTTAACACCTGCCTTCACTTACGGTTTTAGCTTTTACACTTTTTCCCGTTCTGACTCCACTGTCTCCGGGGTTCTGTGTTGGTATACTTATGCCTCCTACCCGTGTCATGTACCTCCAGAGTGTCGTCTGATGGCGTCCGCCTGCTCTGCCGTGCCTTGTGTTTTTGTGAATACTTTCCAATTGGCTTCACTTTAGGATTTCGCTCTTCCAGTTTTTACTTTCTGACTCAACTGTCTACGGGTTTTGTGTTGGTATGCTTCTGCCTCCTACCCATGTCGTGTAACTACAGAGTGTCATGTGGTGACGTCCACCGTCTCCTGTGTCTCTTCCTCCCGTACTGTATTTTCTTCCTTTCCCTCCAACAGGGGGGGGGGGGGGTTTGTATGCTTGTACAAAGACTTTCTCTTTCAATACTTGTCTGACCAGTACTGTCTGTTTAGTGTTACAGATGTACCTCTTAAGGTTTATTACATTTGGACTATACTGTCTACGGGTTTTTGTATTGGTATGCCTATGCCTCATACCCATGTCTTGTACATAAGAGTGTCTTCGGAGGTCATCCACATGCTGTGCCGTGCTGTTTGTTATTGTACTACTTTACAATTGACTTCACCTTTCCCATGTTGGTGTGCCATTCCAGGGTCGACATGACCTCTTCCTTTACCTGCCTGTGCATTTTAGACCCTAGACTGATACACTTGTAACATGTACTTTCTTAATATGCACCGTACTGTTACGCTCTTTTTCCTATAAACTGATTTGTTTATTTGTGTCTTTTCTTGGTCATCTACTTTTGCTAAGGCTTGGGGTTTTTAAGGTTTCTTGGATGTCCGCCTCCAATTTGGGATTCAAGCCCTACGTTGGAAACGTAGAGACTGCTACTAAATTGGGAGGTTTGACGACCTCCCTTATAACCAAATAAGGAAAACCTCTTATTTGGTAGCAGTCTCGGAGTATCCAACGACAGAGTATCCCACCCTCATGCCGATCCCCTGCCCATCCAATCTACACTGATTACTTGATACCTTGATACTTTGGCAGGTCCTGGCGCAGGCTCATAGAACATGGAGCATGGCTTAGAGGAGAGCAGCTAGATTAAATGGGTAACTATAACAATTCTTTCCTTCCTTCGCTTTCTCTTCCTTCTTAGTCGTCTCGGAGTGTGTACAACGTGCCTAGTAGTGAATTGAGGTGCAACTCTAGAGATTATTTGGTTACTTCGCGTGAGTACCGATAAATCGGCCCGCTGTGGTAGCGGCTGAGATCATAAGCCCTACGTTGGATACTCCGAGACTGCTACCAAATAAGAGGTTTTCCTTATTTGGTTATAAGGGAGGTCGTCAAACCTCCCATTCTAGTCCAGTTCCAACAATATTCGAAGAACTCCAGTCCCGCCATATTGCTGAACAGTTCGTGTAGACAGTAGTTGTCATAGCATTTGTGTGTGCTTTAAACTGTCATAGACTTTAGTAGTGTTTACATAATTATATAAGGCCGAAATCACCTAGATATTGGAGACTATTGCCCGACTAGTGATATTCGTGTGTATGCTGAAAATATATTGTTATTTGTTATGATAATGATTGTCCCCATAGCCGGCCCTAACCTAAGGCCCTAATGGACTGTGTAAATTGTAATGTCTGAATGTCACTGTATCAGATCTGTGTTTTAGTGTTACTGTCTGTGTGTTACTGAGAATTTCTCATTATTTCTGGATTCTGGGAATCTGGTAGGCTCAGACTCTCAGAGCCCCAACCTTTTAACCCGGGACCGGCGAAGGTCCTCAATTAAGGTAATTATTTATAAGATGACCTTTTTTTCTAGTTATTAAAAACATATTCTATGGTGTATTATAATATATATAGAAGCAATAGAACTGTTAAGTATTTAAAATTACCTGGGAAGTGGCCACTAGCTAACCTGGGCTGCTGGGCATCCAAGTGGCAAGTTCCCAGTTTATTTTAACAGTTCTAACTGTTCTATTGCTTCTATATAATATAATAATATATATATCAATAATATCATACACCATAGAATACGTTTTTAGCCTAGCCTAATTATAATTCATATATTATCATAGGCCTTAGGCCTAATATATTTTGTCACTTGTAACATTGTTAAGTTGTTAGTTGTTAACTTGACAGTTAGTTGTTACTACACTAGGCTAAGAGGAAAGCCAAAGAGGAGGTTCATGGATGCAGTGAGGGAGGACATGCGGGTGGTTGGTGTGACGGAGGAAGATACAGGGGACAGGGTGAGATGGAGACGAGTGATCTGCTGTGGTGACCCCCTAAGAGGCGGGTGCCCAACCCCGAAAGGGGTTGAAATAGGGGCTTTCTAGGGCCTTTCCTAGCTGAAGCCGAGAGGACTGGGTTCTAGTCATGTGGTGATGGGCTGGTTTAACCGAGTGAGAACTGAGCGATCTCTGCCATACCCATAGCTTACTCTGACTGTTCCTTTTACTTCTATATTTTCTAGATCTCCAGTGACGGCGTCTCTTCCATGGATTGACCTCCCAATTTACCAAGATTGGAAGCCAAAGCGTCACATTTTTCCTTTGCCCCTCAACTTTCTCTTCATAATTGCTGAGGGGCACAGGGCCCTGAGTGGGGCTTTGGTTTCCCGGGCGTTTCCGCACCCTCCTCGGCTCCCCGCCATGGAGTGGCTTCGGTCACTCAGGCTATATTTTGGTCGGCAGGGAGAGTTCTGTTGGGGCGCTAGGTTATGGCCTTGGCCTTGCTCGGGGCCTTGGGGCTGTTCGGCCAGGCAGCTTGGGGAACAACAACAACAACAACACTAGGCTATAGACTGTAATAGTCACTGTATTTATATTTTTCTATTTGATTGCTTTTAGAGGTTTAGAAGGCAGGAAATGCTGTCAGTCTGTCTTGGACTGTGGACACTCTTCCAAAAGTGACAAGTCCAAAACAAAATCAGGGGGGGGGGGGGCACACCCCCAGTGTGCCAAAATTCGCCCATTTTCTTTGTGATCCCAAACCTAACATCTGAAAAAATATTGATCCTGAAATTGGCTGTGACTGTCCCGGGAGCCCGCTAAACCTGTCATTCTATTTCTACATTAAACTCATCAAACGATAGTTGCTTTGCTCTACACTGTACTCTACATTGGCTATGATCTTAGAACTATTATATATCACCTGTATTAAAGTCCAAATGCAGCTACTAATGTAAATATAAACGGATAAATCCAGAGCTCGAGTCATGTGAGCTATTTGTTTACACTGTGATAAAGCAACTTGTTCGGATGAGGTGAGTGTGACTTTAGCACCAATATAACAAATATAAATAACAATAAGGAAACAGCCATCGTTTATAGAACGAACTCCTGGATGGGAGAGTGCGCCAAAATCAAACAAACAAACAACCAATGTACCCCTATTATATATTGTGCCGAAGGCTGAGTCAAGACGAACACAACTACCGTAATTTTATTGGCACTCGAATGCTCAATAATATGTAGATTAAAGGATAATAATAGGTATTTATCTAAAACTATGTATATATTAACTAAACTACTCCATGTGTTTAATATATTGACTGAAATGAATAATGTAAAATATTAATTTAAGCTTGAATGTTAGTTTTCTGACGAAAAATGATCCCAGTTAACCCCCCGCCAAAATACACGATATTTTGTCGCATGGATCAATTTTAAGGGGTCTCTCTAATTTCTCAAAAATAGTGAATGAATATAAATTTTATGTGTTTGACAAAGAGCGGAAGATCTTGAGGCATAAGGTAAGCTATAAATTAGTACAATTTTATGATGATTTACTGGTTTTTCAAGGGTATATATATGACAGGATCAGATCGCTCCAACGAAAGGTATTTTGCCATTTTTCTTGTTTCTACTGATGACGTCATTAGTTTCGCGCCAGTGAATTATGGTCATTTGTGGAACACTTGGAAATGTGTTTAGCTGTTATTTACCGATAGATTTGTGGAAAATAGAGTGAATTAACCCGGGAACTGCGAGGAGACTCTTAAGAGTTCCCCAGGCGGACTGCGGGGAGACTCTTAAGAGTCAGAGAAAAAAAAATCAACTTTTGACATTTATTTTTGTTTATTTTTTTTTGTTTTTTTTTTTATTTTTTGTTGGCCCCTGGGCCATGCAAAATCTCAGTCCTCTACCTCCCCTCCTTCCCCACTTTCCTCCTCTCCTTCAGTTATCACCTATTTTCCCTGTTATTCCCTTATTCTGAGGTATATTTTCGTGCTAACATTAGAAATCCGGTTGCAGGGTGTGGTCATTACTGATAGCAAGCGAATGCAAGAGAGAGAGAGAGAGTATCGATCGACTGTGTCTCAGTGGCCTTGGGGGAAATTGGCGGGAAAGCAGCTTGCCTCACCCATACATTATACAACTCGCGGGCTATATCTCCGATTTTGACCATCCAAAACGCTGTTTTCACTCGTTTTATTGTTGTTTCAGGTTAATACCTTTATAATCAACCCATAATAGGCACATATGGATAAGTATTAATGCTATTAATGGTACAATGAATATTTTAGTGACGGAAACACCTCAAATACATGCGCACAGGGAGAGGTGTCTAATTACCCCCATGCGCACTTCAGAGGTTAAGGGGCTGGAATATAACATTGACTTCATGTGAATTGCGAGTGCCCTACACATTCTAAAATTGTGCATATCAATCTTGGGGAACTCATTATATAGGCCTATATGGTATAAGTTCAAGGTGATGCTTTGGATAAACCTGACTTGTAGCAAGCACCAAACAGCAATTTTGTAAGTAGCCAACTTGCCAAGCATATTATTTTTTCAGATAAGCCTAGGCCTAGTGTTGTATAGGCCTAGGCCTACTTGTATTAGCCTAGGCCTATGATGATAATGATGATTTGAAGCAGAAATGAGTAGCCTAGGCTGAGGCTAGGCGTATTAGTCTTAGGATAACCCATTATCCAACAATCTTAGGACTGCCCCCACTAGTGGGGCTATGTATAATGTATTGATAGGCTAATGAAGATCAAGGAAGATTTGAGGTTAAAGATAGTAAAAAATAAGGTTAGCTAGGCTATAGCCTATAGCCTAGGCCTAGCCTATGACAATAACAGTTTGCCGTCATGCCGTGGGATTATAGGGGCCGCCTATAGGATTTATTGAGGAGCCCTCACCACCGCCTTGCCCCTCCCCAGGACTTGTTGAAATTCTCATCTAGCCTACTGCCTAGTTCCTCAACGGTCAACCTATTATTGTATCCCACGACAGTCAAAATAGATGCGAACATGCAAGTAGTGTAAACAAGGCATGGCCTGGCAGGTGGTAGCCTACGCCCGAATACTACATCCTTACCATTATTTTTTAGGTATGGTACTGGTATATAAGCTGAAGCCTATGAAACGGTACGGATATAATCCTGTGTAGCGGGTGAACCTGTACATAGGCTATATCTCAATAATTTGGTAATGTTACAATATTTGTTTATATTTTACATTCATAAATATTCCACTAATAGGCTATACTAGTTATTTAAGGTTAGGTTAGGTTTTGGTTAGGATAGGCTAGGTTAAAGATATTGTTCAATGTTTCTTAGTAAATAGGCATCTGAAAAACAGTTCCCGTGGGCCGCTACACAGGATCTTACCAACGGTACGTAACAGACAGTCCTAACCTAACCTAACTTAGTGTCCAAAGTGAGGTCTGCTGCTAGCCTATGTTCTTATAAAATGTTCTGCCAGAGTACCGGCACATTTTAATAAAGAGTGTACACTGTACCAGTACTGTACTGTATAGGCCTAGCCTAGGTTAAGCCTGCCACCCTACAGTGCATTTATAGAGTTTTCGGCCATGATTTGGGTAGACCTGTCACTGAAGAATACTTTCGCAGTCTTACCGTTTGTTTTTGTTTTCAAGGTATAGGCTATAGGCTACAGTAGGTATTACTGGTATCTTATTTTATTGTAGTTTATATTATGAGTGGAAGATTTGCAATAACTTACCCTAACCAAAGTCCAAACTTAGTGTCCAAAGTGGGATCTGCACCCTGCCTCTATGTTCTCATTTTGTATACCGGTAACTTTTTAGCCAGATTACCGGTACAATTTAATAAGTGTACAGCCAGCAGCTAGGCCTACCGCCTACAGTGCATTTATAGATTTCCCGGAATCCCGGCCATGACTTGGGTATCACTAAAGAATCTTTCCGCAGCCTTATGTACAATTGTTTGTTTTTATCTCTTCAAGGAATATAGTGTAGTACAGTAGTTTATTGTTCAATTGTTTATCAGGTTATGAGTAGATAATTTGCAATACCTTACCCTAACCTAACTTTACTTAGTCTTAGTGTCCAAAGTGGGGGCTGCCACTATCCCCACAGTCCACACACCCGCTAACTAACATATATAATTGGTATGTCTTGTCATTACTATAACCTGACTTCATGGGGGTAACGGAGACTTGATTGAATATTTTCGGAATTAGGCTAGCAGAATCTTGACTCTTTTAAAGTTGTAAAAATTAAAGTAAGTTTCTACGTTCCTACTGATTGTACTTAACCCGAGATGGGAATAGCCTACCAGGTATTTTTTACTCTGCCCAGGGAAAATAATAGACAAACAAATGTTCTAATCAAAGTTTATTCTTGAAACTTGGTACCGGTATGTATTTTAACCAGTACTCTATAGTAACTCATGTATCATAATATGAAAGGATATAAATTAAGTATGTAATAGTTCTTGGAATGCCAACAAATATACATGAAATCTTTATTGGACAAAAGTTACAAAACTAAAACAGGGACTGCTAAGTATAATTTCAAAACCTGTTTTCAATGCCTATATTAGTGGACCTGAAGTGAATCCCTTTGAGACTGAAATACAGGCAGCCAGCTCCCCTAGTATCCTGATTAAACACCAGTAAACATACATAACATCCCTTTTACTTACAATATTATTCATTCCTTTTAATACATTTTGAGCATGTATTGTGCGTATATTTACCTACACATCTCAAAATTTCTCCGGCGGTCGAGGGGGCTGTGCCCCCCGCACCCCCCGCGCAAAGTTGATCCTTGTAAGCATAGAAAAATTATCCTGAACTGGATATTTTCTGTTTTGTTACATTTTACGTATTCACCCTTGTTGGACCTTTATATCAATAAGTAATAAATAAATAGTTTTAGTTACATTCTACGTATTCAAAATACAAATCCAACACGTAAAAAGAGCTAGAATAAGTAATAAGTAAATAGTTTTAGTTACATTATACGTATTCAAGAAACAGATCCAATATGTAAAAACAGCTAGATTTGACCTGTTCAGGATAGGGCCTACAACTCCAATACGTAAAAACCAAAAATCACTAAAATGCCCCAGAACGAGAAGCCCACCACAGAAGCCACGAACGAACACCACACAGAAACACCCAAAGAAAAGGTCCACAGAACGAAAGGACCAGCTGACCGAGCCAGCCAATTCAGACAGGCCCAAGCCCGCAGGGCTAAGCAGCTCCAGGCCGCACCTAGATACCCCTTCTAAACTGACCATTTTTCCACACCTCACGTACACTACCCCCTTGTGTCCTACACTCTTAACTACAAAGATGATGAACAGGAATATACATTCATATTAAAAACACCCATGCCCTGTCCCTATGTTGAGCCAATGCCAACACATCAGACAGCCATAATTATATCTATGTATGTTCTTACATCTGAGAAGTAGATGTTATATATCTTAGAAGTTAAAACACCCACGCCTGTCCCTAGACCTTGTATATCATTTCCCATGACGAGTATAGATATATGTAACCCGTGCTCAGTTGCCCCCTTGCATTGTTCCTCTAGTAACTAAGTGTCTCTATAATATTAACTGCCACCAGTATTGATACGACATAGCGGCACTGTCCTTGTGTCGTATTGTGCCAAGTACAGATCAACCAGGTTTCATCACCTTATTAGGATGACGACTATAATGTCGTCGTTCATCGATGTAGGCAATCCTTAGTTTAAGTATTAATATTAACATTCCCTAACATCTTGTCTTGCCAGACTAAGCTTCTGAAGACCCATCGCCCCATAAATCTATGTATTCAATCCTTAGGTTAAGTATTTTTATCCGCCATTGTGTTCACCTTTTTTCCATTTACTTTTCCACAATTGTCATACGTCTTCCCCTTGCCTCCTTCGTATCCACAGTCCACACTACGCCAATTTATGTCGTGTCATACACCTCTTACCCCAACCAGAGATTGTATAAGATAACCTTGTTACCAGTATCTGTCCTAAGTACCCCGAAACAATAACCAAGTACCCCTACGAACTGCCGCTGTTGTTGGTATATATATATTTCATAGAAAACGCAGTTCCCAGGGCCAACTAATAGTATCCATAACCCCTCGGACTGATCACATAACTCTATCTTTTCCAGACTCATATACCACCCCATAGTTGCATTCCCCGATAGCATTTGGCTAACGTATTCTACTGCCTTTTCAAACTCCCATTTCAACTGCAACCTAATGCCACCCCCACGCCCAGAGACCTTAGGGTCAAATTCCCCTATAGCCCCCTGCACTCCTCCCCTCTCATTATAAGACCCCGCGCTTCTCTACTCTTGTCCGACCTAGCCTCTCTCATACCTCTTGAAGATCCTTGAATTGTCCGTTGCTAACGCTCTCCAACCTTTTATATATATACTCCTATCCAGCCTACCTTCACTTAGTAGGCCAGAACAACATTAGAACTTTACGGCGTCTCTAACGTGGATTGACCTCCCAATCTACCAAGATTGGAAGCCAAAGCGTCACATTTTTCCTTTGCCCCTCAACTTTCTCTTCATAATTGCTGAGGGACACAGGGCCCTGGGTGGGGCTTTGGTTTCCCGGGCGTTTCCGCGCCCTCCTCAGCTCCCCGCCATGGAGTGGCTTCGGTCACCCAGGCTTTATTGTGGTTGGCGGGGAGGGTTCTGTGGGGGCACTCGGTTATGGCCTTGGCCTTGCTCGGGGCCTTGGGGCTGTTCGGCCAGGCAGCTTGGGGAACAACAACAACAACAACAACAACAACTAGCCCCTTGCATGCCATCTATTCTCTTACAACCCATTCACAACCCTGCACCCAATGGTCGTCAGTGCGAGGCTAGCCGCCTCGCCAGTAACTAACTTCTATTGCCATACTTCCAGATAAATGTGGCAGAGTTAGCAACCCAGTCTCCACCACATCCAGCAAACCCTACAATTAACAACCAGCCGAGTAAAACCAGCTAGCCAAAGCACCTTCGGTTTTGGTATTAAGGACACTCACATCTGTCTCATACACAGAGGGTTATTACAAACACTGGTGATATGGCAAGCCCCTAGCCACAGCCGCCGGACGACTATCACAGAGAGAGGGCGCCCAGCTCCCCCCTTTTTGCCCACCCGAGGAGGGAGACCCCCACCCCCGCGGAGGTATACCTGGCCCCTGTTTTGACTTCTGAGTCATTGCCAGGTAGCACAGGAATTCTTCCTATCAATGAACTAACCATGCATGACTAACACCTTTACTAACCTCTATTAACTCACAATAAACCATTTACCTTTCTTGCATACTCTGATCACTAAATTAGCACCTCAGCTATACCATAGAATGAAGATTGAACAATCTAAGAGAGACGCTCCTATCACAGCTGTCCCCATCCTCCTCGCAAAGTAGATCCAGTCTCTCTCCCCTAAATACTTCCAGTATAGCCAAAATAGTACCTCTTACTAAGGCTCAGTTATATGAAAATATAAAGGCTTCCTATAGCCATGTGCCACAACAGTAAATACCATCTTACCGAGTCCCCATATCTATTGAGAGCTCAAATAAGTCCATAAGACTCGAGATCCCTACTGTCTACAGGGTCCAGAACCAAGCCTATAAATATAGCTCCCGCCCCCAGTCAAATCAGTTGAAAGCTAGACACCAACCAGAGGTCACTACCCTGCAGTTGACCTCTAGCTCTGCCCTTGTGTTGTTCCGGAGTTGAGAGATTCCAGAGCCGGCAGACTCCGTGGCAGATTTGGATAGAAGGACCTGCCCACGTATTTGAGAACTTCACACATATGGACCCCCTGGACGGCCGCGGAACCAGTCGTTAGCCCCCAACATCACCGGAAGCAAGATAACTAGGACCAGATCTACAAATACTATTCAAGATTCATGTTGCTAGTACTAAGTGTTATAGTACTAGTTTGACACTCACTTATTAACTTTCTATAAAGTGGCTAAAACCTTGCCCAGTGTAACTCATATTTAACCATTCCATTTGGGACGTACTAAGCGATCAGTGCTCATTAATTAACAGGCGACATTGACTCTCGTAATTACCTTATTCAGATATTAAAACTCTAGTGATATCTAACGTTCGCCCACTGATTTGTGTTCTACGTATTTCTGCCATAAGAATATAAAACTTAGATCAGTACCCCCATGAGGTTACTAGAGATTTCCGTGTTCTACAATATACGCGTGTCTAATCCTAACTGTGAGCTGCTACTTGGGCACGCGACCAGCCAGTAAGAGATCAAATCAGTGAAATTGAATTACATGAATATATTGAGGTCTTCCAGAAAATAAAACTTGCTAATTAAGCCAGTGATCAGAAGATTAATACCTGAACGTTGGAAGTGGGAGACTAGGCTCCATCCAGATCCACTTATGCTAGTGTTGTTCGATTCTATTATATTGTCTTGCACGAGTATTCTGCAGTGGTATATAAATAAACGTGATCATGTAACTTGCTACCATGTGTTTATTGGTGTTCTCTATTCCTCATATCTTGTATTGTGCATGCAGCCTTATATACCCAGTCATTTAGAACTCACATTACCCAAATTAAACCTGTAGAAAAACAGGGCATAACAATCACCTTGAATTAAGAGTCAAATCCGTGCTAAAACGGGTCTCAGGCAGGGCAGCGAAGACAATAATTGTTGATGATATTCTGTTAGAATTTAGACGTAATATATGTTAATTTTTTTTAAGAACCGAAGGCTGCGCTCCATTGAAAAACGATATTACGATCTCATACACCGTCGCCAGTCGGCTCAGAAGGGGAGGCCATGCACGCAGCCGGATCCCAAGCCTTGGCCCCGCCCACTGCCCAAAATGTACAAATATTAGATTAGATTAGATTACACTAAATATAATATAATATAACATAACATAACATAACTAAAATGCCCCAGAACAAGAAGCCCACCACAGAAGCCACGAACGAACACCCCACAGAAACACCAAAGGAAAGGTCCACAGAACGAAAGGACCAGCTGACCGAGCCAGCCATTTCAGACAGGCCCAAGCCCGCAGGGCTAAACAGCTCCAGGACGCACCCATTTACCTTTTCTAAACTGACCATTTTCCACACCTCACGTACACTAACCCTCTCGTGTCCTACACTCTTAACTACAAAGATGATGAACAGGAATATACATTCATATTAAAAACACCCATGCCCTGTCCCGACGTTGAGCCAATGCCAACACATCAGACAGCCATAATTATATCTATGTATGTTCTTACATCCGAGAAGTAGATGTTATATATCTTAGAAGTTAAAACACCCACGCTTGTCCCTAGACCTCGTATATCATTTTCCATGACGAGTATAGATATATGTAACCCGTGCTCAGTCGCCCCTTGCATTGTTCCTCTAGTAACTAAGTCTTTAATATTAACTGCCACCAGCATTGATACGACATAGCGGCACTGTCCTTGCTACAAAGATGATGAACAGGAATATACATTCATATTAAAAACACCCATGCCCTGTCCCGACGTTGAGCCAATGCCAACACATCAGACAGCCATAATTATATCTATGTATGTTCTTACATCCGAGAAGTAGATGTTATATATCTTAGAAGTTAAAACACCCACGCTTGTCCCTAGACCTCGTATATCATTTTCCATGACGAGTATAGATATATGTAACCCGTGCTCAGTCGCCCCTTGCATTGTTCCTCTAGTAACTAAGTCTATAATATTAACTGCCACCAGCATTGATGCGACATAGCGGCACTGTCCTTGTGTCGTATTGTGCCAAGTACAGATCAACCAGGTTTCATCACCTTATTAGGACGACGACTATAATGTCATCGTTCATCGATGTATGCAATTCTTAGGTTAAGTATTTTTATCCGCCATTGTGTTCACCTTTTTCCATTTACCTTCCACAATTGTCATACGTCTTCCCCTTGCCTCCTTCGTATCCACAGTCCACACTACGCCAATTTAGTTCGTGTCTTACACCTCTTACCCCAACCAGAGATTGTATAAGATAACCTGGTTACCAGTATCTGTCATAAGTACCCCGAAACAATAACTAAGTACCCCTACGAACTGCCGCTGTTGTTGGTATATTTATATTTAATAGAAAACGCAGTTCCCAGGGCCAACTAATAATATCCATAACCCTCGGACTGATCACATAACTCTATCTTTTCCAGACTCATATACCACCCCATAGTTGCATTCCCCGGTAGCATTTGGCTAACGTATTCTACTGCCTTTTCAAACTTCCATATCAATTGTAGCCTAATGCCACCCCCACGCCCAGGGACCTTAGGGGCAAAATTTCCCTGTAGCCCTTGAACTCTCCCCCCCCCTCTCATTAAGACACCCGCGCTTCTCGACTCTTGTCCGACCTAGTCTCTCTCTCATACCTCTTGAAGATCCTTGAATTGTCCGTTGCTAACGCTCTCCAACCTTTTATATATATACTCCTATCCAGCCTACCTTCACTTAGTAGGCCAGAACAACATTAGAACTTTACTAGCCCCTTGCATGCCATCTATTCTCTTACAACACATTCACAACCCTGCACCCAATGGTCGTCGGTGCGAAGCTAGCTGCCCCACCAGTAACTAACTTCTATTGCCATACTTCCAGATAAATGTGGCAGAGTTAGCAACCCAGTCTCCACCACATCCAGCAAACCCTACAATTAACAACCAGCCGAGTAAAACCAGCTAGCTAAGGCACCTTCGGTTTTGGTATTAAGGACACCCACATCTGTCTCATACACAGAGGGTTATTACAAACACTGGTGATATGACAAGCCCCTAGCCACAGCCGCCGGACGACTATCACAGAGAGAGGGCGCCCAGCTCCCCCTTTTTGCCCACCCGAGGAGGAGACCCCCACCCCCGCGGAGGTATACCTGGCCCCTGTTTTGACTTTCGAGTCATTGCCAGGTAGCACAGGAATTCTTCCTATCAATGAACTAACCATGCATGACTAACACCTTTACTAACCTCTATTAACTCACAATAAACCATTTACCTTTCTTGCATGCTCTGATCACTAAATTAGCACCTCAGCTATACCATAGAATGAAGATTGAACAATCTAGAGAGACGCTCCTATCACAGCTGTCCCCATCCTCCTCGCAAAGTAGATCCAGTCCCTCTCCCCTAAATACTTCCAGTATAGCCAAAATAGTACCTCTTACTAAGGCTCAGTTATATGAAAATATAAAGGCTTTCCTATTGCCATGTGCCACAACAGTAAATACCATCTTACCTAGTCTCCATATCTATTGAGAGCTCAAATAAGTCCATAAGACTCGAGATCCCTACTGTCTACAGGGTCCAGAACTGAGCCTATAAATCTAACTCCCGCCCCCAGTCAAATCAGTTGAAAGCTAGACACCAACCAGGGGTCACTACCCTGCAGTTAACTTCTAGCTCTGCCCTTGTGTTGCTCCGGAGTGAGATCCCAGAGCCGGCAGACTCCGTGACAGATTTGGATAGAAGGACCTGCCCACGTATTTGAGAACTTCACACATATGGCCCCCCTCGACGGCCGCGGAACCAGTCGTTAGCCCCCAACATCATGGACGCAAGATAACCAGGACCAGACCCATCAGATACTACCCAAGATTCCCTTTAGCAGTACTACATATTACTGTGCTGTTTAGAGATTCACTAATTAATATTTCTACGAAGTGGCTAAGACCTTGCCCAGTGTAATTCATACTTAACCATTCCATTTGGGACGTACTAAGCGATCAGTGCTCTTTAATTAACAGGCGACCTTGACTCTCGTAATTACCTTATTCAGATATTAAAACTCTAGTGATATCTAACGTTCGCCCACTGATTTGCGTTCTATGTATTTCTGAGACAAGGATATAAAACTTAGATCAGTACCCCCTGAGGTTACTAGAATTCCCGTGCTCTAAAATACGCGTGTCTAATCTAGTCTGTGAATTACTACTTGTGCACCAGAGCTACCAGTAATAAATCTAACAGTGAATATGAATCTATAAGTAACATTGATGGTCTTCGGTATATAAACCTGTGGAATCGAAGCCAGTGATCAGAAGATTAATACCTGAACGTTGGAAGTGGGAGACTAGGCTCCATCCAGATCCACTTATGCTAGTGTTGTTCAATTCTATTGTATTGTCTTACACAAGTATTCTGCAGTGGTATATCAATAAACGTGATCATGTAACTTGCTACCATGTGTTTCTTTGTGTTCTCTATTCCTCATATCTTGTATTGTGCATGCAGCCTTATATACCCAGTCAATTTAGAACTCACATTACCCAAGTTAAACCTGTAGAAAAACAGGGCATAACAATAACACAAATAACAAAATAAAAATACACGTTATCCGAGTGGGATCGAACGCTGGATTAACAGATCCAGGGACGGGACCTATACCGACTGTGCTACGGAGAGACTCTCTTAGGGAGCGGTCGGAAATTATTCGCAGTGATGAACAAACATATTTTTTTTTATCTAGTCTAAGATACAAACCCAATACGTAAAAACAGCTAGAATAAGTAATAAGTAATTAGTTTTACTTACATTTTACATATTCAAAATACAAATACAATACGTAAAATCAGCTTGAATGAGAAATAAGTAACTAGTTTTAGTTACATTTTACGTATTCTAGATACAAATCCAATACGTAAAAACAGCTAGATATTACCGATTCAAAATGAGAGAATTCCTATCGTGACTTGATAGCATTTCACTAGGATATAAAAAATTTGCCTGGGAAACACTCTCTATAGTCACCTAACACTGGAAAATAATAAAACGAAAATTACTGTTTTTACATATTCGATAGATTTTACAAATTCAATAAGTAATAAGTAACTAGTGATACTTACATTTTACGTATTCAAAATGCAAATCCAATACGTAAAAACAGCTAGATTATATCTATTCTGGATACAACTCCCAATACGTAAAAACAGCTCATTTTACAGATTCAAAATGAGATAAGTCCTATCGTGACTTGATAGCATTTCATTGTTTGCCTGGGAAACTCTGTAGCCACCTAACACAGTACACTGGAAAATAATAAAAAAGCGAAAATGACTGTTTTTACGTATTCGATAGAGCGAGTGTGTGTGAGTGAGTCAGGTGGTAGGAGGGTGGAGGGAGGGAGGGAGGGGTGATTGATAAGAAGTAACGCTCTATATCTCGCCTAAAAAGCACTTTTATGGCTTCACCTGTGCACAAACACGAGTAATGCAGCCCATGTGAATAATATATACCGATAAATCAAGCGCAGAGAGGCATGAGGATGAATAATAGGAGAAATAACAGCCAGCAAAGGAGACTGGAGGGTGGCGCGGGGAGGAAGGTGTTAGGTTACAGTGGGTATGGGCGCGAATCTAGACCTCGTAGACTGCCTTCTGTTCAGTTTCTGATATTCTTCTATATATGTACACCAATATAGTGTTTGATAGGCATAGTGGAAGGATTTTTGATCAGCAGTAACAATGAATTATGTTAGAAACATGTTATAACATTACAACATTTTTACGCACTATTTGCTTGCAACTCCTGAATGAAAGGTAATTTGTTTGCTTTACGTGTAGGCTACATTTTGTAAGTGTTTGTTCGTAATGACATAATTATATGTTGTGTAGAAATCTTAAACATACGAAATACCTCGATATACACAAGTGTATCGAGGTTATATATATATATATATAAAATACCACAGGAACGAGAAACCTGAGAGCGAAACCTCCAACCCTAACGAGCCATAGGAACGAAAATCCTGAGAGCGAAACTCCCATTCCCATCCCCTTTTCCTTTACCGATTTGGTCTCTCTCTCTCTCTCTCAATTCATTCCTCATATTATACGTCTCTCAATCACAGTCTTCTAATATACAAACCACAATACTTTACTCACTGATATTCTTGATGTACCACCTAAGTATGTATTTGATTAGGTAGCCACCATACAGGATATAATACTTTCATTGTGTAGGTTCGAGGCGATCTAAGACACCTTAGCTTCCATTTCACACCAAATCAGATCGTGATTACGTCAGCCCTGTATTTAGTTATATAACAATCAGAGTCTCCCCCAATTCTAGCAATTCTATGTCTCTAACCTCCCGTTGTTTTATCCACTAACTATAGATTCCCAACCTTTAACCACGACTCTATACACCCGATAACCCTATGCCAGTTATTGTATTGATTTAGGCCTGTTAATTCGGATAAACTCACTATGGCCAATCTGCAGACGATTATCAGGAGAGATGCAGGAAAGCTACCTCGTATCTCCTTTTCCATGACGAGTATAGACATATGTACCCCCGTGCTCAGTCGCCCTCCCCTTGCCTTGTTCTTCTAGTAACTAAGTGTATATATAATATTAACCGGATTATGCCACCAGAATTGATACGACATAGCGGCACTGTCCTTGTGTCGTATTGTGCCACGTGCATACCAACCCGGTTTCATCATCTTATTTAGGACGACGGCTATAATGTCGTCATTCATGCATGTATTCAATCCTTAGGTTAAATATCTTTTATCCGCCATTGTGTTCATCCCTTCCATTTACTTTTCCACAATTGTTATACGTCTTCCAATCACCTCCTTCGTATCCACAATCCACACTACTCTATTTTGCTTCGTGACCCTATGCTCAGTGGTACCCTGTATGGGTCATCCTGTCCACTTATCCTTCACGCCCCACTGCACACACCACTCTACCTGTTCGATCGTAGGGAAATGCCACCCCTATGTCCAGCACATTAAGGGTCACTATCCTAAGTCACGAGCGGCGCGGCGCCTAGCCTCAAACCACCCCCTTTACAATTCACAACCCTCCCCCCACCTCGCGTATCCACTACCCCTTGTGTCCTACACCTCTTACCCGCCGGACTCTACCTACACGATGATGAACATAAATACACCTTAAAGTTAATACACCCATGCCCTGTCCCTAAGTTAGGATGTCAATATCAACATACCCTAAAATACCTTGTCTTGCCAGACTAAGTTTCTGAAGACCAATCGCCCCATAAATCTATGTATGTTCCTCCCAGGTTAAAACACCCATGCCCTGTCCCTAGGTTGAGCCAATGCCAACCAGTTCAGACAGCCATAAATCTATGTATGTTCTTCCATCCGAGAAGTAATATGTTCACCCCCTTAAAATACCAATCTATGTATGTTCTTCCATCCGAGAAGTAATATGTTCACCCCCTTAAAATACCTTGTCTTGCCAGACTAAGTTTCTGAAGACCAACCGCCCCCATAAATCTACGTATGTTCTTCCATCCGAGAAGTAGTATGTTAAACCCCATGTCATAATTGATAATAAACTATGATACCCACGGGTACACCATTGTATATATAACCATTATTCCTGTAAGACCTAGACAGAGATAATGACTGAATATGTTAGCCACCCTGCAGTAACTCTAATTCTTACCCCAACCAGAGATTGTATAGATAACCTTTGTTTACCATTGTCTAGACACATATCTACCACGAAACAATAACGAAGTACCCCTACGAACTGCCGCTTTTCTTTGGTCTATATTTCATAGAAAACGCAGTTCCCAGGGACAACTAGATCAGCAAGAAATTGTGTCAAATAATAGTGTCCATAACCCCACGTATTGACGAATAATAATACACCATGTTTTTCCCTACTTTTATCCACAGTCAAGCACACACCTACAGTTAACCTCCTTTTCCCCACAGCCCACAGTCCACATGATTCTATCCTTTCCAGACTCATATACCACCCCGTATTTGCTCATCCCCCGGTAGCATTTGGCTAACATACTTTCACTGTCATTAACCCCCAAACTCCAATATCAACTGTAGTCTAATGCCACCGCTACGCCCGGAGACCTTAGGGTCAAATTCCACGTTGCCCCCTGAACCCTCTCCCTCTCATTAACCCCCCCACGCTCCTCGACTCCTTTCCGACCTAGCCTCTCCATCATACCTCCTGAAGATCCTTGATTTTTCCGTTGCTAACGTTCTCGAACCTTTTATATATATACTCCTATCCAGCCTACCTTCCCTTAGTAGGACGGAACAACATTAGAACTTTACTAACCCTTTGCATGCCATCTATTCTCTCACAACCCATTCACAACCCTGTACCCAATGATCGTCAGTGCGAGGCTAGCCGCCTCACCAGTGACTAACTTCTATTGCCATACTTCCAGATAAATGTGGCAGAGTTAGCAACCCAGTCTCCACCACATCCAGCAAACCATGCAATTAACAACCCAACCGATTAAACCAGCTAGTCAAGGCACCTTCGGTTTTGGTACTACGAACACCCACATCTGTCTCATAAACAGAGGGTTATTACAAACACTGGTGATATGGCAAGCCCCTAGCCACAGCCGCCGGACGACCATCACAGAGAGAGGGCGCGCATCTACCCTTTTTTACCCACCCGAGGAGGGAGACCCCCACCCCTGCGGAGGTATACATGACCCCTGTTTTGACTTCCGGGTCATTGCCAGGTAGCACAGGAATTCTTCCTATCAATGAACTAACCATGCATGACTAACCCCTTTCTATCTATCTATCTATTGCCTGACGCCGTGATCCCCGAAGGGGTGGCCACGAACGAACCGCCCCCATGCCCCTCTGTCCCCAGTCAGTCGACGCCCCCCCCCCCAACCAGCACCGCCTTCGTTCATGTAGTTCCTCACTCCATCCTTCCACCTCATATTCGGTCTACCTCTCCCCCTCTGTCCCTCCACCTCGCTCTCGTACACCCTCTTAGTCATTCTCGCTTTCCATACGTTCCATATGGCCGAACCATCTCAAGTTGTTCCTTTTCACACTTTCCAGCACATCTACCTCCACACCACACCTCCTTCTTACTTCCTCATTAGTCTGTCTATCCCTCCATGTAACTCCGCACGCACTCCTTAAGTAATTCATTTCCACTGCTCTCACTCTTGGTCTGAGTCTCTCAACCAACGTCCATGCTTCGCTTCCGTCAGTGTCGGGATTACCACACTGTCAAGGACTTCTTCACTTCCATACTGACCACCCTATTTCTTGTTACTGCTTTTAGCGTTCCTACAACCCTCTTCCCCTGTTGTACCCTCTCCCGCACCTCTTCATCCATAGTCCATCTTTACTCAACACACTGCCCAGATACTTAAAAGAGTTGACGATCTCCATAGCCTGACCGTTCAGCTTCACCTCACACTCTGTGACTTCACCCCTTTCGAAGACCATAACCTTGCTCTTCCCCGTATTTACCTCAAATTCCGTTTTCGCACTCTGTTCCAAACTCATTTACCAGACCCTGCAACTCCCATTCATTATCACTCATCAGAACTGTATCATCCGCAAACAGCAGTATAGGTAGCTTCCACTCAATTCCCTCCCTTTTCAGCGATACACAACATTCACTGCTCTTGATAGTATTTCTTTCATGACTCCATCATATACAGTAAACAACCACGGGGACATCACACACCCCTGTTTCAAACCAACATTCAGGTCAAAGAACTCGCTCTGCTCACTCTCCACACGTACTGCCGCCTTTGCACCCTCATACATGCTCTTCACTGCTTTCAGCAACTTGCCCTCTACTCCGTATATTCTAAGTACTTTCCACAAACCTTCTCTATCCACTCTGTCATAGGCCTTCTCCAAGTCCATAAAGGCAACATACACCTTTTGTTTCTTCTCCAGATACTTCTCCACAACACAATTCCTTAGTCGGTCGTGGTTCGTCAACGTTGGTTCCGTCCGCATCCGAGGCTGTTCGTTCGTTTTTCTTTGCTTAGATATTTTTTCCGGGTAGGGGTCGCAAGCCCACCGACCCAACCTCTTTAGTCGCCTCTTACGACACGCAGAAGGCACGTGGGGCATATTCTATTCCCTAACCCCCAGGGGGACTAACCCCTTTACTAACCTCTATTAACCCACAATAACCCATTCACCTTTCTTGCATACTCGGATAATCAAATTAGCACCTCAGCTATACCATAGAATGAAGACTGAGCAATATAAGAGAGACACTCCTATCACAGCTGTCCCAGTCCTCCTCGCAAAGTAGATCCAGTCTCCCTCCCCTCAATACTTCCAGTATAGCCAAAATAGTACCTCTTACTAAGGCTCAGTTATATCACATTATGAAGGCTCCCTATAGCCATGTGCCACAACAGTAATCACCACCCTACCTAGTCCCCGTATCTATTGAGAGCTCAAATAATTCCATAAGACTCGAGATCCCTATGGCCTACAGGGTCCAAAACCGAGCCTATAAACCCAACTCCAGCCCCCAGTAAAATCAGTTGAAAGATAGACACCAACCCAGGTTGGTCACCAGAGTCGACCTCGAGCTCTATCCTTGTTGGTTGCTGAGAATCGAGTTCCAGAGCTGGCAGACTCCGTGGCAGATTTGGATAGAAGGACCTGTCCACGTACTTGAGAACTTCCTACATATGGACCACCTGGACGGCCGCGGAACCAGTTGTTAGCCCCCAACATCACGGACGCAAGATAACCAGGACCAGACCAATCAAATACTACCCAAGATTCACTCTATCAGTACTACAGTGTTACAGTACTATTTAGAGACTCACTTATTAATATTTCTATGAAGTGGCTATATCTTTGCCCCAGTATAATTCATATATAACCATTCCATTAGGAAGTGCTAAGCGTATCAGTGTTCATTAATTAACAGGCGATATTAACTCTCGTAATTACCCATATACCCAGATATTATTACATAGAAGTGAAACCCTAGTGATATCTGAATGTTCGCCCACTGATTTGCGTTCTATGTATTTCTGATACAAGAATATAAAACTTAGATCAGTACCCCCTGAGGTTACTAGAATTCCCGTGCTCTAAAATACGCGTGTCTAATCTAGTCTGTGAACTACTACTTGTGCACCAGAGCTACCAGTAATAAATCTAACAGTGAATATGAATCTATAAGTAACATTGATGGTCTCCAGTATATAAACTTGTGAATTAAAGCCAGTGATCAGAAGATTAATACCTGAACGTTGGAAGTGGGAGACTAGGCTCCATCCAGATACACTTATGCTAGTGTTGTTCAATTCTATCATTTGCCTTGCACGAGTATTCAGAAGTGTGTATATCAATAAACGTAATCGTGTGTCTTGTTACCGTGTGTTTATTTTGTGTTCTCTATTCCTCATACCTTGTTTTGTGCATGCAGCCTTATATACCCAGTCAATTAGAACTCACATTACCCAAGTTAATCCTGAAGAAAAACAGGGCATAACATTGGCGGCAGCGGTGGTTCTTGATTCGGATAAAAGGTTGCATTACACTGCAAGTTTGGAACAGTAGAAGCATGGGAACATCGCAAAAATGGCAGCTCGCTATGACACTCACACACATTCCTAAGTATGATGTAAACACATATGATATCGCCACTTACTTAGACATAGTAAAGCCAGTGTTAGATGTGGCACTTCAAAATGACCGCGACAAAATCGCCGTTGCATTATTGCACATTATGCAGTTGGGAAAAGCCGTTTCCCAAATTGTTGAACAGGTAACGCCAAAGCTTACCTGGAACCAGTTTCGATCCCTCGTGATCCGGACCTTAGGGCCACTTTTGGGTTCCCTCGTCGCCCCCAAAATAATAAAAGTCGACGAGATCAAGTATGAAGGGGATATCAATGTGACCCGCATACAACTCTACAGATACGTGAGGACCACGTATAGCTCTGAAGATGACGAGCAACAAAATGAACTCTTATTCACCTCATTGTTAGACATCCTCCCACCCCACATCACCGCCCATCTCGACCCGTACGGCTCATTCGAAGAACATATGCTCTCCATCAGAGAAAGATGCCAACTCAGTTCGATGAATCCCCTATCCACCCCATCAGCCCCTATCCAAGAAAGTAAATGTATTCCTCCACTGAACACTATCATCAATAAGTCCCTCCATCCCCTTAAAGAAAACTCCGTGCACCCTTCCAAAATGACTCCCGGTGAAAGTCCAACCCCAGTGCACTCTTCCTTGCCTCTATCCTCTCTGACCATCCCTAAATTTTCCCCTGCCCAGCCATCCACCAACGATAATCTTCCATCAATTGTGTTACCCCATAAACCCCATAATTTTTCTATGCCTGCCAACAACCCACAGCACGCAGAAATGGTCACCCCCACCGTAACCAATTCTCTGTCAATGTCACCCCTAAAAAATGCTGGTCAGAAAATGAGCCCCCGTCCACTCTCTCACATGCCCCTGTCACCCAAGACCAACCTTCACCCCCGTCAATCCCTCAACAACCTGTCACGCCTCTCACTTCCTCATATTCATCACCTGCCCCCCCCTCAAAACTGTCAACCTCACCCCCCCCACCATCATCTCCCCACATGCCCAACCTCGGTGAAACCCTTCAAACACCCGCATCAACCAAAAATGCTACAGCTCCGCCTACCTCCTATTCCCCCCTTCCCTTGTCACCCTCTCCAACATTACCCGAACCGCTCTTGAATCCACCTCCAGTAACACCCCCGCTCACCAACCTACCTCTGCCCCATAATCCAGCACCAGAACCAAAATCTCCATCAATGTCTCCTTCATCCATCCTACCAAATTCCATTGTTGTCCGAGACAAATCTCTTCCGCAACAATCTCTCCAAGCTGACCTACTCATCCCATCCCCACAATTTACCTGTCAATCACCCAGACCCCATCTGTCCAGGATAAATCCTCCCATGTTTCCAGGACAGACTCTGATGTATGTAACAGCAATTCTATCAAATATTTATGTACACGTGTTTCCAGGGAAAATGCCGACCTATGTACCCAACCATGTTCCCACCATGCCCCAGAAATGTCCAGCTATTCCACAACCAACCAAATTCCCCTTGTGACAGTTTTCCGTCAGTAGCTCCCTTCCACCCCCACACAATTCACACCCCTAGAAAACTTCAAAACTCCACACTTGACTCACCCCCTCATGACAGACAAACCCACCAATCCCATATAACCTCTCAACAAACCGTCACTGCCACCGACAAAACTCCCCAAATTCGTACTTTTAACAACCACAAATCAGTACATCAGTCCTCCCCCAATAACCCATGTTCTATGCCTAACTCTTCCCCCACCAATCCTCCCCAGTCCCACCAACAAATTCCGTTTCCTAAATCACTCACACCTCACCACTCTGATCATCCCACACGCGCCGTTAATCCCCCCCTCACGCGTGACCCCCACCAAAGTGATTTCCCCCCCTCATGCGTACCGAACACCTGCTCACCAGTCGGTCCCCCACCATCATTAGCCCAGCTAAACTCTCAACCTCCACCCATTCCCACCCTGCCAGCCTAACCTCTCACGACCACATTCAGAACGAAAAATCACCCCCGTACATAACCCCTACCTCCTCTCCCCCCTATCTTACCCCCCTCTTCACCGTTACCCCATCCGCCCCAAATTCCACCCCCAGAGATCCCGCTCGACCAAATACCATGCCCATCAAAATCCAACCACAAAACTTTTTCCACCTTGGCTAAACCCCAAAATACTACCCTCTCTCTCGCCCCAATACAGCCTGTTTAGAGATGCTGCAACTTCGATTCTACTCTCTGGAGATGGAATTGATGAGTATAAAGTTATGTCATCAGCATAAGAAACTAGTTTATTTTCAAGCTCAGAGCACAAGCAAGCAGTAAAAATAATGAAAAACAGAGGCCCAAGCACACTGCCCTGTGGAACACCCGAAACAACAGGCACAGAAACAGAAGTGCACCCATCAACGACAACATGCTGAGACCTGTCTGTCAAAAATTCTTTAACAATAGATAAAAGACTACCACCAATACCATGAAGTTGCAGCTTATATAAAAGGGCTTTATGATTAACAAGATCAAAAGCAGAACTAAAATCAATAGCCACAACACGAGATTCATACCCTTTGTCCAATGAAGGCTGAAGATCATGAGATAAAGTTAAAAGCGCATCGCAAGTACCCGAACCTTTGCGAAAACCAAACTGTGAATTGGGTATTATATCAAGACGATTACAGTATGAAGAAAGGCGTCTAGCTAAAAGCCTCTCAAAGATCTTTGAGAGAATAGGCGTTATGGATATAGGACGATACTCAGATGGGGATGGCGAAGCAGTGAAAGAAAATACAAAAAAGAAATTTGTAATCATAAAGAAAATACAATATAACTGAAAATCTTGAAAGAATTAGTGAAATCGAAGCTAAACAATTGATTAAAGATAAAGTGCAAATCAAAAATAGGGAAGAGATAATAGAAGGTATGAGAAGTGGAAGTAAAACTAGAGAAGCTGTTGAACAAGACATAATTATCAAGTAATTATATTGAGGACTTAAGCTTTGAAAATGCCAGAACAATTTGTATGACAAGGACAAGAATGATAGAAGTAAAAGAAAACTTCAAAAACAAATATGAACCTAACCTATTATGCGATATTTGTCAAAATTAAAATTAAAATCAAATGCACCTGTTCAACTGTGAATCATACGAAGACCTATACAAAGATCTGAGAGGCAGGGACAACTTGAGGGAAATATTTGAACAAAATGAATTAAAAAGGGTAGCAGAGATTATAAGAACAGTTCTAAAAAGGAGGGAGACTCGTTTATTTGAGAAAAGAAATATATAAGTAATATGAAAATGTTTAACAAATACAAATAACAATAAGGAAACAACCATCGTTCATAGAACGAACTCCTGGATGGGAGAGTGCGCCAAAAACAACAACAACAACAACAACAACAACAACAGTAGCTCCCTTCGGAATTGGAGTGATGCTAGCTTTTCGCCAGCAAAGAGGAAAACTACCAGATTTCAAGAGCAACCTAAATACTATAGCCAATTTAGGTGCTAAGACAACAGCAATCTTCTTAAAGAAGAGAGGGAAAAATCCATCTGGGTCAATCCCACCATAAGTGTCAAGAGCCAATAAATATTGTCTCAATTCAGCTGATTTGAATGCTATCGACTTTAGATTAGGACTAAGGAAACATGTCAAGGGCAATTGCAATTCCTGATCACTCTGCTTACCTATGAAAATATTAGAAATCATATTACTCTTAGTTAATGGATCAAAAGAGATAGAACCATCAGAATCACGAAGTGGAGGCATGGTGGAGTCAATTCCAAATAGTGAGGCCTTAAGTGAGGCCCACCATTTATGTGGCTGAGTAGCATCTGCGAGAACTTCCTGCAAATGGGAATTGTAATCCCTCTCGGCTATACTATAATTATACTCTCTGCGCAACTGACCGAAGATGTACATAGTCATCCCAAAGCAACTGAGTTCGATTACGTCTCCAGCGGTGATATGCAGCCTGCTTGTTATTATATGCACGCTTACAGTCGTCATTGAACCAAGCTTTATCTTTAATACAGGATTTGATTAACTTAGAAGGGACTCTTCTTTGCAGGATGTCTAAGAGAGAGTTATTGAGGGATGAAACAGGGTCATCAGATCTTAGTATGTGATTCCAGTGGATATTGGTAACATCATCACATACATTATCCTAATTAACTCGAGATTTAAGATAGACTTTATGAGACATAGTGATATCTGGCACAGTAAATTCAAGTTTGATTTTACAGGTTATGGCATTATGGTCAGAAGTACCTACAAGAGCAAGAACTGCAGTCTCCACAACACCAGGAACATCTGTTAAGACGAGATCAAGACAGTTTCCAGAAATATGTGTAGGTCCAGCAATCAACTGCTCACACCCGGACAAATTAGCAAAATCCAAGGCAGCATGACCATTTCTATTTGTTGGAGAGACCGAGTTCAGCCACTCTTGATGATGTGCATTAACATCTCCAACAAAAACGAAAGATGACTTGACATCAACAGATTGAATTAATGCCAAGGCATTTAAAAGACAGTCATATAGATTGTTATTGGCATCAGGATTTCTATATAGGCTAAAAATGTAGAGGTTATGATATTTACTGGAAACTTTAACCAACTGGATCTCGTGGCAACCACAAAGAAATTTCGTCAAAGGCTGGGCATTATAGCCAGATCGGATGTATAAACTCATTCCACGAGCACGAGGAAGAGAGTCACGGCGAATAAGAAGTGGTTTATTAAAGCCAGGTATGAGCAGTTCTGAAATGTGTCTATGGTCAGAAACAAAGAGTTTCGGAACAAAAGACAATGTCATAATCCACTGATGCCATAGTAAGATCTTTAATGTTCTTATGAAGTCCACGGATGTTAGAATACAGAATACAGCAACTTCATCTCGCAGGATGATTAGGTCTATGAGGACCGGGATTTAATTTTATATCACCGGATAAAAGAGCAAACAAAAACATATATAATTGAAAGAAGCAAACCATACAAAATGAAAAAAGGATGGATATATAGGAGTCAACCCAGAAGGAACCATCACATCTGGGCAAGGCGAATCAACCCCCAAGGACACCATATCCAAGAGGGAACAGTAGTGGTGGATTTTAAAGATATGCAGAGAGATAGCAGAAAAGAAGGACAATACTCCTGGAAATCCACCAAACTTTAAGTCTTCCTTATCAGCCTGCTGTACCACCTTAAGGAAAAAAACAGGAGATTGTTGTGTAGAAAGAGCGCTTTAATAGCACCATAACAGCAGGGATGGATGAAAACAGACAGAGGAAGACCTTGGTACAAAGGCTATGGCATTATCCAATTCATCCACCATGGCAAAAAATTACCGTAAGGCAAAAATTACCATGAAGTTGCTAGATGGCCGTTGACTAAAAAGTTCCTTTGCCCTTTGACAGGTATTGTTTTTAGTCCTGCAGGGTGTCTAGCCACCCACCCACCAAGTAAAGAACCTGATGAGGGAGCCGGTTTCGACGCCGACAATCTGACCATGAAAGAACCCCATATATACGTATTTAGGGAGCGGCATGCCCCCCGACCCCAAGGGGACCCCCCCAGCCCCCGCGGACGTTCACCATGACCCACACGTAGCCAACAAATTCTTGCCAGACACCAAGTGAGTTTTCAACAGGTTATGAACTAACCATCTAAATACCTATCCAAATACCATCCTATCCCATCCTTACCCAAAACCAAAATCTTCCTTATCCCATCCTAGATTTCGAATAGCATGTCAGCTAGACCAGAGAAGGATACTTAGGTGAGTTGATAAATAATAACTCCCAGCCTGGGCACGTATATATGGCGCCCAGCAAAGTAGTGCCTAAACCTTCACCAAATCCTGCCTAACCAACTCTAATAGTACCTCATACTAAAGTCAAGATATTCACGATAATAAATCAGATCACAAGTTACTTACCGCCTCATTAAAGACCCCCCTCAATCCCCCCCCCTAAGCAACCAAAATAAATTAACTACTTCTAGCCCCAACATCCAATACTTCTAGAGCATTCATTCAGCTTCTTTGACCAAGTCTATAAATACGACACCAAGAGAACAGTCGGGCAGTTGAATATTAGAGTTCAAAGCAACGGCTGGCCGTACTGTGTTGACGTCTAGTGTTCCCCCCCCCCCCTCCCTTCAAGATTCACGATAATTTTGGCGTTCCGTAATCTGTGCAACTCAGCGAGGAAATGAATTAACCCTTTACGAATGTTTTATTGCGATCGGGACTACCGGCAGTAATATTATATTGGTAGACAACAAATTCACCAATTATTGATTGTTTTCATAAACTTCTTGTAGTGCACACTTTGCTACTTGAGTTTACGAACGATCATAACTCATAACTGGTCTAAGGCAGAAAGATCTTGTTATGTTAAAAGGGATTATGCGAGAAACCCTTAATTGAGGACTCTGCAAATATAACTCCTTGGCAACACTTGACTGTAGGCCTCATCAGTACTTGTTGACTAAAAGGTGTAAAACCGCTCGCGCTCCTTAAACCTTACCGGAGCGTCAACAACGGTTATGCAAGAAACCCATATCTGTACACCTTCTCTACACTCACGGACAACTTGGACGGCCCCAGAGCAACTGTTAACCCCCGACCTCACTACCGCAAGATAACCAGGAAACCTCCATCACAATGTTCATCCTCAAAGTACCAGTGTTACGGTGCTATTAACTCAACCATCCAGGTAATCGATTATGTCTCAATTTTCTCTGATGTTAGGAAGCATGTGATTATTATGCTAGTGTGTATTAATATATATCAGTGAAATTTAGCTTAGGCGAACTGATCCCGTAATTATTCTTGCCATCAGGTTTAACCTCGTCAAAGAAATAAGTCTTAACTAATTGGACTATGGCTCGAGTGAAAGCAATTCTGAAATAAGTGATTGTGACTGTTAGCCCGAAACCTGATTCGCCCCTCACTGATATATTTGGTCTTAAGTATTACCTAGACATTTGACCATACTAGACCAGTGCAACTAGCTACGGTTATCCTTTTACATTAATTCTTGAGAAATAACTATATTATTTATACTTTCATCTTTGATTACGAGCCATATTACCAGAGAGTTAACAAAACGAGATACCTAACCTGTGAAATTCGTGTACCCTACGTATCATTGAAGTAATGTGATCAGAAGCATAATACCTGAACGTTGGAAGTGGGAAGTGAACCTCTATCCAAATCCGCGAGAAGTGCTAGAGATTATAAAAGTCCAAAATACGCATCTGACTTATTCAATTTACCATTGTTTCTAGTGCCCATATAACCATTATTCTACGTTGTGTTTTTGGAGAGTAAAGTTGCATGATAAACCATTACTTCGATATTATCTATGTTCTCTGTTGATTCCATTGTGTACTGTGCATGAAATCCTATAACCCAATCTTGCAGAACCCACCTATACCAAGTTAATCCTGTAAAAATTCAGGGCATAACATTGGCGGCCGCGGTGGTTCTTGATTCGGATAGAAGATTTCATTACATTACATTTTTGAAGCAGTAGAATATAATAACATCAAAATGGCAACCCGTTCTCACATTCCCATTCCGAAATACGATGGGGAGACCTACGGAATAGAAACATACATGGACATTGTAAAGCCCGTGCTAGATTTGGCTTATACTTGGGAAGGGGATGGTCGGGAGGGCCCCAGTCGTCAATGATTACGGGGCCACTACTAAATATTAGGTTTTCTTTATCTCCTTACAGGAGTCAAACCTATAATTTATTAGTGGCCCCTCCATCATTGACGAACATGCCTGATTTCTAAGACTGGAGGGGGACATTCGTAATCATATCATAACTCTAGAAAAGCAGATAATCAAACAACCACATAGTATTCTTACTTTTGTAAAAAAGAGATATTAGGGTGCATAAACTTTATACAGCCTAAATCTTCAAAAAGGGGTACAAGCAGGAGCGTGCTTCAAAGAAGCCTGCTTGAAAAAGGGTTAACTCTGAGACTCTGTGCACAGATCTGCTAGTTAAGAAGGCACCCCACTTAAAGTAAGTGGTGAAAACTAAAAACTTATAAGTTTACATGTGCACATATAAACCCCATTAACTAGTAGATATATTCCTAAAAATATAACCAAACATAAATGAATTCTTGTACATTCGTAGAAGTACTGAACTCGTATACTTATGCAGAAGTAATTACTGCAAAAGTAAAAGTCGTAGTTGCCACTACCGAGATTTCTCAAAAATCTATTGCTTCACAGCCAAAGCTACTTACAACAAGAATTGTCGTAACACTATTATTGGCCTTTAGCACAATTTCCTGCAATGAATACTACAGAGAAATTTTATAATACAATGCCTACAACCAGTATCACAGCTCGTATGTTCCGAACACATACTCCGGAGGGGTCTAGGGTGTCCTATGCCACACTGACTGCACCCTCCCCCCCCCCCTTTTTCTTGAAATTAAACAAAACGTGACTAAAAGGGCCACCTAGACCCTCTGCCGTAAAGCTATACATGGCAAGGAAGGTTTGTCCAGAGCTACTGAAAGGTATCGAGGCAAAAACTCCTGATTAGAGGCCCACAACTGTGTGGACGTAATAACTTCCACCGAAAGAGTATTAAGGAAACGTAAAGAGGCTGTCCCCTTGCGTAAATCGTGGGTCTTACCCACAACGCCGGGATGCTTCTCTCTAAAGTCCTCGACCAAGAGAGAAGCCAGTGTACGCTCCATCAATCGTTCACCCGGACTTGCGACCCATAAAGCACCCTGGTGATTTTAGAGGTGCCACTCTTAAATATTTGGTTAGAGCTTGCACTGGGCAAAAAAGATGGTGCACCTTTCCCTTGATTAACGCCGGCACCGTGAACTTGAAAACACGTGTTCACTGTGCTCAATCTCGGCTATGACTCCTGGGGAAGGTGCAATGTGAATACACTCATGAAGCCTATCAAACCTGAGGCAATTAGGTGCGATGCTTATCGCCGCCAGCTCAGATACTCTGTTCCCGGTAGCCAAAGCCATAAGGAATACTGCCCTTTTGTAAAATCTGCAGTCTTTGGTACATACGGGAACGAGAATAACGACGATGCTTTGTCCAGAGACCATGTAGGCCTGAGCTGACGGGGAGGTGGGCGGAGTTTAAAACCTGCCCACATAAATCACTTTCAGATAAATGTTTCTGCATGAACAGATAAATTAAATAAAAAACAACCAACGCCACCGAGGGCACAGTTTGTTTTGTTCTAAGAAGCCGAGACGTAAAAGCTTTCCAATGCGATTGAAACTGTCGCTTTGTAGACTGGGTATATTGATTCGTGAATATCTTGGTCACGTCGCTACCATAAGGTGCTAGCCACTTGGCCTCCTGAATGTCCAAAATGAACAAGTCCGCGAGGTTTCTAGGTTGCCAATTGTGTTCTAAGTGGAACAACCCGACCAGGAGGGACACTGGGTGCGGGCACCACGTGTTCAAATGCTGGTACCAAACTGCGCCGGCCACAGGGGCGCGATTAGCGAGACTACGCCTCGCTAATCCTGTAGTTTGTTGACTACGTGGCACATTAGAGACGCGTCTGGCGGCGGAAAAGAGATAAATGGAACTCAACCTGTTCTCGTCCGTCATCAGAGCGTCAGGTCCGCCCGCCGGCGTTATCGTCCGGCGGGTGAGGTACGACTGTGAGTATCGCCATACACCTTGGCTGTGGCTGTCCCTCGCTTGCGAGCTCGGTATACTCCCTGAACGGGAGCCCTCGTCCGAGTCCCGTAAAGGTTTATGATAATTAAAAGCTCCCATAGCTCATTAACACATTGAAAGAAGAGCTGGTGAGCAAAATCATAAAGTATACTAATTAATTTAATTTATATTTAATTGTATTAAAATAAATTACTATAAATAAACACAATATTATCATAATATAATCATAGAAAATATATATGTTTATTATGATTCAGCTATTAAATTATTTCATTAACAAATAAAAATAAGATAGGGCTACCTGAGCTTAACGGCGTTGAACATACAGCAATGAGAGGTTCAAGTGCCGACACGACAGAGACTGGGGGAAAACTACCCTGCCCCCGGGAACTACCTGGTCACCTGGTGCAACACGGGTAATCCGCCCTGGAAAGATAATTTTCCGGGGATTAATGCTCATAGGGTTACACCCCAAATAACGGTACAAAATATGTGCCTCAAAACCGCCGGTCAACGAACCGTAGCACTCCACCACTACTTTTCGTTGTCCTTTAGTATCATATTAAAGATTTCAGCATATCTTTACCTGTCCAGAAGATTTAAGCATATCTTCTGAATCCTCATAAAGATGAAGCATATTTTTATTAAAGATGAAGTCTTTCAAGTATCCCTTTACACTTGAAACACTAGTAAGATTCCGGCATCTTTTTATCCCATAAAAAGTCTAAGCCTATCTTAATCTCTAATCTGGCGTCACCCAGAAGCCCTCATAGATCGCCGTCTTGAAGGCCGTGATACCCTATTGTATCAATCAATTGTTTGGCAAATTATCGCGAATTGCAAATCAGTTAATATAACCACCCAAAGGTACAACCGCCGGGTTTTATATGCAATGTCAAACCAATTGTACCTGCCCCAGACCTCTTTGTATAAAGGTCGCCGGGAGGGAAAGACTAAACAAACAAACGGCATTGTTTCAATGGCTTTTTAAAGATTTCAGCATATCTTTTATCTGTCCAAAAGAATTAAGCATAACTTCTTAATCCTCATAAAGATGAAGCATATCTTTATTAAAGATGAAGTCTTTCAAGTAACCCTTTACACTTGAAACACTAGTAAGATTCAGGCATCTTTTTATCCCATAAAAAGTCTAAGCCTATCTTAATCTCTAATCCGGCTTCTCCCAGAAGCCCTCATAGATCGCTGTCTTGAAGGCCGTGATACCCTATTGTATCAATCAATTGTTTGGCAAATTATCCCGAATCGCAAATCCGTTAATATAACCACCCGAAGGTACAACCGCCGGGTTTTATATACAAGGACCCCAATGGAAATACGCCTAACGGCCTTATTGGGCTATCCTTAGTTGGAATTATGCAAGGCTGGTACATGTCATATTTATAACATACTATGTGGTACCAACTCTGTAAATTGCTAACTGAATAAATGTTATTATTATTATTATTATTATTATTAATATTAATGTCAAACCAATTATACCTGCCCCAGACCTCTTTGTAAAAAGGTCGCCGGGAGGTAAAGACCAAACAAACAGACAGCATTGTTTCAATGGCTTTGAAAAGCAGAGAAAACCAAGGCCAACAGGTGTCAGCCTGATCACCTAGAAAACTGAGTGGAGCCCCCCTCGACGGGAATAACTCAGGAAGCCTGATCCCAGGCTCGACCATAGAAAATGCAGTTTCTGATGAGCCCTCAAGCGACCAAACTCGTCGGGGTAACTTACCTATTTTAGCCATCCTGACTAAAACTCGGTAAACAAAAACGGTGTTCTCGGAGCAACGAGAAAAACGCCGGAAAGGTAACCCACACTAAACTATACATTACAGGAGGGCGTAATGCATAAAACAATGAATACCACAGGAAGCCTGCTCCCAGGCTCGACCACAGAAAACGCAGTTTCTTATGAGCCCTCAAGCGACCAAACTCGTCGGGGTAACTTACCTATTTTGAGCCATCCTGACTAAAACTCGGTAAACAAAAACGGTGTTCTCGGAGCAACGAGAAAAAAACGCCGGAAAGGTAACCTACACCAAACGAGACATTTTAACACATTTCATACAAAGGGTGTGCCCAAAAATAGGGATACCTGAACAGGAGGGCGTAATGCATAAAGAAATAACCGGGGCAAAGGTAGCCATGACAGAGACTGGTGGGATAATTACTCCAGGTTCTGCATAGACCCGCCGGGACCCAGCTCTGGAAAAAAATAAAATTTCCAGGAATTAATGCTCATAAGGTTAACCCAAACATGTTAGCACACAAGTGTTAAATAACCCGCCGGGTAACGAGACGTAATACTCAACGACGACAGCTCGCTACGCGGTGGGGTTTCCTAAGTAAACGATTTCAGAATATCTTAATTTGTCCAAAAGATTTATGAATACCCTCTGACATAATATATAAAGACCAGCATGGCGTTTATAACTGATGAAGTCTTTCCGGTGGTGTTTGTTTCAAGATTCAATTTTGGAGAAAAAAAAAAACTAAAAAAGACGCCGGCGCCCGAATTATCTCGTAGATAAAAAACTGGGAAGCCTGACAAATATACGGGATCTAACTTCTCCCAAAGTATCTTTTTAGATCGCCGTATGTTGAAGGCGGCGATACAAAACGTATCCCTCAATTGTCTGGTTAACTAACTGAATCGTAAATTCGTTATTCCCATCCCTCCAAGGAGCACCCGCCGGGTGTGAATATTAGTTTAAAAAACGTTAACCCCAATTGTGCCCTAAAGCGCCGTATGTTGAAGGAGGCGATACACAATGCATCCCTCAATTGTCTGGTCAACTAAACTGAATTTTGCAAATTCGGGCATCCCACCCTTCCAGGTTGCACCCGCCGGATGATTTAAAGTTTAAAAGTTAACCCCAAATGTTCCTAACCCCACTTCTTTGTAAAAGATCGCCGGGGAGGAAATACAAAGACCGCGAATTGCAAATCAGTCAATATAACCACCCAAAGGTACAACCGCCGGGTTTTATATGCAATGTCAAACCAATTGTACCTGCCCCAGACCTCTTTGTAAAAAGGTCGCCGGGAGGGAAAGACTAAACAAACAAACGGCATTGTTTCAATGGCTTATTAAAGATTTCAGCATATCTTTCACCTGTCCAAAAGAATTAAGAATAACTTCTTAATCCTCATAAAGATGAAGCATATCTTTATTAAAGATGAAGTCTTTCAAGTATCCCTTTACACTTGAGACACTAGTAAGATTCAGGCATCTTTTTATCCCATAAAAAGTCTAAGCCTATCTTAATCTCTAATCCGGCTTCTCCCAGAAGCCCTCATAGATCGCCGTCTTGAAGGCCGTGATACCCTATTGTATCAATCAATTGTTTGGCAAATTATCTCGAATCGCAAATCCGTTAATATAACCACCCGAAGGTACAACCGCCGGGTTTTATATGCAATGTCAAACCAATTATACCTGCCCCAGACCTCTTTGTAAAAAGGTCGCCGGGAGGTAAAGACCAAACAAACAGACAGCATTGTTTCAATGGCTTTGAAAAGCACAGAAAACTAAGTCCAACAGGTGTCAGCCTGATCACCTAGAAAACTGTGTGGAGCCCCCCTCGACGGGAATAAACCAGGAAGCCTGATCCCAGGCTCGACCATAGAAAACGCAGTTTCTGATGAGCCCTCAAGCGACCAAACTCGTCGGGGTAACTTACCTATTTTAGCCATCCTGACTAAAACTCGGTAAACAAAAACGGTGTTCTCGGAGCAACGAGAAAAACACCGGAAATGTAACCCACACTAAACTATACATTACAGGAGGGCGTAATGCATAAAGCAATGAATAACACAGGAAGCCTGATCCCAGGCTCGACCACAGAAAACGCAGTTTCTTATGAGCCCTCAAGCGACCAAACTCGTCGGGGTAACTTACCTATTTTGAGCCATCCTGACTAAAACTCGGTAAACAAAAACGGTGTTCTCGGAGCAACGAGAAAAAATGCCGGAAAGGTAACCCACACCAAACGAGACATTTTAACACATTTTATACAAAGGGTGTGCGCAAAATTAGGGATACCTGAACAGGAGGGCGTAATGCATAAAGCAAAAACCGGGGCAAAGGTAGCCATGACAGAGACTGGTGGGATACTTACTCCAGGTTCTGCATAGACCCGCCGGGATCCAGCTCTGGAAAAAAAGAAAATTCCCAGGAATTAATGCTCATAAGGTTAACCCAAACATGTTCGCACACAAGTGTTAAATAACCCGCCGGGTAACGAGACGTATTACTCAACGACGTCAGCTCGCTACGCGGTGGGGTTTCCTAAGTAAACGATTTCAGAATATCTTAATTTGTCCAAAAGATTTATGAAAACTGGGAAGCCTGACAAATATACGGGATCTAACTTCTCCCGAAGTATCTTTTTAGATCGCCGTATGTTGAAGGCGGCGATACAAAACGTATCCCTCAATTGTCTGGTTAACTAACTGAATTGTAAATTCGTTATTCCCACCCTTCCAGGGAGCACCCGCCGGGTGTGAATATTAGTATAAAAAACGTTAACCCCAATTGTGCCTTAAATTGCCGTATGTTGAAGGAGGCGATACACAATGCATCCCTCAATTGTCTGGTCAACTAAACTGAATTTTGCAAATTCGGTCATCCCACCCTACCAGGTTGCACCCGCCGGGTGATTTAAAGTTTAAAAGTTAACCCCAAATGTTCCTAACCCCACATCTTTGTAAAAGATCGCCGGGGAGGAAATACAACAACAGCATAGTTTTATATTGGCTTTGCAAAACCGAAAAAAACTACAAACAACATGTGTCCGTATGAACACTGTTAGATGGGTACAGCCAACCCGCCGGGAATCAGAAGGAGCCTGAAACAGGCACCCCAGAGACGCAGTCCTGGGGAGCCACAGACACCCACTCGCCGGGGAAACAAGCCTGTTTTTAAACCACGCGTGGCCAAAACTCGGCAACCAGCCGGGTTTTTTCATGGTGTAACCGAGAAAAACCCGCTGGAAATAACCCACCCCGTCCAGATACCATCTGAACGCAACACAGGACCGAGGCGTAGCAAAAACACAACTAACGCCGGGCCCAATATAGTCCGTGGAATTAGCCAATACACAACTAACCCAGAACACATAAATAGTCCGTGGAATTAGCCAATACACAACTAAACCAGGACACACATCACACAGTAGTACATATTTAGAAAATAAATCAATAACACTTGTATATGTGGTAAACCTACGAGAGGCTGGCTAGGCCTAGGTAGACGGATAACATTAACATGTCGGAATATAAACAAAAAGCACTGAATTATATCACAACAGGAACCACCGCCAACACACCACTGTAGCAAAAACTTCCGGCAAAGGGAAGAACTGACTCGGGACCCAGAAAAAACTTCACTAAGTGAAGAAAAATACGCTGGGAATGTCAGCAAAAATATGCTACCTCATCAGAAAGATAAAAGGAAGCAATAACGCGTAATGAAAGCCGCCTGCATCACAAAGCTAGCTAACTGTGAAAAAGTTCACCTGTCCACAACCGGACCACGAGGGTACATCCGAAATAGATGCCCCAAACACACGACCCAAAATACACTGCACTGCGGGCAACCAGCCCAGGACACTCCTGCTACGCATATCCTAACCTTACTCGATACATCCCGGAGTAAACAAATGAGAAAAAACTCACTAGGGACGCAGCAAATGTGGAACCAGCGGAGCATGGACAGACACGTCCGGACCGGCTGACCGCAGAGCAGAGAAGGAAGAATGACGCCTGAATCAGCGTCTGGTCAAAGATCCACACAAGTACATCTACGATATGATGGAAAGCTTATTGGATAGTTATTCTTATTTTCTTTTTGTTTTTTATTTTTTACGAAGTTTTTTCGTAGTGAGAACCCAATTCATAATGACTGAAGCCATGAGTGAGGTCGCGTGCGCTCATGATGAAGGCTCCTCAGTTTTTAAATGCTCTGCGCGGTAGATTCAAACTACGGCGGATTAGTGTTTGAAGAGGATGCCTTATGTAATAGGCATGTTCGTCAATGATGGAGGGGCCACTAATAGATTTGGCTTATACTACGGATCGAGAAAAAATCGCCGTAACACTTACGCACTTGGGAAAAGCCGTTTCCCTAGTCGCATATCAGGTAACCCATACCCTCACGTGGGACCAATTCAGGCCCATAGTGATTGAAGCTATCAAACCCTCATTAGGCATCTTCGTCGCCCATACCCGTATTCAGGATTCAAAGTACGAAGGTGATCTGGATGCTACGTTGAACACCATTTCACAACACATAAAAATCTCATTTCCTACCCTAACTAGAATTCAGGAAGAGCAACAAATCCTTGTCAACCTAGTCTCAGTGTTGCCCTCAGCAGTTAAAGACTATTTCGCTGTGCACGACCCCGTCGGGTTCCAAAAGGACCTAATCACCATCCGACGAATCCTAGCAGTGCAACCCACGAAACCAACGAAAATCGCTGCCATAAAGAGGTATACCACTCATCCGCAAAACTCCAACTCCAAGCCCACCTATCCCTCCGGGAAGCCTCAGCCTAGCAGACCACGATTCCAACCCAACCCACTGCGGCGGATCTACAACAGAAACAAGGCCTACAACGCAAATCAAAGTAAGAACCCCACCCTTGTCATTATAAACCCCTATGATTTCCCAGCATGTAATTAAAAGTGTGCCCTTCATGAAATCCGCGACTCCGCAAAATCCCGATCGAACCAACCTCGCATTTCAGTAAATGAGGAGGAGTTTGTTGGGGAAGAGGATGCCGGGGATTTGGAGCAGGAAGATGTTGCTCACCTCATGTACCCTGAAACTACAGACGAAATCCTGGAAAAGTCAGAAATAGACCACCAGGATTTTTAGATTATCCCCCGCCCACGATGGCCTCCTCGGCGGGGGACACCCTCAATGACCGAACTGTCCCCATTTATCACCTCGCCAAGATTAAGGACATTCCTGTCTGATTATTGATCGACACTGGCGCCTCTAGATCATGCTTGTTCCATTCCTTCTTTGCCAAACATCACCGCAAGTTTGGGGCACTGTTACCCACTAAATCCAAACTAATCAGTGCCGGAGACACTCCCTTGCAAATCCGGGGTGAAACACAACCTCTCCACGTAAATAACCCTGTCCCCCATGCCAATTGCTACCATTCATTCATAGTTTTTCCATCCAATTGTCGGCATTACGACGGATATTTAGGACTTGACCTCCTCCAGAAACTCCAGGCCCAAGTTGATTGCGGCCAACGACTGATCTCTTTTAAAAAAAAAAAAAACCCAGTCCATAAGCTCCACCAAGAAGGAGTCCACTCAGCCGCCCTGTTGCACCCCGAATCACAAGAGTGTGAATCAGCCTTACTATCCCCAGAATAGTCACAAAATGCCCCCCCAGAAAAAAAAAAAAAAAAATTCACCCCTGAAGATCCTATCCACCAGACCTATACGAAACCTAAAGACTCAACCCCTACCCCCATCAAAGCTGAAAGAGAAAAGTCCATATCTTTATGTAATGCCCATTCTCTTAACCCATATTCCACTACAATTATTTCAGAAAACGCCATGTACCCTTCTTTAAATGTTTTGCTGAATACTCCCAATAACATTGACCATCCTGTGCAACCTTCCATGCCACCTTCTTTCCAGATCACCCCTGATAAATGTCCTATGCAAGCCCTATCCAATGCTCAAATGAATGTGCATGCGCCACCCAACTCACACACTCCCCCCCCCTGAAATTCCGTTTTCTATGTTTCCCCCTCTTCCAACCACAGCCGAAATGTCGCAGGTACCCCTTCCCTCCACGTTTTCTATGCCTAACCCTGACACACAGAAAACAAACATACACCCACCCACTAAAACAAATCACATGCCAGAACCCTCTCTGAACTGCAATCCCATTGTTATCAGCCCCGCCATCATCAAAGATAAATGCCATATTCCCCCCCACCATCAGAAATGGGTTTACCTCTGCCCCATTCCTCAAAGCTCCATGATCTTGACCCCCACTAACATGTCAACCAATCAGGACCGCTGCCTCATCCAGCCCGCAATCATCTCCTCCCAAACCAGCAACATATTAATAGCCAATATCTCCAAAGAAGTACTCACCTTACCCAAGGGCCTCATTATCGGGGACCTAGAGACTTTTGATGCCCTAGCCGTACCTCCCACCAATGCCCCCAATAGTTTAAAGTTACCCGCCATTCCCAAATCCCTTTCATACCAACAAAAACAACACATGTATTCCCTCTTGCTAGAGTTTAACGACGTCTTTGCCCAAACTCCCACCGAAATAGGAAAGACCAACCTAGAACAACACGCCATAAACACCACAGGACCGCTCTTGCGTCGGCCCCCCCGCAGGAAGAACCCACTTCAGCGACAAGAAAAAGAACAACAAGTGCAAGAGATGTTGGATGCAGGCATTGCTACTCCCTCCATTAGCCCCTGGTCTTCCCCAGTGGTGCTGGTGAAGAAGAAAGATGGGTCCACTCGATTCTGCGTGGACTATCGGCGATTAAACGATGCAACGATCAAAGACGCCACCCCCCTTCCACGTATCGACGACTCCCTCGACTCACTCCACGGCTCCAAATGGTTCACCACGTTGGACCTTCAAGCCGGGTACTGGCAAGTTCCCATAAAACCAGAAGATCAACAGAAGACAGTATTCTCCACCAGCGGCGGTCACTTGTACGAATTCAATGTACTACCATTTGGCCTCTACAACGGCCCTGCCACCTTCTCCCGCCTGATGGAATCAGTACTCAAAGGTCTAACTTGGGAAACCTGCCTCGCCTATTTAGACGATGTATAGTCTACTCTGGTACCTGGAAGGAACACCTACGCCGATTGAAACAAGTACTCCAACGAATAAGAGAAGCCGGATTAAAACTCAAACCCTCAAAATGCGAAATAGCAAGGAACAAGGTTGACTTTTTAGGTCACGTAATATCCAAACAAGGGATTTCCCCCGACCCCCAGAAGCTATCTGCCATCCATAACCAACAACCCCCCACCACAGTAAAAGGGAGTCCTTTCATTTCTGGGGTTAGCGACCTACTACAGACGTTTCGTCCCACACTTCGCCGAAATAGCCCGCCCAGTACATCAACTCACCCAAAATGACACAGTATTTTCTTGGACACCTGAGAGAAACGCAGCATTCGAGAAGCTGAAAGAAAAGCTAGTGCAAGCCCCTACCGTATCATTTCCCGACTACCAGCAACCTTTTCGTCTCTACACGGACGTGTCGTTATACGCCATTGGAGCCGTTCTCGCCCAAGTCCAAGAAGGACGGGAGCACGTCATTGCCTATGCTAGCTCTACTTTAAATCTAGCTCAACAAAATTATGGTGCCACCAAACGGGAATGCCTAGGAGTCAATTGGGCCCTCAACCACTTCCGGTCCTTCGTACTAAGAGCGAAACTGGACATTATTACCGACCACCAATCTTTACAATGGCTACGGAAATGCGAAACCAATTCAGCCTTACTAGTACGATGGAGAGAAACACTCGAGGAGTACGACTTCACGATACAGTATCGACCAGGGAAACTCCACACCAATGCTGACGCCCTCTCCCGTCTCCCTGTACTAGAAAGGCACCCCACCAACCTGGCCGGCTTACAACAAACAGATTTTGTCAACACTTCCGTAGTGCAGGGCCTACCCAAACCAGCCGTCTCGCTCCTACAATCCTGGGAAAGAAGAATCAAGCCCCCTTGGATGCCCAAACATATATTCTCGACGTTGACACGTTGGGGAGATCAACTCGCCACAGAATCCGGCCATATAGTCATTGACCCCACAGTCGCCCAAGAATACATGATTGCAATTCATGAAGGGAACGGAATTCACCTCGGTCAAAAGAAGATGCTCAAGATCTTTCAGGACCAATATTGGACACCTAACCCGTCCGGAATTCCCAAGCAGGTGACCGAAGCATGCAAACCCTGTGCGTTAGGTAAGGACCAATGCCGTACAGCAGGGCCAGCTGGCACCATTTCCGCTCAGAAACCATTCCAGATCCTTTCCCTTGATGTAATGGGACCTTTCCCTGCTCGCGCCGGCAACCGCTATATTGTCACGTTTGTTGACATTTATTCCAAATTCCTCATAGCTTGCCCCCGCAAAAGACCACACTGCCACCACCGTTGCTACCCTCCTTGCCACAGACGTTTTTCCCATTTTCGGCCTACCTATTGCTATCTTATCAGACAACGCTCCCGAATTTAGTGGCCAAGTTTGGGAACAATTCGCAAAACAGTGCGGACTAAAGATTAAACACTCCTTACTGGCCGCAAGGCAACGCCGTGTGCAAACGCAGTCACCGTACGATTAACAACCAATTACGTAACCGTATGATTGCCTTGAACACCTCCGTCTGGCCCCCACAATTAAAGATGATCGAGTGGGGTATGAATACCTGCCCCAAAGAAGACGGGATTTCCCCCCATGAACGCGTGTACGGAGTAGCCCCACTCTTATTGCCATTGCATCACCAAGCCCTACCACACCACTCCAAATTGACCCTTTGCAACACCAAGCCCTACCACACCACTCCAAATTGACCCTTTGCAACACCTACAGAACACCCTGCGCACCGCCCAAAATTGCCAAGACACTAAACACGACAACACCCTTGACCAGAACCCCTTCGCCATTCACGATACCGTGATGGTGGCCAAGCTTCCGGTCATCAACAAATTAGGCCCGAGATATGTCGGACCTTATACCGTCACCCAAATCCCAAACGCCTACCAAACCACCATTATTTATCACGGCGAGACGCGTACCTACAGAAATAGGTTTGTTAGAATCTTCAAACCCCTAACTAACGAAGATAGTATTCCCCCTACCAACCCTGACTCTGAGCTAGCAACACCCTGCACTCACCCGTCTCCTTTGTTCAAACCCACAGCCCCACCCTACATTCCAACAAAACCAAAACCTCCTACCCCACCTCTCCCCATTTTTCACCAACACCCCCCCCGAACTCCTCCCCCCTCTGCATTTTCCCCAGAAGTCACCCCCCCCCCCTACCGTACCTGTATCTTCCACCTCGGACAACAAATCCCAACAAACAAAAAACATACCTCCCAATCACTCACAAATCACCAACCGTTACAAACTACGTCCACGCGTGTCCTCCAAAACCTACCCTACAAAACCACATCTAACCAAACGCTTGCGAAAACCACCCCCCCTATCACCCCACTCCTCCTCACCCTCACCTTCTACCTCAAACCGAAAACCCCGACCTGTCCACCAATGCCCCCGCCCGCCCAGCCCACCTCAAAGGAAAGAAAACCCCACCCCTTCCCTCAGAAACCACTGGTTTCCTCGCAAACCCCATCCCCCCCTAACTCCACAACCGAACTCCTCCGAATTCACCTCCCCCCTGTCCTCTATACCCGACCCACCAAACCCCCCCAACATCTTAGATCATGATTACATCCTCAGAAATCCAACAACCGGCATACAAAAAAAACCAGCTCCTCCACAATGACCACCAACTTGACCCCATTTTCCCTACCAATTCGACTTGCCCTCCCTCCCCCCCGCAACTGCCCCTTTCCTTCCACCATTCCCCCCTTCACAAGCAAACACCACAGCACACCTACCTCATCAACAACAAATATGGCACCTAGCACCCCCCCCACCTCACAACCCCACCCCAATACTACCCCGATACAGGACATCATCCAGTGATTCAAGCCCCAAAATAAAAAAATAAAAACATACCGACTACATCAGGACGTTTAGTCACCCGACCTGTCCGGTTTTCTCCTATCCGCGAAATTAAAGCAGAAAAACGCACAACATCCCCCACAATCCACACGCCCATATTAAGAATTGCCCCTATTTCCCCCCCACAGACATAACACTCAGCCAAAACCCCCGCCACACAGCCACCTGGTACCTCTACAGCCGCAGGGAGGTATAACCATATGCATACAACACTACCTACCCCTAACGTCACTCGCTACCCGGACCCCACCATATTCACAACAACCTCCGCCACCCTACCTGACCAACCAGCCACCATAATGTCCACAACACCCGTCATAAAGCGAGTCAAAATGCACACGGACTCAGGACAAATGGTCCGCATGCAAGCCCACCACAAAGCCCTCACTGAAGCCCTAATCAACACCACGACAACCTTTCTTCAGGGGACCGACCCCAACACGGCCGGGAAGAAATAGGCCCCAAAGGCACGGCGGCCTAAAGTGGTGGATTCCCAACCTTTTTAACACCCACGACACCCACATACCACACACATCACTATACTAAGGAAATCATGTAGTCCCAACAGTGCCAGATATTCCCAACCTTGTTTTACCTCCACAACACCCACATATCACACCCATAACTATACTCCTAAGAACCCTATGCCAGCATAGTAGTGAGTTAGGCCTGTTAATTCGGATCAGTTCATTTCAAGCAAATCTGCATACAATCATCAGGAGAGATGCAGGAAAGATACTTAGTATCCCTCCCCATGACGAGTATAGATATAAAGTATGTACCCCCATGCCCAGTTGTCCCTTTCCTTTTCCTTCTAGTAATTAAGTGTATATATAATATTAACCGGAGTATGCCTACCGGTATGGATACGACATAGCGGCACTGTCCTTGTGTCGGATTGTGCCACATGCATACCAACCCGGTTTCATCATCTTATTAGGACGACGTCTATAATGCCATCATTCATGCATGTATTCAATCCTTAGGGTAACTATCTGTTATCCACAATGTTGTTTCTGTTTCCACTTAACTCCGCATGTTACACACCTCTGAAATCACAGTCTTCTAGAATACAAACCACATGAATTTCCTCCTGGACATTCTTTGATGTACCAACTAAGTATGTATTTAATTATATAACCACCTTGTGGGCTGTAGTAATTTCCTTGTGTAGGTGCGAAGGCGATCTCAAGACACCATCGATTTCCAGTCCACAACGAATCCGATCATGATTATGTCAGCCCTATAATTAATTATGTAACCCCCATACCCCCCTTCGTCCTCTGACCTAACCTCTAACCCGCAATACTAACCCTCTGCCAGTTATCGTATTTGATTCATAGCTGTTGATTTATATATGTTTAATTATGACTAATCTGCATACGATCATCTCAAGAGCAAGGCAGGAAAGCTACCTAGCCTCTCTCTCCATTATGAGTAGATATATGCAGCCCCCATGCTCAGTTGCCCCTGTTCTAAGTAACTAAGATATATTGATACCGTCCTCCATGCAGGCATTTATTTTAGTTGGATAATTGTCTTTTAACCGCCATGTTGTCCCTCTCTTCCATTTACTTTTCCACCATTGTTATATGTGTTCCAATCACCACCTCCTAATCCACAATCCATACCACTCTGTTTTACTTCGTGACCCCATGCCCAGTTGTAACCTTTTGAGTCACCCTGTCCTTTTCTCTTTCACACCCCGCTGCACACACCACACTACCTGTTCGATCGTAGGGCAATGCCACCCCTAGGTTCAGCGCATTTAAGGGTCACTGTCCTAGATCACGAGCGGTGCGGCAACCTAGCCTCAAACCACCACCCTTCCAATATCCAACCCCCACCTGTAAAGACGCCCATACGAACGTTCTAACATGCCGATCCCGTTCTTTTCCTCATCCCAATAAATAGAAGGTAAAGACCAATCCTTGTACCCCCATTAACTATCCTCTAACTTGCTAGCCAAACCCGCAGCCTGAACCAGGACGACGGACGGCGCGAGGCTAGAACAGCCGCCTCTCGCCCCCTAAAAACTGTATGATTCCGCCTGACTTGCACTTTCACGAAAACCACTATTCATGAGCCCCACGAGTGATCCTAGTAGGTAAAAACTAGAGTCCATGATCAACCATCACTAGGAGTATCACTCCTAACCCCCCCACAGCATATGTCAACCCCATTAGCGTAAAGAACCCCATATATACGTATTTAGGGAGCGGCATGCCCCCTGACCCCAAGGGGACCCCCCCAGCCCCCGCGGACGTTCACCATGACCCACACGTAGCCAACAAATTCTTGCCAGACACCAGGTGAGTTTCCAACAGGTTATGAACTAACCATCTAAATACCTATCCAAATACCATCCTATCCCATCCTTACCCAAAACCAAAATCTTCCTTATCCCATCCTAGATTTCGAATAGCATGTCAGCTAGACCAGAGAAGGATACTTAGGTGAGTTGATGAATAATACCTCCCAGCCTGGGCACGTATGGTGCCCAGCAAAGTAGTGCCTAAACATTCACCAAATCCTGCCTAACCAACTCTAATAGTACCTCATACTAGAGTCAAGATATTCACGATAATAAATCAGATCACAAGTTACTTACCGCCGCATTAAAGACCCCCCTCACGACCCCCCTTAAGCAACCATCATAAATTAACTACTTCTAGCCCCGACATCCAATACTTCTAGAGCATTCATGCAGCTTCTTTGACCAAGTCTATAAATACGACACCAAGAGAACAGTCGGGCAGTTGAATATTAGAGCTCAAAGCAACGGCTGGCCGCACTGTGTTGACGTCTAGTGTTCCCCCCCCCCCACCCCCCTTCAAGATTCACGATAATTTTGGCGTTCCGTAATCTGTGCAACTCTGCGAGGAAATGAATTAACCCTTTACGAATGTTTTATTGCGATCGGGACCACCGACAGTAATATTTTATTGGTAGACAACAAATTCACCAATTATTGATTGTTTTCAAAAACTTCTTGTAGTTTCTTTTCGCTCTCCTACTTGAGTTTACGAACGATCATAACTCATAACTGGTCTAAGGCAGAAAGATCTTGTTATGTTAGAAGGGATTATGCGAGAAACCCTTAATTGAGGACTCTGCAAATATAACTCCTTGGCAACACTTGACTGTAAGCCTCATCAGTATTTGTTGACTAAAAGGTGTAAAACCACTCGCGCTCCTTAAACCTTACCGGAGCGTCATCACCGTTTACGCAAGAAACCCATATCTGTAAACCTTCTCTACACTCCCGGACAACTTGGACGGCCCCAGAGCAACTGTTAACCCCCGACCTCACTACCGCAAGATAACCAGGAAACCTCCATCACAATGTTCATCCTCAAAGTACCAGTGTTACGGTGCTATTAACTCAACCATCCAGGTAATCGATTATGTCTCAATTTTCTCTGATGTTAGGAAGCAAGTGATTATTATGCTAGTGTGTATTAATATATATCAGTGAAATTTAGCTTAGGCGAACTGATCCCGTAATTATTCTTGCCATCAGGTTTAACCTCGCCAAAGAAATAAGTCTTAACTAATTGGACTATGGCTCGAGTGAAAGCAATTCTGAAATAAGTGATTGTAACCTGATTCGCCCCTCACTGATATTTTTGGTCTTAAGTATTACCTAGACATTTGACCATACTAGACCAGTGCAACTAGCTACGGTTATCCTTTTACGTTAATTCTTGAGAAATAACTATATTATTTATACTTTTATCTTTGATTACGAGTCATATTATCAGAGAGTTAACAAAACGAGATACCTAACCTTTGAAATTCGTGTACCCTACGTATCATTGAAGTAATGTGATCAGAAGCATAATACCTGAACGTTGGAAGTGGGAAGTGAACCTCTATCCAAATCCACGAGAAGTGCTAGAGATTATAAAAGTCCAAAGTACGCATCTGACTTATTCAATTTACCATTGTTTCTAGTGCCCATATAACCATTATTCTACGTTGTGTTTTTGGAGAGTAAAGTTGCATGATAAACCATTACTTCGATATTATCTATGTTCTCTGTTGATTCCATTGTGTACTGTGCATGAAATCCTATAACCCAATCTTGCAGAACTCACCTATACCAAGTTAATCCTGTATAACTAGAGATTCCATGCCTCACGTAGGCTTGCTTATCTGGATTCACCTTCCCCGACAGTCGGACAGGTTGAAGGTCCAGAGTTTAAATCTTGGAGGTAAACGGACTGTTACCGCTATAAATAGCGGAACAATCGTAGCAAATTCTGAATTTACTCCACCACTTTCTAACACTCTGGGTTGAGCCTGCAACACTGCTTTTGTCTGACGTGGTCTTATCCCCCGCCTATGGTATGTTTTGATACCAAGCCTTCAGAAACGTGTGGTTTGGGGTTAGTCAAACCCCGGATCAGGGCCTTTTGTCCCAATCCACGGAGGTTCACTTCAATGCACTTGAGTTCCTAATTTCCCTTTTTATGCCTCCAAACTCTTGGCTCCACAGTCACGTGGCAATAAATAGCTTTTCGAAGGTCCACTCTGAATGCAACATCTTGCATTCAGACACGAGGGTCAATGAGGTCTTGACTTGCTGTTAGAGTGGTCGGAAATTTTGTGTTAGCCCATCGGCTAAACCTTTATCTTCAGGCGATCTTATCTGCCAGACGTCACCAACGTCTGAGCAGTTACAAGGTTTAGAATGGTGGCTCAGGCAATCAGTTTTTTCGATGAAACCGAAGGAATTCGGTGTTTGTCTTAAACTCCTATCTTGGACAACTCCTCGGAGTTGGCTCACCGCCTTTAACTATATCCCGGCGTTGGCCGGAACATTGCTATCTTGTACAATTCTTCGGTGTTGGCCCGCCAGTTTTCACTATATCCCGGCGTTGGCTGTAACGTTGGAAGGAACGGAGCTAAGTCTCTTCTACCCCGGCCTTACACTACACCCACAGAGTTGGCACACAGGGTGTCGCTATATCCTGGTGTTGACCGAGTCATTGGTGGGCCCCAGTTTTTTATGTACGTTGGTAGCCGGTGTGGGTTGCTAACCAAGCTCGGAATTAGTCAGTCCGGGGTACGACTAGATTTTCTTTTTTCAATCATGCTGGTGTTTTGGTGTGACAGGGATCTGATGGTATGGTGCTTTAGTATTAAGGTGACCTTCACGAGTAATAGAAAAGGGGGGGGGGGGGGGGGGTGTTACCTGAAGACCAAGACCCTCAGCCCCGCCGGACAGGATGTAAATGCATGAGCAACGTGCGCAAGCAAAGTGAAAATTTTATTTTCTGATTAATTTTCAGGACTGAATGTACAGTCCAGTGAGATTAAGTTTCGTTTATTGTATTTCTTCGACTAGATTTTCCTTTTTCAATCATGCTGGTGTTTTGGTGTAATAGGGATAGAGGAAACTGATCGGACTGAAGCTTCGGTATTGTTCAGTTTCTAATATTGTGAATACTGTTGCTCATCAAACGATTCAATCATGACTCTTAAGAATCACACGACAGCAATCTGGGGTTCCCATTTATTGATCTTCGTTCCGCAGACGAAGGTAAAGGATCTCTTTGGTTCAGGTTCCAAACTTTACCCTCCTCCCCGTCAGCTCATATCTACCAGGTCAAACCCAAGTATCTAAGCATGCAACAAGGGGCACCGAACCAAGATAATTTCAGGTTCAGACGACGCGAAGCAGTTGTTCAGCTTGCGCCATCTTCTACCTTCACAGCCACTAACGAGCAGTGAGTTTGCTTACGGCTTTCAGGTTTCCGGCGCTCAAATTGAGCTAATCACCGTCTTTGATGCCTGGTGCTATATCTCAGGCAGTTTTATGGGAGTGTCCCGGCCTAGCCAGCCGGGCACTCTCACGGTTGTCTCTTCCCTCTCGCTCTCGATCAACCGAGTCGATCCAGTGTCACGGAGTGACAACGGGTCTGATGGTATGGTGCTTTAGTATTAAGGTGACCTTTACGAGTTATAGAAAAGGGGGGAGGGGGGGGGGGTTACTGGAAGACCAAGATCCTCGGCCCCGCCGGACAGGTTGTAAATGCACGAGCAACGTGCGCAAGCAAAGTGAAAATTTTATTTTCGGATTAATTTTCAGGACTGAATGTACAGTCCAGTGAGATGAAGTTTCGTTTATTGTATTTTGGATACAGAGACATACAGTATACTTCAGATGATCTGCAGTTATCTTAAGTTCATTAGCCGATGGCAAGGGATCAGGAATCTTGATTATTCCTGTCTTTTGATACGTACCGAATATGTTGGGATATGCAGTTACTTGACTCTACTCTGAGACTTATCAAAAGTCACAAGTTAGTTTTAATTGGTATACGAATGGATATTCATATACAACGTTTTATTAATGACTACAAAGTTGCATGCAGTCTTAAATATTTTATATGGTTACACATAACCAAAACAAAATTGTGTTACGCAGGCACATGCCATTACTCACGGACTATGAGTCATGAGTTAGGATCACAATTTTGTTTAAAAATTTTTATTCATAAGCTTTAGTTTTGATTTAGAATGTGGAACACATTTCTGATCAATTGTTACATGGACCTGCGGGGTTATGTACATGCAGGCCTTTTTCGAAGTACGCTACCTGCATTTCCTTTTCCATTTTTCAATATTTTGTATGTACAAAATGACGATTAGATTGCTATATTGGATGTGGTTTTCAACCTATGTTGGATTTGTTAGTGGTTTTGATATTGTCACGAATGTCCCCCTCCAGTCTTGAGATATCAGGCATATTGTCAATGATGGAGGGGCCACTAATAAATTATAGGTTTGATTCCCGGAGGGAAGTAATGAAAACCTAATATTTAGTAGTGGCCCCGAGATCATTGACGATGTAGGGCCCTCCCGTCCATCCCCTTCCCATTCTTTGATGTTTTGAGTGAATCTTGATATATCATTGAAGACGGAATGATGCTTCACAAAGTAGCGTCTCACGGAGGACACTCCGCACGGGAAAACATCCACAAGTTCTGGGAAGCTTGGTTTATAGTATTTCTAATATTTTATTTTATTTTATTATATACAAAGTTTTTTCGTGTTGAGTACCCAATCATAAGCGACGATTCCGTAAGAGAATAAGAGTACCCTTACGATGTGTTCCCTCTCTCTCTCCCTGCGGCGGTTGTTGTTTCAAACAGCTAACGCAAGGGCTTGAAAGGGGACTATTATGTAATAGGCATATCGTCAATGATTTCGAGGCCACTACCAAATATTAGGTTTTCATTACTTCCCTCTGGGAATCAAACCTATATTTACCTTGTGAATGGTGAAGACTAGAATTTTTTATACCAAGTGCTCTTCGATTGAGCAAAATAATAAAAGTGGTTTTGGACCCGTGGTCACTTCTTTGATTATCGATTGGGCCCCCGAGTCAGCTGATGTGTGTGTTATGCCCTGATTTTATACAGGATTAACGATTGCTTGGGTGAGTTCTACAAGACTGGAATATCAGCTTTCATATACATACATACATACAAGGAATCAACAGAACACATAAATAGAATTTCGGAATGTGGTTTGTAATACAGCTTTATTGAATTAACACACTCGCTGGTATAGAAGAAGAATCAATTCACTGTGGAAAACATAGGTAGGCGCAATAGATTCAGTATCAAGCTTGGTCTTGTTATTCTCCTAGCACAATCGTGGATCTGGATGGAGCGTGCACTGCCACTTTCAACACTCAGGTATTATTCTTCTGAGGTAAGGACAAGATACAAGATGTGAAGAAAGTCACTTATTAGGGCACTGATTAAGTTCTCATAGCATCTAGTAAGGTTCGTTGATTATGCCTAAGGCTTAGTTATTTTATTTAGATGTTGGGCTAACGTCAGGTTTCAACTTCACAAGATCTGGTAGAGTAGATAGACAACTAGAATTGTATACTTTTTGACTGTTAATGCATGTGTTGGAATTCGTCACTGAGAATAATTCACTTTACGACCTATCCCGCAAGGTTCTTGGGATCTCAGAATATCTCTACCATAATATCCAATTTAGGAAAACTCGTTAAGTGGCTGAGGGTAAATATTGTCGCGGTAATTATCTCGCAATAACTTTTACTGGTACGAAATCTCGGGCAATGAACAGGGAACTCTAGGGATCGAACTTGAAACACTCGTCGCAGTTAGCAAATAACTTCAAGGTGAGCATAGGCAAATACAACGATCTGGTGATACAGTATCTCCGCACTGATACAATGATAGTTAATCGTGCACTGTTGGGTTATCATCTTAGAATCTCGATCTGATGTCGTCGAGGGCTTCTCGGCTGCTCCGGGGCCGTCCAGGGGGTCCAGTTGTGTGGAGAAGTTACAGATGGGCCATCAACCGTTGATGAAGTTCCGTTAAGGTACTCTCGGGGCTAGGATTTTTAATGTTATGCTTCAGGCTGAGGCCGGACTAGCATCCCATCGGACTAACGTAAGGAGGGCCTACTCAAGGGCTCTTCTTAACTGTCTCTAATCTATATGAGAGGTTCAAAGAACTCAGGCGGTTTTACCCTTTTAGTCACAAACTCTGTGGGGTGCCACAGACGGAATGTGCCAAGGATCTATTCTTGCTAAGTGCTCCTAAGAGTGTCTCGCATAGACCCTTCTAACACAAAGGATCTTTCTATCCTAGATCCCTGTGAGTTAAGTACAAGTTGGATGTCTAAAATAATAAAGTATTGAAAGGTAGGGGTGTCTTCGTCTTTCAATAATTCTATTAGGTTAGGTTAGACACTAATATAAATAACTATATTAAATTCTGGGTGGCCAGAAATAATCAGTTATTAATATGTACTTCTTTTTGTACTCTATATAAATGGTTATAAAACTCAGGTGGAAGAGGTGATACCAACAATGAGTTCCTAATCACTTATTTGGGGTAGATATGTATATTAGTAAAAGGTCTCTATATTAACCGGTGGGTTGCCACGATTAATAAAGATCCAAAAGAATATAGTTCTTCGACTTGCCAAAAGCTCTTTCATCAATAATAAATGCACTGAACTATCCACCTCTAGCTCTTCCCAAGCTTTCTGGCATCTAGCCAAAAACCTCTCCAACAATTTCTCTTCCTCGTCTTTCCCTCCCCTTTCCCACTCTGATGGCACAACCATCACTTCTTCCTCTGACAAAGCTAAACTCTTCGCTCAAACTTTTGCTAGAAACTCCACCTTGGATGATTCCGGTGCTATTCCTCCCTCTCCGCCCTCCTCTCTCTTACTTATGCCTAATATCCTAATCTCTTCTAAAGATGTACTTTCTACCCTCTCTGGGCTTAACACTAATAAGGCGTACGGTCCGGACGGTGTTCCTCCTGTTGTTCTCAAAAACTGTGCTTCCGTGCTGACTCCCTGCCTAGGCAAACTCTTTCGTCTCTGTCTATCCTCTAACGTCTTCCCTTCATGCTGGAAGTTTGCTCACATTCAACCTGTCCCAAAGAAGGGTGACCGCTCTCAACCCTCCAACTATCGTCCAATTGCTCTTATCTCTTGTCTTTCTAAAGTTTTGAAACTATTCTTGCTTCCAAATTTCTTAAGCATTTCTCTTCTCATAATCTGCTCTCAGATCGCCAGTATGGCTTCCTTAAGGGTCGCTCTACTGGTGATCTTCTTTCATATCTTACTAACTCTTGGTCATCCTCCTTTCGGGACTTCGGTGAGACTTTTTCTATTGCACTAGACATATCGAAAGCCTTCGATAGAGTCTGGCATAAATCTTTAATTTCTAAACTACCCTCCTTCGGTTTCTATCCTCCATCTGTGCCTTTGTCTCTAATTTCCTTTCCGGCCGTTCCATAGCCGCGGTTGTGGACGGCCATTGTTCACTTCCTCACCCTATAAACTCCGGTGTTCCTCAGGGCTCTGTCCTATCTCCTATTCTCTTTCTAATTTTTATAAATGATCTCCTTAACTGTACCTTAATTCCCATCCATTCATACGCAGACGACTCAACCTTACACTACTCCATTAGTTTTTCAGAACGCCCCAGCCCGCAATCCCTCAACGACAAACGTAATGAAGCCATAGAACTCTTAAATTCTGATCTAAATACTATTTCCAATTGGGGCAGAGAAAACCTTGTTAACTTTAATGCTTCCAAAACCCAATTTCTCCATCTATCTACCCGTCAGGATCTCCCAGCGGACTATCCCTTATTCTTCAACAATACAAAAATCAACCCTTCATCTTCTCTCAATATTCTTGGTGTCTCTTTTTCTTCTGCTCTCATTTGGAAGGACCATATTACCAGTCTTGCTAAGGCAGCCTCCCAGAAGCTGGGTGTGCTCAACCGCCTTAGGGGGTTCTTTTCCCCTGCACAGCTTCTTGCTCTGTACAGGGGCATAGTGCGCCCTTGTATTGAGTATTGTTCACATGTGTGGGGAGGTTCCTCTCACACCGCTCTCCTAGACAAAGTTGAAAGGAAGGCCTTTCGTATCATTAACTCCCGTCCACTCACCAACTCTCTGCAATCTCTCTCTCTCCGCCGCAATGTTGCATCTCTCTCGCTATTCTATCGCTACTATAATAATCAGTGTTCCTCAGAGCTATCCCAGTGCATACCACCTCCTTTACGTAGGGCACGTGGTACCCGTCTTGCAACTCAATCCCACCCCTACTCTGTGCAACTCTCCAACCCAAGAGTGAAACGTTACTCTCAAACTTTCTTCTACTCAACAGCTGAGCTCTGGAACTCTCTCCCAGAATCAGTCTTTCCCTCTTCCTATGACTTAAATTGCTTCAAACTCCGTGTGTCCAGGCATTTTGGCTCTAACGTCCCTTGGTTTTGGCCCTGTCACTCTTTCAACTATGGGGGGGGCACTCGCTATAGGCAGTTATGCCTTTTGCCTCCCTCAATCACATAGAAAAAAAAAATATATATATATATATCAATGTCACTGATTTTAAACACAGACTCCGGGGTGCCGCTCGTCTATAGGTAATCTTGAGTGGTGAGTTAAAATAGTCTTCAGTCAGAGAGCGGGTTGCCGTTCATCAGAAGCGATATTTGCACTTACCCAGCTCTTCTCCTCTCAGGGGTTATATAGCAGGGCTGCCCGGTGTTGCCTGGGCTGGTGGTTGATGGGTTTGTCATTCTGGGCTGTTCAGTCAGGTGGCAGGGGAGTCTTTGCTTTCTAGGAGGAGCCTTACGGGTGGGGGGCTTACTTCAGGGAGTGAAGAGGAGGTGAATACACAATTTTTGGGGATGGGGCTAACAGGCTCTTCAAGTTGGCAATGGTGGAGGTGCGGGGAATGCTGGAGTCGGGATGTTGCCTTTGCTGGGGGTGGTCCTTTTACCCCTGGGGGGGTGGCTGGTATGGGGTTGCTGTGGAGTCACTGTCTGGGTAATTGGCTCCTCATTTCTGGTGCCCTGGATTAGATAACAGTGTTAGTCTATACACCGGACATATAAGAACAAGTAATGGGAAGGATGTTGGCAAGAGGCCCCTTTGTTGGTTGTTGTTCGTGGAGGCTGGGGACAGAGTACCTCGCCTCGTGGAGGCCAGGTGGCTAATTGTCCGACTTTTATAAGTAAGTTACTTTTTAAGGAAGGAATTAGTGGGGGGGGGAGGAATGTATAGCCCTCCTGCAGTCCCTGAGTAATGAAGTGACAAGTAATGAAATACACTCAGACGTACCCACACGTGTGTATACGTGGTTGCTAACCAGAGTTCCTCTGGTGGTCCTTTATGTCGGGGTCGAGGGGGGGCGGAGCAGGTGGAAGTCCCTCTGTGACCTGATACGGCTCGGCGGCCTGGTCTTCGAGTTAATTGGTTTGTTGTGGTCAGCCACATCTGGTTCAGGCTGGAAAGCACTAAAACAGGAATATATTGGCGAGGCGAGAGAGAGAGAGAGAATATATACAGACAGAGATAATGATCCAAGAGAAGGCAGGACATGCGTAATCAGGGTGGTAGTGCAGTTATCATTATATCACATTGATCGACTCTGGTAGTCACGTACCTGACACAAACACAACGCAAGGAATTGTCGCTTCGTCGTGTGGGTGAGGTCATGTTCTAAGTCTGGCACAGCTTATACCTCGCTTGGTTACTAACAGGGAAGGAAATAGAGCAATGTGAATTGTGTACTAGAAGGTGGTGTCTGATGAGATGTGTAGAAGGGGGGGTGAAGAAGTTTGGAAAAGAGAACATGCACAATGGGTTACGTAATTCAATGGTTCGTAGAACATACCACGTGAGGTTATGAATAGGTATTGGTTAGAAGGGGTAACGAACAAATACTTAGGTTAGTGTTAGTGGGATAGTCAGCATCATGGGGTTAGTATGTTAGCAAGGGAAACAACAATAAAATCATATGGGCCCCCAGTGGGTTGCGGGGTGGCCAAGGGTAATTGCATAATCCAATCTCGGAATTACTCTTCGGGATTTGCTAGGTTAATATTAAGGGGTTAGTATAATTACGAAAGGAGACAACAATAAAGATCATATGGGCCCCCAGTGAGTTACGGGGTGGCCTAGGGTAATTGCATCATTCGATCTCGGAATTACTCCTCAGGATTGGTTAGACTAATCTTAGGGGGTTAGTATATTACGAAAGGAAAATAACAATGAAATCATGTGGGCCCCAGTGAGTTACGGGGCAGCCTAGGTTAATTGCATAATCCAATATCGGAATTATTCCTTGGCTTTTGGTTGGTTGATTTAAGGAGGTTGATACTAGAAGGGTTGGGAATATACGACCTTTGAGAAGGGTTGGGAATATACAACCTTTGAGAAGGGTTGGGAATATACAACCTTTGGGGGAGTTGGAGGTTGACGTCCGTGGTCGGCCATCTTGGGGTGGGTTGTCCCTGCGGTTTGTTGAGGGGGTAATCCTCCGGGACTGGGCAAGGTGACCTTGGTTCGGGGGTTGTCGCAGAGGTGCGGGTCCGCACGCTGTCCTGCTATCTTGGGTGAGTGTCTGCGTGTCTTTCTCGGCCAGGTTTCTCCGGGTTGTTTCTTTGTTGTCGTGTGGGTGTCTCTTTTGTCTGTCTCTTTCTCCTCGTCCTTCTTCACTCTTTTCCGTCTGTTCGTGTCTATGGGGGTGGTTGAAGGTTGTCGTCTGCGGTCGGCCATTTTGTGGTGGGTTGTCTCTGTCGGTTGATGAGGTGGTAGTCTTCTTGGGCTGGGGGCGGTGGCCTTGGCTTGGGGATTATCGCGGAGGGGCGGGGTCGTTCGCTCTCCCTCCGTCTTGGGTGAGTGTCCGTGTGCCTCTTCTGGCCATGCCTCTCTGTTTTTCTTTTGTGTTGGTTTGGGGGGGGGGAGTCCTGGCGTCTTTCTGTTTCTCCTGTATTTCAGTGTGTGTGTGTGTTTGTGCGTCGCGGACCGTTCGGCACAGTAAACAAAGCAAAACACAAGAAATATGAGGTTCACAAATCGGTTTGGTCAAGATTACTCTGTTAATATACGTTTATGAAATATACCTGGGATATTCTCGCTATCCAAGCAGCTCAGTTAGGGTTTAGTGAGTAGGCCGGCTAGGCCTATCTATAGCCTAGGCTCGGCCTAAGAGTAACTCTCAATACGGCGCTCTACTGTACATGAATCATTAACCCGGGAACTGCAGGAAGACTCTTAAGAGTTCCCCCGGCGGACTGCGGGAAGACTCTTAAGAGTCAGAGAAAAAAAAAATCAATTTTAAACCGATTTTTTTTTTTTTTTTTGTATTTTATTTTATTTTTTTGCCCTTGGGCCATGCAAAATATCAGTCCTCTACCTCCCCTCCTTCCCCACTTTCCTCCCCTCCTTCAGTTATCACCTATTTTCCCTGTTATTCCCTTATTCTGAGGTATATTTTTGTGCTAACATTAGCGAGTTGCAAGCAGGGCATTGTCATCACTGTTAGCAAGCGAGTGCAAGAGAGAGAGAGTATCGATCGACAGTGTCTCAGTGGCCTTGGGGGAAATTGGTGGGAAAGGAGGTTGCCTCACCCATACATTATGTAACTCGCGGCCTGTATCGCCGATTTTGACCATCCAAACGCTTTTTTCACTCGTATTATTGTTGTAACAGGTTAATACCTTTATAATCAACCTATAATAGGCGCATATGGATAAGTATTAATTCTGTTTATGGTAAAATGAATATTTTAGTGATGGAAACAGCTCAAATACATGCGCACAGGCAGAGGTGTCCAATTACCCCCATGCGCACTTAAGAGGTTAACAGCAATAAAAAAGACAATAGATAATAGATAATAGATAACAGATTTTATTTACCATGAATTATTTAGAGTTAGGCCTGGTGAGACGAGCTTGCGGGTGGTGCATTCTGGGCCGACGTCATTCCGTGACGTCAGCATTCTCCCCAAAAGTGTATTTGAAGCGCCAAATTTGGATTCTAGTACCATATCCAACCTATCGCCAATACTGTGTTTCGCCAAGCTGAAACTCGCCAAATGCAAGGGACCACTGTATACATTTCAAGCATAAACTAAAATAGCACTTGTGGACTGTAAAACCAGTCTGTAATATTCAGTATATCACATAGCTTAGTATACTATAAGTTTCCATTACAAAATGAAGAAATATTCTTGAACTTGTATAACCAGTTCATTAATCTTAAGTATATCACATAGCTTTGTATACTCATCACATTATCCGGCGGGGCTGAAGGTCTTAGCTCTCCAGTAACCTCCCCCCCCCCCCCTCCCCCCTTTTTCACTCTTAAAATTATCCTTAATTCTAACAGTACTAGACCTATCAGACCCATTGTCGTAATGCTATACAGGGAAGATTTGGCATATCCAGGGCAACAGACAGATTATAGGTTTGATTCCCGAAGGGAAGTAAAGAAAACCTAATATTTAGTAGGGGCCCCGGAATCATTGGTACAATAGTCTCCAATCAATACCATGTCAGTCGTAAGTCGTTTGAATCAACCACCGCGAGGAAGAAAAAGTGTCATCTTCATAAGTGCAACGCTACTTCTCTCATGGTGTCGTCACAGATCGGGTACCCACTACGAAAAAACCTTCGTAAAAATAAGAGAGTAGAAAAGGAAAATTTCAATACTTAAAACACTGTTATCAACAAGCTTCCCATATTCGGTGGATTTTCTTGTGTTGTGGCTTCTTACCACCTCTCGCCAAGAGCACAATTCGTCCTTTACTGATATATCAAGATAAAAAATCTAAAAAATAGCACGCAAATGGGAAGAGAATGGCTGGGAGGGCTCTCATCGTCAATGATTCTGGGGCCCCTACTAAATATTAGGTTTTCTTTACTTCCCTTCGGGAATCAAGCCTATAATTTAATAGTGGCCCCTCCATCATTGACGATGTTGCCTGAATTCCAAGACTGGAGGGGGACATTCGCAATAATATCGTATCCTCAGTAACTGCAGGTCGTAAGTCAAGAATCTTTATAACAGGAAAAGTATGTTATTGTAGTATGCATACAATATAACAGATAGAAAAATATGACAGAGTGTGAGCAGTGCGTTGCTTCAAAGAAGCCTGCTCCAACAACTTAGTCCTCGTACATGAGGTGTTTGTTGTAAAGCGTGATACCTAGAGTTAATGCAAAAACTCTGCATCACTTAGTCCTTGTACATGAGGTGTCAGTCGTAAAGTGTGATACCTAGAGTTAATACAAAAACCCTTCATCACTAAGTCCTCGTTCATGAGGTGTTTGTTGTAAGCGTGATACCTAGAGTTAATACAAAAACTCCTCATCACCTGTAATTTGGAACCCGGACTGAGCTCAGCTTGTTCCGTAGGTCCATGTATTGCGTCACTTTGACCAATCTTAATATCAATAATTCTTAGTCTAGTGCAGACTAGCATAGAAAGTTTTAATAACATATACTGTATACAATGAGTGTAAACAATATTATTTTATTATGTATAAATAACATGAGCTTTTAATTAAGCGTATCAAAAACATAAAATTATTAAACTATTTCTAGTAACTAAAAAAAATTTCCTTTGAGCTTCCTAGCTCGTATACATATATGTGGGTTTGGCCCGGCGTAAGCCATGCCTATCCTGCCCTGTATGAACTTGTAATCCTGCGGAAGGGGGGTTCTCCTCTGTACTGGGATCTACCTATCCCCCCCCCCCCTTTTCTAATCCAAAATGGGCGTATATATCACAGTACTAGTGCCGACCGGCTGGAATACAAGTAAAAAAGGGCCCCCACAAAAAGTGCCTATATGCGGATCCCGAGAAAAAAGAGGTTGGGGAAGAACAAAAAACCGGACTATTTTAAAAGAGATAAACAAATGCAATTGATGTCCTCAAAAAGGGAGGGGGCACTTCTGCTGAGCTCTACCGACTCTAGCCATAGAGTGAGCACAAAGTAAATATAAAGATTAAACTGCATAGCACCAAAAATCAGCCGGCTATGCCAAAAATATAAGAGAAAAAATAATCTCAAAACTTGTTTTGCTATAGCTTTCCGTCTCGTGGATTTCTTGCGCGTGGATTCTAGCCCAGACCGTGGCAAGAGAGACGCCATTCCACTTTCACTGACATATTAAGACTAAACTCAAGATATCAACGAATGGGAAGGGGATGGATGGGAGGGCCCTACATCGTCAATGATTTCGGGACCACTACTAAATATTAGTGTTACGACCGGGACTCGTATAAAACAAGGGCTCTTAATCATTGGACTAGAAAGGCACACAGCTACAACGGTAACACTAGATCCAACCGTCGAACTTATAATGCCGGCGCACAAAAACACCTATACCCTCCAGAGTTAAATCTGCGATAGCGGGGTATCCTATAACTCGGTATAAATGCACTACTACTACAGGCTGATGATCTCTGATACAGCCTGATCACAACAACATACAATTACGTTAATAATGTATACAAGGAACAAGATAGAGAGCTTAATTAAATCACTGGAATGATTTAATGCAAACAAGAAGAAGGTATAATTAAAGTTACTCTAAACAATAATAAACTGTCACTCCTATATTAAAGAAAGTGAATGAAAGTCCTAAAGCATCGAACAGGAATCTTCTGAAGAAAGTCTGATGCTGCTTAAGATGATCGAATCGGATTTTGAACTGTTATATAAAGCAGGAACAAGATATGACAAGTGTAGGGACATACAGTGTTAACTGGCACGGGAATAACGATAAATGCGCAATAGTATTATCTCTAACAACAAAAGAAGTACTTCCTCAGGCAACACAAAAGCCTGCTCGGGCTGTGCAACTCAACAACAACCAAGGCTTACAATCAACATGAATAAAAATGCTGCATACATAGCATGAAAGTTTATAATCCTAATCGGGTGTCTGCTAGGCGAATAAAGTCTAGCTGGGATGTCGTAGGCTAGGAAACAATGGCTGAGCAAGCGGCTTTGTAGCCTAGCGAGGTCCTTAAGACTGTGCGGCCAAATTACGTTAAATGACGGGGTGCTTTCTTGAGAGATCCATATCGCGAGTATCTGGTTCTCTCCTGGCGACCCTCTCAAAGTCAAAGCAAAACGAGTTAGCACAGTGTTGGGTGGCAGAGGCAAAAGCCCTCACTCGCAACACAGTGCTAAACTCACAAGGTACATAGTCAGAAAGACCACCTAGGCTTCCCACGTATCCGTTGCGATTGTACCGGTTCAACAAAACCTGGTACACATCGGAAATCACAACAACAATGGCCTCACCCCAGTCTAGCATTAAATAGCCCAGCAGACAACCAAGCAAAAGGTAGGGAGACACCGTGAGTGTGTCGAACCTCTACAGACAAAATGTTAACCCCTCCAAAATGTCTAACTAAGCATGGAATATCTGAGAGCTTCAGCATATAATACGATGGCCGATGTATGAAATCGTGCAGAACCAAAGGGGAGTTATGATATTAAATAGATTGGAAGAATGAGAGGTAAGAAGTTGAGAGAGAGAGAAAGTGTTCTATAGGTAGAAGTCGGGGACAGGTAGCAAGGGAGGTGTGAAGGGTATGCTGGTCAGGCAAGCTCTGAGGAAGGAAGGCACAAGACAGCAGGGAGTGCGGGGGGGGACTACTTCCTGATGCGGAAGGAGGGTGATAAGGCAGCCAGCCACTCAGAGGGCCCGGCCGTGGCATGACGTCACCGAGACAACGTGTAACACTACGCACACTACCCTCTGCCTCCTGCACTTACTCACTCACACTCTCTAGCTGTATCATTCAGTCTTATACATTAAACTTATAACTGATAATATAAAATATAATGCATTGTCACAGGCGAAAATAAAGACCACTTCTGTACTGCCTGTGACATGACGATTCACAAGAAAGAAAGTATAACATTATAGATAGACTGTAGCCAAATTCACTGCCCTGGCGAGTGTTAGCGGGTGGCCAAGCGAGCGGCTGGGCCCACGTGGCGTTCTGCTAAGCTGCAGGCGTCACACCCCACCCAAGATATTAGATGCTCAACTATGAGCTCCATATCTGACAAGCAGAACCCCGATAAGACTCGCCACCCCTAACCACTTCGCAACAAAGAAGGCAAAGCTCAGTTCTCATAAAAAAAAATTACAACCCCTCCTAACACAATAGCTTAATTCATACTGCTATGCTCCTAGAGCGAGCTTCTACTAGCCCAGCCTTCTGAGAGAAGTACAGGTTTGACTCAGATCTTCAGCTATAACATACTTTACAAAGATTAACTATTAACCCATAACTGTCGGGGCGCAACATAAGTCGAGTATAATAAATCTGGACTATCTGGCGGCGCTCGACATAGGTCGTGTGGCAATTTCAGCACGTAATGTTGCTGAGAGAGAGAGACAAGTGGTGGCAGGAGAGTAGCGAGCGTATGACTGCTCCAGACCACCGCGGCGAACCTACTGACACAAATCCCACCTCCTCCCTCCCTCTCTCACTCGCTATATACGGAATTGTATGGGGAAAGTGCCGAATTACATGCTTTATGCACTCGCGTTGCACGGTTGTTGCAAGAAAACTAGCCATCATAAAAGGATCGTTATGGTGTCATTGGAAAGCTCTGTTTATGTCCTTTCAGGGATAGATACTTGTGTTACGCTTTGGGTCTTATTTAGGCATGAAAATGATCACGTAAACAGCCCTATTTTGGGTAAAAACACCCCGCTGGGCGGTACATATAAATAAACCGCCTAGGCCGCTCGAAAGGTGTTAAAGAAAGTTTTTATAGAATTTTAATTTTTAATATATTTTTGGCGGCCGCACTTACAGGGGCAAGCCAATTTTACTCCACACAAACCCGCACACCTGTGGTAGCCTAACTCGGATCCTCCACCCTCGATAAACAATCAGCAATCACGTTATCACTACCGGCAATATGGCGAATTTCTAAATTGTACTCCTGTAACATCAACGACCACCGTGTCGGTCTCATATTCCGATTGTGAAACTGATTGAGGAATTTAAGAAGGTGGTGATCAGTATACACTACCACGACTGGTCCATAGGCCGGAACATACACCTCAAAGTGCCTGAGCGCCAGCACTATCGCCAGTAATTCTTTCTCCACCACTGAGTAATTCTTCTGGTCCGAATTGAACTTTTTGGAGAAAAAACTTACTGGGTGTTCCAGGCCCTCTTCGTCTGTCTGCATCAAGACGGCACCAGCCCCAACCCCGCTGGCATCAGTTGCCAACTGAAACGGCCTGTCGAAGTCTGGGGCCCTGAGTATTGGATGAGTGCATAAAAGGTGTTTAACAAGGGAAAATGCCTTTTCACACTCCGGGGCCCACAGAAACTTCTTATCCTTCGCTAATAAGTCTGTCAGAGGTGCTAACACAGTTAAATATCCTTGAATGAAGCGGCGATAGTACCCGATCATGCCCAAAATCCTCATAATCTGCCGCTTGGTGGTCGGTCTAGGGAACTGATTGATAGCCTGCATCTTATTCTGAGGAGGGCAAACCTGGCCTCTCCCGACCACAAATCCTAGATACTGCACAGTTGCCCTTACAAAGTCACACTTTTTCAGATTCACCACCAAGCCCGCTTCACTAAGCTTGTTAAACAAGGCTTCAATGTGTGCACAGTGACTTTCAAAGTCATCGTCATAAATTATCACGTCGTCTAAATACACAGTACAGTTAGGGATGTCTGCTACTAGGTCACTCATCAGCTTCTGGAAAGTCACTGGTGCATTCTTGAGTCCATAAGGCATGACGTTACAATGATAGGTGTTACCATCCACCACAAACCCGCAAACCTCCTTCGCTCGCTCCGACAGCGGCACTTGCCAGTAACATTTCACTAGGTCTACCTTAGTCAAATACTGTGCCTTTCCGATCTTGTCGACACTGTCATCCACACGAGGAAGGGGGTAAGCATTGGTGGGGGTTAAACCGTTTAACCGCCGGAAATCAACACAAAAACGAACTTTCCCATCAGGCTTGGGCTGCAGAGTGACGGGAGATGTCCACCTAACTGCACCCTTTTCTATCAGGCCCCGATCCAACATATACGCTAACTCGTCCCTGAGTGCTGGGAGTTTGATAGGAGGGACTCGGTATGGCACTGATTTAAAGGGTGGGTGATCTCCTACATCCACATCATGCACCGCATGAGTTGTGAGGCCTGGGTGCTCCGCAAACACAGCAGGGTATGAATCGAACAGGTGCTGCACGGCTACACGCTGTTGCTCAGGCAGGTGCTCTAGAGCCTCGTGAGCCACCTGTCTCGAATTCCCCGCCCACTGGTCTGCGGAGACATGACAATCCCAGTTATCCTCCACCTGAGCATGACTGTCCCTTCCTCCTTCTCCACCTTGACCGCTGCAAGTCATCACCGGGACAGTGAGAGACTCAGGGGGGCGCCTCACAAACTCCTTCATCAGATTTACGTGGCACAACTGATTTCTTTTCCTCCTGTCTGGAGTGGCCACCAGGTAATCAAGGTCTGAGATCTTCTCCACTACCCTATAAGGACCAGTATACTTAGCGGATAAGGGATGACCCACCAAAGGTAGCAAGATCAACACCTCCTGACCCACCTGAAACTCCCGGAGTCTCACCTTCTGATCGTATCTGTCCTTCATCAGGGCCTGGGATCCCACCAGATTTCGACCAGCCAACTCCAAGCTCTTCAACATCCGTTCTCTGCTCTCGAGGACATATTTTAATAACGAACACAGCTTAGTAGTACCCTCCCAGATCTCCTTAACCATGTTGAGAGGGCCTCTGATGCGATGACCAAAAACCACCTCATTTGGACTAAACCCGAGACTTTCACCAGGTACCTCTCTCGCAGCGAACAATACGTAAGGCAAACCCAGTTCCCAGTCCTTACCATTCTCCAGACAATAACAACGGAGCATACTCTTTAAGGTCGAATGCCACCTCTCTAACACCCCTTGGCTCTCAGGGTGATAAGCCGATGACACTACAGTAGTGATCCCGTGTTGCTGCATTGTCTGTGTAAATATGTTCGAGGTAAAGTTAGACCCCTGGTGAGACTGTATTTCCTGCGGAAAACCATACCGGGAAAAGTACAAAAGCAAGTTCCTAACCACCGTCTTTGCCATGCCATTCCTCATAGGGTATGCATCAGGATAACGGGTCGCTACATCCATTATCGTCAGGAGAAATTTATTACCGGCACTAGTAGAAGGGAGGGGGCCAACCATGTCTATAACTACCATACTGAAGGGGGGCCCCATGACAGGAATAGGTTGTAACGGAGCCTTTGGGATGCATTGGTTCGGTTTACCCACTTTCTGGCAGGTACTGCACATTGCCACCCATGACACAACCTATGCTTTTAAACCTGGCCACCAAAACAACTTCACCAAAGCCGCTACCGTCTTGCGTACTCCCAAGTGTCCTGCCAACGGCACATCGTGGGCCAACCTTAGTAGGCTATCCCTGCACGCCCTCGGCACAACCAGCTGGTCTACCACTCCTGACCCACCCTCCCAACTTCTCTTCGGGTCTTGAAATCGCCGATACAATATTCCCTCAATATAAAAAAAATCTCCTGGCTTTGCATCCCCATCCTCCTCGAGCTCGACAGCACCATTACCACACTTCTGAACTTCCAGATCCTCCAACTGCAGTTTACTAATATCCGAGGGAGCCAACCTGTCTAGACGCTTCCGAAGCAACCCATGTCCTCCCCCAATATCAAACTGAGCAACCCTTTTTTCTCTTTGTGCGTAACGTTGCTGCCTCGGAGCCTCTTCCTGCCCTACCTCCTCACTAGTGGTGACGGGTCCTGGGGCTTCTCCAGACTCCAACAATGGTGCCAATACTGAGTCGCCAAGAAGAGCTGCTGGTACTAAACTCTCCAAACTTTTACCAACATTAGCCGTCTTCTTCCAACCGTTCCTCCGCTGATCAGAAGACTGAGGAATAGGCTGTGACACTTTGGATGCAAGAGATCTTGTAACAACGCACGCCATAGGTTGTACATGACACTTCTCTACCAACTCCTGTTCCTCCCTACTCACGTCGGCCAGCTTCTCGGCAACGACCAAGGGTGAAACCTCAGATGTAGGCACCGCAAAGTCGTTGCCGAGAAGGAGGTCGACGCCCCCAACAGGCAAGTTCTCCACAATTCCCACATCCAACTCTCGTGTCACACCATCTACCTCCAGTTCCATCCTGACCAACGGGTATGACCTGATAGCATTGATACCTTGCACCACAACCACCCGTGCCACGTTTATTGGTCTACCAGTAAAGTTCTTCATCAAAGTCTGAGAGGCACCCGTGTCTCGCAACAGCTCAACTCCATGCTTCTTACCAGCCCACTTCACGCAGCCACGCCCTCGATGGTCACAAAAGACATCGCAGACAGGGTTCGAGCCTTCCGGATTCTTCTCCACTGGCTGTGTCCCAGCCTCTGACGTTATACCCCGGGCAAACTCAGACGACTTCGGGGACACCCCAATGTTGCGAGCCAAAGACACAACTGCATTAGGTGGCTTGCTTGGACAGGCTCTTGCAAAATGCCCCTCCTTATGACAAAGGAAGCACTCTAGCTTTCCCTTGGACTTCCCTTGAGGTGAGGAAGGACCTGGACCCTTTCTAAACGGGACGGTACTAGGTTTATGGTCAGTTTTGGTGTCGTTGCTCTTGTTCTTAGTATAATTATGTGTATCAGTGTTTCGGGGAGGGGGAGGGTTACGCTCCTTATTGCCTGCATCACTTCTCTGTGCAGAACCGCACCCACGAATCAAAGATAACCGAAGGTCAGCCATCTCAGCTGCCTCCTGAAGAGTTTTCGGGGTTTTTTCTTTAAGATTCAACGTCAGATCGCCGCCCGTACACTTGAAAAATTGTTCTAGAAGCATCAGCTGTTTCAACTCCTCAAACGTCGATGCCTTCTCAGAACGCAGCCAGTTTCTAAATGCATCGGACAGATCCCGGGCATGCTCAAGAAAGGTGCACTCACGACCCTTCGTTACACCCCGGAACTTCAATCTGTACGTCTCTGATTGTAACTCATATGCCCGCAGGACAGCTTCCTTCAATACCTCATAATCGATGCACGACTCCAAGGGCAACGCATTATATGCCTTGAGTCCTTTGCCAACCAACCTAGAGGAAACAAGGGCTGCCCACTTAACCTCGGGCCATTGGTGCTCCCGGCACTTCTTCTCAAAACGCATGAAAAATTCGGTGACACCCGACTCGTCAAATACAGGGACTAACTTAAGAAGGTGCGATAAAGACTGATCAAGACCTCGATTCCCAGAACCGAGACGCTGCCCTGTTGACTCCACCCGAGACTTCTCAAGATAAATGTCTGCACAGTACTTCGTAGCCTCAACCCGAAGCTCAGCCTCACGTATGGCCCTTCTCTCCTCAGTCTCATATCTAGCCCTTCTCTCCTCAGCCTGAATCTTAGCCATCTCAAACTCCCGCTGCTGCTGCTCAGATTCCCGCTGCTGCTGCTCAGATTCCCGCTGCTGCTGCAGCTGCATTTTAGCCATCTCAAGCTGGAAGAGCATATCTGGAGTCAAACCTTGAGGAGGAGGAGATGCAACAATTGGAGACTCACCCAAGTGCAAACCACGCTGCCAGTGACTATCGGCCTGCAGGAACGTACCCGGTAGGAGTCGAGTGGAATGGGGGCTGGGCCGAAGGTGCCCCAGCTCCCGTTCCACCCGAAGCCCCACGCACCCCGCCGAGCACACAGGCCACCAGGTCACCTCTCGACATGCTGCTAGTGCCCACATGCCCCATGACCGTGGCCAAACACTGGAGACCATTTTTTTTTTTTTTTTTTCTATGTGATTGAGGGAGGCAAAAGGCATAACTGCCTATAGCGAGTGCCTCCCCCATAGTTGAAAGAGTGACAGGGCCAAAATCAAGGGACGTTAGAGCCAAAATGCCTGGACACACGGAGTTTGAAGCAATTTAAGTCATAGGAAGAGGGAAAGACTGATTCTGGGAGAGAGTTCCAGAGCTCAGCTGTTGAGTAGAAGAAAGTTTGAGAGTAACATTTCACTCTTGGGTTGGAGAGTTGCACAGAGTAGGGGTGGGATTGAGTTGCAAGACGGGTACCACGTGCCCTACGTAAAGGAGGTGGTATGCACTGGGATAGCTCTGAGGAACACTGATTATTATAGTAGCGATAGAATAGCGAGAGAGATGCAACATTGCGGCGGAGAGAGAGAGATTGCAGAGAGTTGGTGAGTGGACGGGAGTTAATGATACGAAAGGCCTTCCTTTCAACTTTGTCTAGGAGAGCGGTGTGAGAGGAACCTCCCCACACATGTGAACAATACTCAATACAAGGGCGCACTATGCCCCTGTACAGAGCAAGAAGCTGTGCAGGGGAAAAGAACCCCCTAAGGCGGTTGAGCACACCCAGCTTCTGGGAGGCTGCCTTAGCAAGACTGGTAATATGGTCCTTCCAAATGAGAGCAGAAGAAAAAGAGACACCAAGAATATTGAGAGAAGATGAAGGGTTGATTTTTGTATTGTTGAAGAATAAGGGATAGTCCGCTGGGAGATCCTGACGGGTAGATAGATGGAGAAATTGGGTTTTGGAAGCATTAAAGTTAACAAGGTTTTCTCTGCCCCAATTGGAAATAGTATTTAGATCAGAATTTAAGAGTTCTATGGCTTCATTACGTTTGTCATTGAGGGATTGCTGGCTGGGGCGTTCTGAAAAACTAATGGAGTAGTGTAAGGTTGAGTCGTCTGCGTATGAATGGATGGGAATTAAGGTACAGTTAAGGAGATCATTTATAAAAATTAGAAAGAGAATAGGAGATAGGACAGAGCCCTGAGGAACACCGGAGTTTATAGGGTGAGGAAGTGAACAATGGCCGTCCACAACCGCGGCTATGGAACGGCCGGAAAGGAAATTAGAGACAAAGGCACAGATGGAGGGATAGAAACCGAAGGAGGGTAGTTTAGAAATTAAAGATTTATGCCAGACTCTATCGAAGGCTTTCGATATGTCTAGTGCAATAGAAAAAGTCTCACCGAAGTCCCGGAAGGAGGATGACCAAGAGTTAGTAAGATATGAAAGAAGATCACCAGTAGAGCGACCCTTAAGGAAGCCATACTGGCGATCTGAGAGCAGATTATGAGAAGAGAAATGCTTAAGAAATTTGGAAGCAAGAATAGTTTCAAAAACTTTAGAAAGACAAGAGATAAGAGCAATTGGACGATAGTTGGAGGGTTGAGAGCGGTCACCCTTCTTTGGGACAGGTTGAATGTGAGTCGAGTGGAATGGGGGCTGGGCCGAAGGTGCCCCAGCTCCCGTTCCACCCGAAGCCCCACGCACCCCGCCGAGCACACAGGCCACCAGGTCACCTCTCGACATGCTGCTAGTGCCCACATGCCCCATGACCGTGGCCAAACACTGGAGACCATACCGATCAATCACCGACACCCGGTCAACAGTAATAGGTATCTCCAGAAACTTCTTTGCATCCTCCTCACTAGTTATAACTCTAATGCCTTTGGACAAACCCCGCTGCTGCACCTCAGAGTCTGTTTCCTGTACTGTGTCCCCACTGTACACTGATCCGTCGTCCGACATAGTGTCCACCGAAAATTCTCAACGTTTATACAAAAAAAGAGAAGTACCTAAACTCTTATGTAGCACTATTCACTCAAAAATGCTTGAAGATTCTTAAGTGTTATACTACTTGCCCAAAAAAATCCGTGTCCACTATATTCCTTTAAACAAAAAAAACAAATGACCACAACACTCCTGCAATATTTCTCTAAGTTCACAAAATCCTAAGCAAGGTCGCCATTTGTTACGACCGGGACTCGTATAAAACAAGGGCTCTTAATCATTGGACTAGAAAGGCACACAGCCACAACGGTAACACTAGATCCAACCCTCGAACTTATAATGCCGGCGCACAAAAACACCAATACCCTCCACAGTTAAATCTGCGATAGCGGGGTATCCTATAACTCGGTATAAATGCACTACTACTACAGGCTGATGATCTCTGATACAGCCTGATCACAACAACATACAATTACGTTAATAATGTATACAAGGAAAAAGATAGAGAGCTTAATTAAATCACTGGAATGATTTAATGCAAACAAGAAGAAGGTATAATTAAAGTTACTCTAAACAATAATAAACTGTCACTCCTATATTAAAGAAAGTGAATGAAAGTCCTAAAGCATCGAACAGGAACCTTCTGAAGAAAGTCTGATGCTGCTTAAGATGATCGAATCGGATTTTGAACTGTTATATAAAGCAGGAACAAGATATGACAAGTGTAGGGACATACAGTGTTAACTGGCACGGGAATAACGATAAATGCGCAATAGTATTATCTCCAACAACAAAAGAAGTACTTCCTCAGGCAACACAAAAGCCTGCTCGGGTTGTGCAACTCAACAACAACCAAGGCTTACAATCAACGTGAATAAAAATGCTGCATACATAACATGAGAGTTTATAATCCTAATCGGGTGTCTGCTAGGCGAATAAAGTCTAGCTGGGATGTCGTAGGCTAGGAAACAATGGCTGTGCAAGCGGCTCGTAGCCTAGCGAGGTCCTTAAGACTGTGCGGCTAAATTACGTTAAATGACGGGGGTGCTCTCTTGAGAGATCCAGATCGCGAGTATCTGGTTCTCTCCTGGCGACCCTCTCAAAGTCAAAGCAAAACGAGTTAGCACAGTGTTGGGTGGCAGAGGCAAAAGCCCTCACTCACAACACAGTGCTAAACTCACAAGGTACACAGTCAGAAAGACCACCTAGGCTTCCCACATATCCGATGCGATTGTACCGGTTCAACAAAACCTGGTACACATCGGATATCACAACAACAATGGCCTCACCCCAGTCTAGCATTAAATAGCCCAGCAGACAACCAAGCAAAAGGTAGGGAGACACCGTGAGTGTGTCGAACCTCTACAGACAAAATGTTAACCCCTCCAAAATGTCTAACTAAACATGGAATATCTGAGAGCTTCAGCATATAATACGATGGCCGATGTATGAAATCGTGCAGAACCAAAGGGGAGTTATGATATTAAATAGATTGGAAGAATGAGAGGTAAGAAGTTGAGAGAGAGAGAAAGTGTTCTATAGGTAGAAGTCGGGGACAGGTAGCAAGGGAGGTGTGAAGGGTATGCTGGTCAGGCAAGCTCTGAGCAAGGAAGGCACAAGACAGCAGGGAGTGCGGGGGGGGACTACTTCCTGACGCGGCAGTAGGGTGGTAAGGCAGCCAGCCACTCAGAAGGCCCGGCCGTGGCATGACGTCACCGAGACAACGTGTAGCACTACGCACACTACCCTCTGCTTCCTGCACTTACTCACTCACACTCTCTAGCTGTTTCATTCAGTCTTATACATTAAACTTATAACTGATGATATAAAATATAATGCATTGTCACAGGCGAAAATAAAGACCACTTCTGTACTGCCTGTGACATGACGATTCACAAGAAAGAAAGTATAACATTAAAGATAGACTGTAGCCAAATTCACTGCCTTGGCGAGTGTTAGCGAGTGGCCAAGCGAGCGGCTGAGCCCACGTGGCGTTCTGCTAAGCTGCAGGCGTCACATTAGGTTTTCTCTTCTCCCCTCCGGGGATCAAACTTATAATTTATTAGTGGGCCCTCCATCATTGACGATATGCCTGATATCTCAAGACTGGAGGGGGACATTCGCAATAATATCAAACCACTAACAATACCATAGGTACAGAAAAAAGAATCGCACAGCAAATTTGAGTTCTTTATTGTTTACATACAATATATAAAAAATATATAAGGATAGAAAGCAGTGCGTTGTTACTTCGAAGAAGATCTGCTTTATATATTTGATAAGATTCTCACCTCGAAATTCATAAATTTGATTCTCATCTCGAGATTCATAACTTGTTGTCAGGGAACAAAAACTATCCCTGATTAACATATCTTTTGTCCTTAAACTTATTTGTACATGTTATATAATTTGTACATATTGACTATATAGTTGCAACTATTATAGGTATCTTTACATAGAAAAATATTTTAGAGCTGTAAAACCAGCTCAACTTATAAAGTATCACAGCTCGTGAACTTATCACATCCTCCGGCGGAGGGGCTCTCAGGGTCTTGGGGCTTACCTGCACCCCCCCCCTTCCTTTCTCTTCTAAGATTAAACTTAGTAACTAATAGCACAATGGCTCATGAGACCCTCTGCCGTAAAGCTACACAGGCTAGCTTTGGTTTATCCAGTGCCACCGACAGGTATCGCGTCAGGAATGTACACCTTTTGAGTAAAAATATGAGCATATCCCAAATATGAACGTTTAAGTAAGAAAACAAATATATTTACTCCTTCTGTACCGGCGACGTCTCATTAAATATATTTTAGCTATATTTACACGATTTTGTGCAAATTAAAATGGATCTGTGGTACTGAAAAGGGCTAAATGAGATATTTCAAAGCATGTTAATTGGTGGAAGCCCTTTATAAACTGCATCAAATCGTCTAATAGTAGGTAAAATACCACAGGAACGAAAAACCTGAGAGCGAAACCTCCAACCCTAACGAGCCACAGGAACGAAAATCCTGAGAGCGAAATTCCCATCCCCAACGAGATCCCAGGCCCCTTTTCCATTCCCGATTTGGTCTCTCTCTCTCCCTCTTAATTCATTCCACATATTATACGTCTCTCAATCACAGTCTTCTAATATACAAACCACAATACTTTACTCACTGATATTCTTGATGTACCACCTAAGTATGTATTTAATTAGGTAACCACCATACAGGCTATGATACTTTCATTGTGTAGGTTCGAGGCGATCTAAGACGCCTTAGCTTCCATTTCACACCAAATCAGATCGTGATTACGTCAGCCCTGTAGTTAGTTATATAACAATCAGAGTCCCCCCCAATTCTAGCAATTATATGTCTCTAACCTCCCGTTGTTTTATCCACTAACTATAGATTCCCAACCTTTAACCACGACTCTATACACCCGATAACCCTATGCCAGTTATTGTATTGATTTAGGCCTGTTAATTCGGATAAACTCACTATGACCAATCTGCAGACGATTATCAGGAGAGATGCAGGAAAGCTAACTCGTATCTCCCTTTCCATGACGAGTATAGATATATGTACCCCCGTGCTCAGTCGCCCCCCCTTGCCTTGTTCTTCTAGTAACTAAGTGTGTATATAATATTAACCGGAGTAGGCCTATGCCACCAGTATTGATACGACATAGCGGCACTGTCCTTGTGTCGTATTGTGCCACATGCATACCAACCCGGTTTCATCATCTTATTAGGACGACGGCTATAATGTCGTCATTCATGCATGTATTCAATCCTTAGGTTAATTATCTTTTATCCGCCATTGTGTTCATCTCTTCCATTTACTTTTCTGTAATTGTTATACGTCTTCCAATCACCTCCTTCGTATCCACAATCCACACTACTCTATTTTGCTTCGTGACCCTATGCTCAGTGGCACCTGTTTTGGGTCATCCTGTCCGCTTATCCTTCACGCCCCGCTGCACACACCACCCTACCTGTTCGATCGTAGGGAAATGCCACCCCTATGTCCAGCGCATTAAGGGTCACTATCCTAGGTCACGAGCGGCGCGGCGCCTAGCCTCAAACCACCCCCTTTTCCAATTCACAACCCTCCCCCACCTCGCGTATCCACTACCCCTCGTGTCCTACACCTCTTACCCGCCAGACTCTACCTACATGATGATGAACATGAATACACCTTAATTTAATACACCCATGCCCTGTCCCTAGGTTGAGCCAATGCTAACCAGTTCAGACAGGCAAAAATCTATGTATGTTCTTCCATCCGAGAAGTAATATGTTAACCCCCTAAAAATACCTTGTCTTGCCAGACTAAGTTTCTGAAGACCAACCGCCCCCCTAAATCTATGTATGTTCTTCCATCCGAGAAGTAATATGTTAACCCCTGTCTTGCCAGACTAAGTTTCTGAAGACCAACCGCCCCCATAAATCTATGCATGTTCTTCCATCCGAGAAGTAATATGTTAACCCCCTAAAATACCTTGTCTTGCCAGACTAAGTTTCTGAAGACCAACCGCCCCCATAAATCTATGTATGATCTTCCATCCGAGAAGTAATAATATGTTAACCCCCATGTCATAATTGATAAGAAACTATGATACCCACGGGTACACCATTGTATATACAACCATTATTCCTGTAAGACCTAGACAGAGATAATGACTGAAGATGTTAGCCACCATGCAGTAACTCTAATTCTTACCCCAACCAGAGATTGTATAGATAACCCTTTTTTTACCATTGTCTCGACACATATCTACCACGAAACAATAACGAAGTACCCCTACGAACTGCCACTTTCTTTGGTCTATATTTCATAGAAAACGCAGTTCCCAGGGACAACTAGATCAGCAAGAAATCGTGTCAAATAATAGTGTCCATAACCCCTTGTATTGACGAGTAATAATACACCATGTTTTTCTCTACTTTTATCCACAGTCAAGCACACACCTACAGTTAACCTCCTCTTCCCCACAGCCCCACAGTCCACATGATTCTATTCTTTCCTGACTCATATACCACCACATATTGCTCATCCCCCGGTAGCGTTTGGCTAACATACTTTCCCTGTCATTAACCCCCAGGCTACGATACCAACGGTAGTCTAATGCCACCCCTACGCCCAGAGACCTTAGGGTCAAACTTCCACGTAGCCCTCCTTAACCCTCTCCCTCTCGTTAACCCCCACGCTCCTCCACTCCCTCCTAACCTAGCCTCTCCACCACACCCCTTGAATATCCTTAACTTTTCCGTTACTAACATTCTCAAACCTTTTGTATATATACTCCTATCCAGCCTACCTTCCCCCAGTAGGAAGGAACACCATTAGAACCTTACTAACCCTTTGCATGCCATCTATTCCCTCACAACTCATTCACAACCCTGTACCAAATGATCGTCAGTGCGAGGCTAGCCGCCTCGCCAGTGACTAACTTCTATTGCCATACTTCCAGATAAATGTGGCAGAGTTAGCAACCCAGTCTCCCCCACATCCAACAAACCATGCAATTAACAACCCAACCAATTAAACCAGCTGGTCAAGGCACCTTCGGTTTTAGTATTACGAACACCCACATCTGTCTCATAAACAGAGGGTTATTACAAACACTTGTAATATGGCAAGCCCCCAGCCACAGCCGCCCGGACGACCATCACAGAGAGAGGACGCGCACCTCCCCCTTTTTACCCACCCGAGGAGGGAGACCCCGACCCCTGCAGAGGTATACCTGACCCCTGTTTTGACTTCCGGGTCATTGCCAGGTAGCACAGGAATTCTTCCTATCAATGAACTAACCATGTATGACTAACACCTTTACTAACCTCTATTAACCCACAATAACCCATTAACCTTTCTTGCACACTCTGATAACCAAATTAGCACCTCAGCTAGACCATAGAATGAAGACTGAACAATCTAAGAGAGACGCTCCTATCACAGCTGTCCCAATCTTCCTCGAAAATTAGATCCAGTCTCTCTCCCCTAAAATACTTCCAGTATAGCCAAACTAGTACCTCTTACTAAGGCTCAGTTATATCACATTATGAAGGCTCCACCTAGCCATGTGCCACAACAGTAATCACCACCTTACCTAGTTCCCGTATCAATTGAGAGCTCAAATAAGTCCATCAAAACTCGAGATCCCTATGGCCTACAGGGTCCAAAACCGAGCCTATAAACCAAGCTCCAGACCCCAGTAAAATCAGTTGAAAGATAGACACCAACCAGGGCTGGCCCCTTAAGTTGACCTCTAGCTCTGCCCTTGTGTTGTTCCTGAGAATTGAGTTCCAGAGCCGGCAGACTCCGTGGCAGATTGAGATAGAAGCATCTGTCCACGTACAAGAAATCTACGTGCACCTTATAACCTTCACAAACCAGTGGGTATATAAGCGTGTAGCCAGCAACGATCGCCAAGAGATCCGTCTTGAGAACTTCCTACATATGGACCACCTGGACGGCCGAGGAACCAGTCATTAGCCCCCAACATCACGGACGCAAGATAACCAGGACCAGACCAATCAAATACTACCCAAGATTCACTCTATCAGTACTACAGTGTTACAGTGCTATTTAGAGACTCACTTATTAATATTTCTATGAAGTGGCTATAGCTTTGCCCCAGTATAATTCATATATAACCATTCCTTTTGGAAGTGCTAAGCGTATCAGTGTTTATTAATTAACAGGCGATATTAACTCTCGTAATTACCTATATATCCAGATATTATTACATAGAAGTGAAACCCTAGTGATATCTAATGTTCGCCCACTGATTTGCGTTCTATGTGTTTCTGATATATAGAATATAAAACTTAGATCAGTACCCCCTGAGGTTACTAGAATTCCCGTGCTCTAAAATACGCGTGTCTAATCTAGTCTGTGAACTACTACTTGTGCACCAGAGCTACCAGTAATAAATCTAACAGTGAATTTGAATCTATAAGTAATATTGATGGTCTCCAGTATATAAACTTGTGAATAATGCCAGTGATCAGAAGATTAATACCTAAATGTTGGAAGTGGGAGACTAGGCTCCATCCAGATCCACTTATGCTAGTGTTGTTCAATTCTATCCTTTGTCTTGCACGAGTATTCAAAAGTGTGTATATCAATAAACGTGATCGTGTGTCTTGTTACCGTGTGTTTATTTTGGGTTCTCTATTCCTCATACCTTGTTTTGTGCATGCAGCCTTCTATATCCAGTCAGTTAGAACTCACATTACCCAAGTTAATCCTGTAGAAAAACAGGGCATAACATTGGCGGCAGCGGTGGTTCTTGATTCGGATAAAAGGTTGCATTACATTGCAAGTTTGGAACAGTAGAAGCATGGGAACATCGCAAAAATGGCAGCTCGCTATGACACTCACACACATTCCCAAGTATGATGTAAACACGTATGATATCGCCACGTACTTAGACATAGTAAAGCCAGTGTTAGATGTGGCACTTCAAAATGACCGTGACAAAATCGCCGTTGCATTATTGGACATTATGCATTTGGGAAAAGCCGTTTCCCAAATTGTTGAAAAGGTAACGCCAAAGCTTACCTGGAACCAGTTTCGATCCCTCGTGATCCGGACCTTAGGGCCACTTTTGGGTTCCCTCGTCGCCCCAAAAATAATAAAAGTCAACGAGATCAAGTATGAAGGGGATATCAATGTGACCCTCGTACAACTCTACAGATACGTGAGGACCACGTATAGCTCTCAAGATGACGAGCAACAAAATGAAATCTTATTCACCGCATTGTTAGACATCCTCCCACCCCACCTCACCGCCCGTCTCGACCCGTACGGCTCATTCGAAGAACATAATTATGCTCTCCATCAGAGAAAGATGCCAACTCAGTTCGGTGAATCCCCTATCCACCCCTTCAGCCCCTATCCAAGAAAGTAAATGTATTCCTCCACCGAACACTATCATCAATAAGTCCCTCCATTCCCCTAAGGAATCAAACTCTATGCACCCTTCCAAAATGACTCCCGATGAAAGTCCAACCCCAGTGCACTCTTCCTTGCCTCTATCCTCTCTGACCATCCCTAAATTTTCCCCTGCCCAGCCATCCACCAACGATAATCTTCCATCAATTGTGTTACCCCATAAACCCCATCCTGTTTCTATGCCTGCCAACAAACCACAGCACGCAGAAATGGTCACCCCCACCGTAACCAATTCTCTTTCAATGTCACCCCTGAAAAATGCTGGTCAGAAAATGAGCCCCCCTCCACTCTCTCACATGCCCCTGTCACCCAAGACCAACCTTCACCCCCGTCAATCCCTCAACAACCTGTCACGCCTCTCACTTCCTCATATTCATCACCTGTCCCCCCCTCAAAACTGTCAACCTCACCCCCCCACCATCATCTCCTCACATGCCCAACCTCGGTGAACCCCTTCAAACACCCGCATCAACCAAGAATGCTACAGCTCCGCCTACCTCCTATTCCCCCCTTCCCTTGTCACCATCTCCAACATTACCCGAACCGCTCTTGAATCCACCTCCAGTAACACCCCCGCTCGCCAACCTACCTCTGCCCCATAATCCAGCACCAGAACCAAAATCTCCATCAATGTCTCCTTCATCCATCCTACCAAATTCCATTGTTGTCCGAGACAAATCTCTTCCGCAACAATCTCTCCAAACTGACCTACTCACCCCATCCCCACAATTTACCTGTCAATCACCCAGACCCCCATCTGTCCAGGATCAATCCTCCCATGTTTCCAGGACAGACTCTTATGTATGTAAAAATCATTCTACCAAATATTTATGTACCCATGTTTCCAGGGAAAATGCCAACCTATGTACCCAACAATATTTTCCCCATTCCCCCAGAAATGCTCAGCTATTCCCCCACCAACAAAATTTCCCTTGTGACAGTTTTCCGTCAGTAGCTCCCTTCCACCCCCCCCCCCCCCCTACAATTCACACCCCTAAAAAACTTCAAAACCCCACACTTGACTCACCCCCTCAGGACAGACAAACCCACCAATCCCATATAACCTCTAAACAAACCGTCACTGCCACCGACAAAACTCCCCAAATTCGTACTTTTAACAACCACAAATCAGTACATCAGTCCTCCCCCAATAACCCATGTTCTATGCCTAACTCTTCCCCCACCAATCCTCCACAGTCCCACCAACAAATTCCGTTTCCTAAATCACTCACACCTCACCACTCTGATCCTCCCACACGCGCCGTTAATCCCCCCCTCACGCGTGACCCCCACCAAAGTGATTCCCCCCCCCCCCCTCATACGTACCGAGCACCTGCTCACCAGTCGGTCCCCCACCATCATTAGCCCAGCTAAACTCTCAACCTCCACCAATTCCCACCCTGCCAGCCTAACTTCTCACGACCACATTCAGAACGAAAAATCACCCCCGTACATAACCCCTACCTCCTCTTTCCCCCCTATCTTACCCCCCTCTTCACCGTTACCCCATCCGCCCCAAATTCCACCCCAAAGATCCTGCTCGACAAAATACCACGCCCATCCAAATCCAACCACAAAACTTTTTCCACCTTGGCTAACCCCCAAAATACTACCCTCTCTCTCGCCCCAAACAACATAATCAACCTCTCAACCTCAACCACTCCTCGAAATCCCATCCACGTCTCTCCCGAAAATAAAATCAGTCCAAATTCAACCCCTCTCAAACCACAACCCTGCCTGCCCAGACCCCCCCCCCACCATCTCCCTATCAAATGCCCACACTCCAAACCTCCAGATCATCGTAAACTCTCAACCTCCAGCCTTACTCACCCTTCCCCCAACCCCACTCATGACCACAACTCTCTACACAATTCAACCACTCCCCAGCACCAACCTCTTCCGCCACAACAACCCCGACTCGACCTGCCCGTTTCACCTTTAACCCCCCCCCTATCACTACCCCCGACCGCAACTTTTAAAACCTCCCTCCAAAACTGGCCCCGGGCCAGCTCTCACCCAGACCCACATTCCTAACGGCAGACCTAACGGTATATCCACCCCTCCCTTCCAAAGTGAAAGCGAACCCCCAAGGTCAAAGCCACAACCACCACCACCACCCCTACCAATAAACCAGACCTTCACCAAGACTAACGGCGACCCTAACTAATCCAACCCCCCCCTGATGATGATGAGGATGTTATTGTACTGGATTTTCCATGGGATTTTGTTTTGTATTGTTCTCAATTCCTAAGTGATGGGGCATGATTCTATAAATTTACTTGTTTTCCACATACTGTATATATTATATATATTTTGTTTTCCTTAGTAGTACTCCCTTTCTTGTTAGCCTACACTTTTCTTACTATCTTTTAAATTTGTTTATACATTGTTAAACACTTTAGCTCTTCTTAATTTTCCTGTGTTCATAATTATCTGTTCTTTCGTCAAGTTCTTTTATCATCTTTTCTCTCCTTTTCCAACATCTATGTATTTTCTTCCCTCGTTCCCTTCTTTCTTGAATAATAACTCTCCTATTAGTTTTCAGTGTCTTAGATATATGGCCTGAATAATCTTGTTATTTTTTTTCCTAATTTCATTATATTATTCACATTCCAGGATAAAATGTTTTAAGTTTTTGTCTCTCTTTTCTGAACAGTCTGTGCTACTCGGGATGACAGTAATCTTCGTCCTCAGCGACAGGCTGCCATTTCCCTCCAACCTAACCCCCTTACCGACCTGACTTGGCCCCCCTAAACAAACCTGCATACTCCAACCTTGAGGTACGAGGTCGTACCTAATATAAAGGCGACGGAAGTAAAATACCACAGGAACGAAAAACCTGAGAGCGAAACCTCCAACCCTAACGAGCCACAGGAACGAAAATCCTGAGAGCGAAACTCCCATCCCCAACGAGATCCCAGGCCCCTTTTCCATTCCCGATTTGGTCTCTATCTCTCCCTCTCAATTCATTCCTCATATTATACGTCTCTCAATCACAGTCTTCTAATATACAAACCACAATATTTTACTCACTGATATTCTTGATGTACCACCTAAGTATGTATTTAATTAGGTAACCACCATACAGGCTATAATACTTTCATTGTGTAGGTTCGAGGCGATCTAAGACGCCTTAGCTTCCATTTCACACCAAATCAGATCGTGATTACGTCAGCCCTGTAGTTAGTTATATAACAATCAGAGTCCCCCCAATTCTAGCAATTCTATGTCTCTAACCTCCCGTTGTTTTATCCACTAACTATAGATTCCCAACCTTTAACCACGACTCTATACACCCGATAACCCTATGCCAGTTATTGTATTGATTTAGGCCTGTTAATTCGGATAAACTCACTATGACCAATCTGCAGACGATTATCAGGAGAGATGCAGGAAAGCTACCTCGTATCTCCCTTTCCATGACGAGTATAGATATATGTACCCCTGTGCTCAGTCGCCCCCCCTTGCCTTGTTCTTCTAGTAACTGTGTATATAATATTAACCGGAGTATGCCACCAGTATTGATACGACATAGCGGCACTGTCCTTGTGTCGTATTGTGCCACGTGCATACCAACCCGGTTTCATCATCTTATTAGGACGACGGCTATAATGTCGTCATTCATGCATTTATTCAATCCTTAGGTTAATTATCTTTTATCCACCATTGTGTTCATCTCTTCCATTTACTTTTCCATAATTGTTATACGTCTTCCAATCACCTCCTTCGTATCCACAATCCACACTACTCTATTTTGCTTCGTGACCCTATGCTCAGTGGCACCCTGTTTTGGGTCATCCTGTCCGCTTATCATTCACGCCCCGCTGCACACACCACCCTACCTGTTCGATCGTAGGGAAATGCCACCCCTATGTCCAGCGCATTAAGGGTCACTATCCTAGGTCACGAGCGGCGCGGCGCCTAGCCTCAAACCACCCCCTTTCCAATTCACAACCCTCCCCCACCTCGCGTATCCACTACCCCTCGTGTCCTACACCTCTTACCCGCCAGACTCTACCTACATGACGATGAACATGAATACACCTTAATTTAATACACCCATGCCCTGTCCCTAGGTTGAGCCAATGCCAACCAGTTCAGACAGGCATAAATCTATGTATGTTCTTCCATCCGAGAAGTAATATGTTAACCCCCTAAAAATACCTTGTCTTGCCAGACTAAGTTTCTGAAGACCAACCGCCCCCATAAATCTATGTATGTTCTTCCATCCGAGAAGTAATATGTTAACCCCTGTCTTGCCAGACTAAGTTTCTGAAGACCAACCGCCCCCATAAATCTATGTATGTTCTTCCATCCGAGAAGTAATATGTTAACCCCCTAAAATACCTTGTCTTGCCAGACTAAGTTTCTGAAGACCAACCGCCCCCATAAATCTATGTATGTTCTTCCATCCGAGAAGTAATATGTTAACCCCCATGTCATAATTGATAAGAAACTATGATACCCACGGGTACACCATTGTATATATAACCATTATTCCTGTAAGACCTAGACAGAGATAATGACTGAAGATGTTAGCCACCATGCAGTAACTCTAATTCTTACCCCAACCAGAGATTGTATAGATAACCTTTTTTTACCATTGTCTCGACACATATCTACCACGAAACAATAACGAAGTACCCCTACGAACTGCCGCTTTCTTTGGTCTATATTTCATAGAAAACGCAGTTCCCAGGGACAACTAGACCAGCAAGAAATTGTGTCAAAGAATAGTGTCCATAACCCCTCGTATTGACGAGTAATAATACACCATGTTTTTCTCTACTTTTATCCACAGTCAAGCACACACCTACAGTTAACCTCCTCTTCCCCACAGCCCCACAGTCCACATGATTTTATCCTTTCCAGACTCATATACCACCACATATTGCTCATCCCCCGGTAGCGTTTGGCTAACATACCTTCCCTGTCATTAACCCCCAGGCTACGATACCAACGGTAGTCTAATACCACCCCTACGCCCAGAGACCTTAGGGTCAAACTTCCACGTAGCCCTCCTTAACCCTCTCCCTCTCGTTAACCCCCCATGCTCCTCCACTCCCTCCTAACCTAGCCTCTCCACCACACCCCCTGAATATCCTTAACTTTTCCGTTACTAACATTCTCAAACCTTTTGTATATATACTCCTATCCAGCCTACCTTCCCCCAGTAGGAAGGAACACCATTAGAAATTTACTAACCCTTTGCATGCCATCTATTCCCTCACAATCCATTCACAACCCTGTACCAAATGATCGTCAGTGCGAGGCTAGCCGCCTCGCCAGTGACTAACTTCTATTGCCATACTTCCAGATAAATGTGGCAGAGTTAGCAACCCAGTCTCCCCCACATCCAACAAACCATACAATTAACAACCCAACCAATTAAATCAGCTGGTCAAGGCACCTTCGGTTTTAGTATTACGAACACCCACATCTGTCTCATAAACAGAGGGTTATTACAAACACTTGTAATATGGCAAGCCCCCAGCCACAGCCGCCCGGACGACTATCACAGAGAGAGGACGCGCACCTCCCCCTTTTTACCCACCCGAGGAGGGAGACCCCGACCCCTGCGGAGGTATACCTGACCCCTGTTTTGACTTCCGGGTCATTGCCAGGTAGCACAGGAATTCTTCCTATCAATGAACTAACCATGTATGACTAACACCTTTACTAACCTCTATTAACCCACAATAATCCATTAACCTTTCTTGCACACTCTGATAACCAAATTAGCACCTCAGCTAGACCATAGAATGAAGACTGAACAATCTAAGAGAGACGCTCTTATCACAGCTTTCCCAATCCTCCTCGCAAAGTAGATCGAGTCTCTCTCCCCTAAAATACTTCCAGTATAGCCAAACTAGTACCTCTTACTAAGGCTCAGTTATATCACATTATGAAGGCTCCACCTAGCCATGTGCCACAACAGTAATCACCACCTTACCTAGTTCCCGTATCAATTGAGAGCTCAAATAAGTCCATTAAAACTCGAGATCCCTATGGCCTACAGGGTCCAAAACCGAGCCTATATACCAAGCTCCAGCCGCCAGTAAAATCAGTTGAAAGATAGACACCAACCAGGGCTGGCCCCTTAAGTTGACCTCTAGCTCTGCCCTTGTGTTGTTCCTGAGAATTGAGTTCCAGAGCCGGCAGACTCCGTGGCAGATTGAGATAGAAGCATCTGTCCACGTACAAGAAATCTACGTGCACCTTATAACCTTCACAAACCAGGGGGTATATAAGCGTGTAGCCAGCAACGATCGCCAAGAGATCCGTCTTGAGAACTTCCTACATATGGACCACCTGGACGGCCGCGGAACCAGTCGTTAGCCCCCAACATCACGGACGCAAGATAACCAGGACCAGACCAATCAAATACTACCCAAGATTCACTCTATCAGTACTACAGTGTTACAGTGCTATTTAGAGACTCACTTATTAATATTTCTATGAAGTGGCTATAGCTTTGCCCCAGTATAATTCATATATAACCATTCCATTAGGAAGTGCTAAGCGTATCAGTGTTTATTAATTAACAGGCGATATTAACTCCAGTAATTACCCATATATCCAGATATTATTACATAGAAGTGAAACCCTAGTGATATCTAATGTTCGCCCACTGATTTGCGTTCTATGTGTTTCTGATATATAGAATATAAAACTTAGATCAGTACCCCCTGAGGTTACTAGAATTCCCGTGCTCTAAAATACGCGTGTCTAATCTAGTCTGTGAACTACTACTTGTGCACCAGAGCTACCAGTAATAAATCTAACAGTGAATTTGAATCTATAAGTAATATTGATGGTCTCCAGTATATAAACTTGTGAATAAAGCCAGTGATCAGAAGATTAATACCTGAACGTTGGAAGTGGGAGGCTAGGCTCCATCCAGATCCACTTATGCTAGTGTTGTTCAATTCTATCCTTTGTCTTGCACGAGTATTCAGAAGTGTGTATATCAATAAACGTGATCGTGTGTCTTGTTACCGTGTGTTTATTTTGTGTTCTCTATTCCTCATACCTTGTTTTGTGCATGCAGCCTTCTATACCCAGTCAGTTAGAACTCACATTACCCAAGTTAATCCTGTAGAAAAACAGGGCATAACAGTAGGCCTACCCAAAATAATGTTAAAAGGACGGTGCCGATACAGAAGAGGTTAAATGCATTACGAATGAGTTAGAGGACTTGCTAAGTTCGTAGCAGAGCAGTTTCTTTAAGCTTACAAATCGGGAGATAGGAGATTGAGGTTTTTACTAAGTTAATAACTGTATTGGAAAATTAGATACAATAGTTAAGTTGGCAATACTAAGGAAGGAATGTTGATGTAACATATTGCGTATGATTGTTACAGCTGACAGATGTAGTAGTTTTGTAATTATTTTAGCTCAACTCGCAAATGTGAAATGGTAACACTGCTATTACAGGCAATTCTGTAGCCAACACCTTAGCCTAGTCGACTGCCCGAACATTTAGTAGGCCTAACCCTTTTTGTACCGACGTCTTTTAAATATTTTTTTGGATATATTTAGACGTTTTTGTATAGTTTAAGGATCTGTGGTGGTAATAATGGTTATGTTAGATAGTTCGAAGCCTGGTAATTGCTGGAGGCCCTTTTAAAACTGAATACATTTGTCTAATAGTAGCCAGGATTTAATTAATAAGGCATCGCCGGTACCCAAGGGGTTAACTTAACAATCAAGGGATTCGAGTTGACCCCAAGGCTTCGAGGTGTTTGTTCTTCCGTTCAACCATCAACGTAATTCTTAAGCTACTATAGTGACTACTCACTTGGTGACTTGGAAATGTGAATACATAATAACAAAATTGAAGTTGAGCAATGGTTCATTAAATTTTGCATTCACACAAGTAGTACTTTTAACTGAAGGAAACAAACCATATTCGTTTGTGATGTAACCTAGTCAATACTGCAACACCAGCCCGATAATTCGATAACGTTTGCTCCTTCATTTGGAAAGCATTTCAAACACAACGATTTCTATATTTCATTCTAGCTACTGTCAGACGATTACCTTTACGTAATGAGTTAACGTCATCTGCTTGATGTTGCAGCATTTATGCTCGTGACACCCATAACTCTGGCTAGGGTGGGTAGCGGGATACCAACGGTTAAAGGAAACATATTACCGATATGATATAAAGAAAATTAAAAAGAAAGTATTATAATTTTGAATCATGCCTAAATTGTCAAATGCTGGTAATTATCTTGATATAGATAGATAGATAGCTTATAGCGCACGGTAGTAGGCTACACCTCTCCAGTGAGAAAGGGATAGGCCTAAGATTTTTAATTCAGTGGTTATATAACATTTGACAATCGTATACCGGGTATCATAAATCCTGTCATATAGGCCTATCGCTGAACAAAACCAGTTTTGTCAAAAGAAAAACTTAGCTATTTTAACTATTGTTTCAGCTTACTTATTATTACAGTACAGTAGCCTACAAGGTGGGTTACGAAAATGTCCATACATGTTAAAAATAACATTCGTTCTTGGCTACCGTGAGGTTCATTTAGTTAATTCATGTTCACCTCCATGTAATGGCTTCAAAACAATTACCTCGATCCTCCAGGGTTCGACAAGTGTAGTAGTGTTCGATTTGTCGACTACAATATTGTAGGAATAGATTTTGCTGTGTATGTTATTTTACTACAATAATATATTTCAAATTATATATCACGCACCGCCAAAATTTGAAAAATAACGGTCAAATTCCAGGGTACGAATAGTGCGAGTCTACAGGAGTCTACACGAGTGTCACAGGAGTTTACAAGAGTTTACATGAGTTTACACGAGATGAACGCGAGTCTACAGGAAGTTAACAGGAGTGTATGGGAGTCTAACATGAGTGTGTGCGAGTGTTGGCGAGTGTCAGGATACGTATATAAAGAGGCCCCCACTGGCACCATTTTTCACACCACGCATCACCACCACGGACGGACGTTACTCTGCAGGATACAGCCCAACCCACCCATCCACCCACCCACTCACACACCATGTCCATCAGGAGGCGGAGAGCGGCAGCTGTGCTCATACTGCAGATGCAGATGCGTCTCCTAGACCTAGAGGAGCTGGAGGAGAAGGAGGCTGAAGAAAGACGTCAAGGGGAAAGGCCACGAAGGAGAGTTTGGGCTAGGAGCTGGCTACTGAGACGGCCACAGTTCGGTGTGTACGAACAACTTATGGAGGAGCTTGAGAGAGAGGACCCCAAAGGATTCCGGAACTTCCTACGTGTGGACGTCCACATGTTTAGGGAGTTGGTGGCACGTGTCAGGCCTAGGGTAGAGAAGCAGGACACCTTCTGGAGGGAGGCTTTGTCACCTGGGCTGAGGATTGCAATCACACTCCGCTACCTGGCCACTGGTGACTCATATCCTAGCCTACAGTACGCGTTCCGTGTGGCCCGGAACACCATCTCCCTCATTGTCCCTGCAACATGCGAAGCCATCATTGCAGAATACCAGGAGGAGGTTATACGTTGCCCCAGGACACTGGCGGAGAGGAAGGATGTTGCCAGTTAGTTTGCCAAGCGCTGGGATTTCCCACATACCGTTGGTGCCATCGATGGAAAGCACTGCGCCATCAAATGCCCTCCAAATGCCGGTACAGAATTCTACAAATACAAAGGCTTCCACTCCATCGTGCTCATGGCTATTGTAGACGCCGACTAAAAGTTCCTCTACTGTGACGTGCGTAATCACGGTAGCTGCTCAGATGGTGGGGTCTTTATAAGAACCAATATCAGAGCAGCATTGGATGGGTGCACCCTGGGACTCCCTGCTGCCGAACCCCTGACCAACGACGACACACCTGTTCCCTACTTCCTGGTGGGTGATGACGCCTTCCCCATGCGAAGGTGGTTGATGAAGCCACACTCTACCCGGCGACTGACTGTACCTGAACGGATCTTCAACTACAGACTGTCCCGGGCTCGCAGATTTGTTGAGAACGCCTTTGGCATCATGGCATCCAGGTATGTGTATGATTATGTGACATGTTTGACCATAAATACAGGTATCGGTGATGGCACCCTACTAATGTAAAGTATACTAGTCAGGTATTAACTATACATGCTCGTAACCATTCTCCCTATAATTAATATGGATTAATACATCTCCCCCACATCCACAGGGTGTAAGTCGTCCACGTCTGCAAGTCGAGTTTTAACTATACATGATCCTAACCATTATTTCCCTATTTAATATGAATTATACTATTCAGTGTTTAAATATACATGCTCTTTCTCTCCCTAATTCAGGTTCAGGTGCCTCCTCCACAGCATTGCCCTCCACCCGTCCCGTGTTGAGTCTGTGGTGATGGCGTGCTGCTGCATGCATAACCTTATGCGAATGAGGTACCCTAATCACCACGCCAACCTAGCGTACGAGGAGGACCCTGAGATGCATGCTATCATCCCTGGGCGTTGGAGGGAGGTGCGGGACAGGCTGAATTCCCTCCAGAGACTATCCGGGAATGTCGTGACAGCCCCGGCCAAGAGGCAATGCCAGCACCTCACCGACTACTGCTCATCACCCAGGGGCAGTGTCCCCTGGCAGAACGACCTGATATAAAGGTATGTATCCATATGTTGCCATTGCTTTCATTAATATTTTTGTAGATTAGATATTTATATTATGTTGTTAATCATGTTTTAAATCAATTCAACCTCATTAATATATATTCTCTATTTGTTATTCGCTTTTTATAAAGTCTCATATATTATGGTGTTCACCTTTTCCTATGTCGTTTCATAATGTTTAATATATAATATTTAATTTATATCTTTTATTTATTTATATTGTCATGTTGGATATTAATCTGTATATTATTATTTGTCATCATAATATCCTTTGCATATATTCCACATCATTATTTATGTTAATATCTATATTATTCCAGAAACCTATTCATTCATATTATATGGTATTTGTTCTCTCTTCATTATTGATGTTAATATCAATATTATTTATAACACAACTTGAATTCATATTAACTTATATTTTTTCTCTGTTGACAAGTCATTTCCATGTTTATAAAAGGAACCTTTGTTGAGAATTTTAACAGATAAACTCTAATAATATATTTTGGATCCAAAACAACAGCTGGAGGCACATAGTTTATTTTCTTCAGAAACATAGATATATAGCATGTTAATATATAGCCGAAAGTAATATAGTATGTAAATATATAGCAGAAAGTATAGAAATAATAAGAGATATTCATTTTATGTGTAGACATAGTATTATATATATTCGTCATTCCCATCACTGGGGGGTTTATAACTTTATTATTATACACAAAGGTTTCACACATTTTCGTTATCCCCAGGCCTGGGGGTGTTGACTTGGGTGTTCAACCTTGTTTATAGAAAGTTCCCTGGTGTTGGTGGCCTACTAGTAGCTGGGCTTGAGGGAACAGGTGTTGCAATGTTGGCGCCATGTGTAGGGGTAAGCGACCCCACCCACCATTCATGTATATGTGCAGGAGACCTGAATGGCGTACCAGCCATCAGCTCTGCGAATGTTGGGTTTGTGAAGGCTGCTGGCATGCGTGACGGTCCTGGCTGGGGTTGCATCTGTGGTGGTGTGGTGTGCAACTGCGGGGGGCCTGGTGGTGTGGTGTGCAACTGCGGGGGGTTTGCTGGTATCGCCATCTGGGGTGACGTGGAGAGGGTGACCTCATCCCTGGCCTGAAGGACTTGCTGCATTATCCTCCGTGACAATACCTCCCCTACAGCGTCAGGGAGCCTCTCGAGCTGCTGCTCCAAGTACCCCACGAACTGTCCATACTTGGTCTCCTTCCCAGCCAGGGATGTCACCAGGCGTGACATGTCCTCCCGCATCGCCTCCCGCGTCGCACTCAGCTGTAGAAACAAGAGTATGCATGTTAAACACCTTTTGTACTTATAAAATAATACATACATGTCATGGTAAGTTATGATAATAACCTTTTTATGTTTTTCTCCCCCGGATGCATATGTCTTCCTCTACAGGAATTGTTTGCGGTTTGCAGCGTACACGAACATAGAATTTATAAAATACTCTCGTAATGACTAATATACTCTCGTAATGACATATGTTAAATGTTTTCATATTTACCTCCACAGGTGAGACTGCCTCTACAGACTTCCGCCGCTTGTTCTGGGTGCTGGACCTGGCAGTGGGAGTTGTGTTGGATGGAGGGGGCATGGCAGTGTCCTCTCCATCACTCTCCTCATCGCCAATCACCTCCACATTCACATCCGGCGAGACGTCCACGGTCAGGTTTGGAAACTGAAACACACTAACATTAATATATCCTATATAAATAAGACCTTTACCCTATTTTAGTATACTTAAATATATGTACCTTGACAATATAAATAAATATAAGAAAATACATTTTATGTTTACATGAAGCCTTCCATTATAAATGTATGAATTCAAGTATATAATTATGCACAAGATAAACATGATATTAACAGCCATGAATTAATATATGTATAAAATCATATATATATGCACAAGATAAGCATGTTATTAACAGACATTAATAGCCTAGGTATACATGGTTAAATAATATTTTCCAAATGTGATATCGAACAGTTCTTTAAGTATATATTGTTTTCACACATATTAGGTATGTTTATATTAGTTCTAACCTTAGCTGTGACCTTGGTCTTTACGCGGGAGATGTGCCCTCTGAGGAAGGCAAACTTCTGCATGATCCAGGTGTCCCTCTCTGATAGTGGCTTGCCCTCGAATGTCCCAGGTGTTCCCGATCCACTCTTCATATCGCTCAGCTTTGAGTACCTGGACCGCATGTTCCGGACCCAATGTGCCAGATTACCGCCTGTGTAAAGAGTAATATTTATTAAGCAAGGCCCCTTTATATATATGATTTATATCCGTAATTTAACAGGCCAAACATGGGTTGATAATACATTATTAGTTAATGCTGTTAAATACAAACGTAGAGGGATGTATATGATACTGGCAACACACATACATATATGCCATTTTAGCAAACTTTAACATAATAGTATTTAAGTATTTCACGTATAAAACACATGGAATCAAACCAAGAACACAACAGCAAGGTATTCAATCACTTATTACAATATTATTAATATATCATGGTGCATGTTTGGTTGTGGGTACTTACCTGTGACATTAACACCCAGGGTAGCAGCCTTCTCGTCGTAGGCGCGGAGTTTCCTGCGCGTATCTTTATAGGCCTTGCTATGCTTCATATATAACATGGGGGTGTCCTTCACCCACTCGGCCAGCATGTCCTCAGTCTCGTCGCTCAAGATCACCCTTGTCAACTTATTTTTCTTAATGGCGCCATAACGAACAGGGCCCGCGCTGCCAGTGGGGTCAGGGGTATCATCATCACTGTCACTGAGGCTACCTTGGGTGTCCTGACTGGTCTGAGTATCCTGACTGGTCTGAGTATCCTGGCTGGGCCGAGTATCCTGGCTGTCGTCATCTTCAATATTTCCATCAAACACGTCCATGTCCTCATGTCCACTGGGCTGGCTGTCCGGCACAATTTCATCAGAGTCGTCCAACTCTTGCGACGCAACAGGCCTCCTGGCAGGGGGTGCGATGCGGGGTTGTTCGGGAGGTTTAGTCTTGCCTTTCTTCACAACACCATCACCACCCTTCCGAGACTTGGTGGCCGCCACCTTCTCCTTGGGCATGGTGCAGGGCAGGCAGGTAGGGCAGCGTGGTAGGGCAGGCAGCGTGGTAGGGCAGGCAGGTAGGGCAGCGTGGTAGGGCAGGCAGCGTGGTAGGGCAGGCAGGTAGGGCAGCGTGGTAGGGCAGGCAGCGTGGTAGGGAAGCGTGGGTCGATGTGCGGTACGGGTCAATGGGTCCTTGCTGGGATCACGGTGGAGAGTGGAGGAGGCACCGCGGGCGGTCCCTTTTTATTGGGGGTGCTTGACGCGGTGGTGCCACCTACTCCCGTGGTGTTGCCAGCAGTCGCACACAACTCGCGTAGACTCACGTTGGTTTCACCGTTACTCACGTAGACTCACGTTGGTTTCGCATAGACTCGCGTTAATATCGCGTAAACTCGCGTTTGTTTCGCATAGACTCGCCACACATATTGTGAAATCCAGACCACAACGTGGGTACTCTCGTTTACGCGTGTTACACTCGCGTTACCCCGTGTTAACTCGCGGTAGGGTCGTGTTGACTCCTGTTTGACTCCTGTTAAACTCGCCTTTGGCAATATTGGTTGTTTGTATATAGTGTTGACTCCTGTTGTACTCTTGTAGACTCAGGTAGACCCGCGTGGACTCGTGTAGACTCATGTAGACTCGCGATCATTAAATTTCTAAATAGTACAACGCGAGTGTCACGCGAGTCTACATGAGTGTCACACGAGTCTACAGGAGTTTACGCGAGTCTACGAGAGTCTATGCGAGTTGGCGTCCTACTCCCACTTGACTCTCCAAATTTCATTTCATTTTTGAAATTTTTGGCCGCGTTCGCGAGTGTACGCGGTGCAGCGCGAGTCCACACGAGTCTGTGCGAGTGTCGGCGAATTTGGGATAATCATTGGCGAGTGCCAAAATGTCATCACTCGCGTTGGAGTTGCGCTCGACTCGCCAATGTGTGAACCTTGCTTTACTTTCATTCATTTCTTTGGGAGGTGTTTGGGGTTGGAGTGAAATTAATAAATATAATAATCAGAATGCATTGTTTCAGCATTATCGAATTACCAGTTCTCTTAATTAACAACACTTAATTTGAAAATGTTCGTAATAGAGAAGTGATTGAGGTAAGGATGTTGTAATTTAGTGTCAGATGATATGAAACAGAGTGTAGGGAAACATATAAGTATATAACTTACCATTCACCATCCCCCTTCATTACCGAACACGACTTAACTCGCCACACAACCTTACCCAACTGACGTTACAGGCGACCCCAAAATGTGCCCTACTCCATGAAATTAAGGGAATAAAAACTGAACATAAAATAAACCAAAGAAAGATTAAATATTACATTAATTTGAATAACCGAGACAATGAAGCAATTGAGGTTAAAATTAAAACAAACAAGGAAGACAATGACAGAAAATACAAAAAAGAAATTTGTAATCTTAAAGAAAAATACAATATAACTGAAAATCTTGAAAGAATGAGTGAAATCGAAGCTAAGCAATTGATTAAAGATAAAGTGCAAATCAAAAATAGGGAAGAGATAATAGAAGGTATGAGAAGTGGAAGTAAAACTAGAGAAGCTGTTGAACAAGACATATCAAGTAATTATATTGAGGACTTAAGCGTTGAAAATGCCAGATTTTTTTTATGACAAGGACAAGAATGATAGAAGTAAAAGAAAACGTCAAAAACAAATATGAACCTAACGTATTGTGCGATATTTGTCAAAATTAAAATGAAAATCAAATGCACCTGTTCAACTGTGCATCATACGAAGACCTATACAAAGATCTGAGAGGCAGGACAACTTGAGGGAAATATTTGAACAAAATTAATTAAAAAGGGTAGCAGAGATTATAAGAACAGTTCTAAAAAGGAGGGAGACTATTATATCATTAATTTGAGAAAAGAAATATATAAGTAATATGAAAATGTTTAACAAATACAAATAACAATAAGGAAACAGCCATCGTTCATAGAACGAACTCCTGGATGGGAGAATGCGCCCAAAACAACAACAACAACAACAGGCGTACTGGGCGGCTGGCTGGGCCTCTCCTCCTACCGTCCGGTTAGGATTTAAAAATGTCGGCCAACGGACATATTCGATTTATAAGACTAAAACTTGATTAGATATGGTAGTGATGATGATGACAGTAGTAATAATAGTGGTGGTAATTATTGTGGTAGTGATGATAGTGATACAGTGATGATGGTGATAGTAGTAGTGATGAGGTGGCCACGGGATTGGACCCAGAAGGGATTGGGCCCAGACGGGACTGGGTCCATACGAAATTGGTTCAAGACGGGATTGGGCCCATACAGTAGTAGTAATTAAGTGGAATTGGTAGTGGTAGATAAAGTGGCAGTGGTGGATAAAGTGGTAGTGTTAGATAAAGAGGTAGTGGTGGATAAAGTGGTAGTTGTGGATAGAGTGACAGTGATAGATACAGTGGTAGTGGTAGTGGTGGATAAAGTGGTAGTGGTAGATAAAGTGGTAGTGGTAGATAAAGTGGCAGTGGTGGATAAAGTGGTAGTGTTAGATAAAGAGGTAGTGGTGGATAAAGTGTAATGGTAGATAAACTGGTAGTTGTGGATAGAGTACCAGTGATAGATACAGTGGTAGTGGTAGTGGTAGATAAAGTGGTAGTGGTGGATAAAGTGGTAGTGGTAGATAAAATGGTAGTGGTGGATAAAGTGGTAGTGGTAGATAAAGTTGTAGTGGTAGATAAAGTGGTAATGGTAGATCAAGTTGTAGTGGTGGATAAAATTACTAGTAGATAAAGTGGTAGTGGTTGATAAAGTGGTAGTGGTGGATAAAGTGGTAGTGGTGGATAAAGTGATACTGGTATATAAAGTGGTAGTGGTTGATAAAGTGGTAGTGGTGGATAAAGTGGTAGTGGTGGATAAAGTGGTAGTGGTAGATAAAGTGGTAGTGGTTGATAAAGTGGTAGTGGTGGATACAGTGGTAGTGGTAGATAAAGTGGTAGTGGTTGATAAAGTGGTAGTGGTGGATAAAGTGGTAGTGGTTGATAAAGTGGTAGTGGTCGATAAAGTGGTAGTGGTATATAAAGTGGTATTGGTGGATAAAGTGGTAGTGGTTGATAAAGTGGTAGTGGTGGATACAGTGGTAGTGGTAGATAAAGTGGTAGTGGTTGATAAAGTGGTAGTGGTTGATAAAGTGGTAGTGGTGGATAAAGTGGTAGTGGTGGATAAAGTGGTAGTAGTAGATAAAGTGGTAATGGTAGATTAAGTGGTAGTGGGGGATAAAGTGGTAGTTGTGTATAAAATGGTAGTGTTAGATAAAGAGGTAGTGGTGGATAAAGTGTAGTGGTAGATAAACTGGTAGTTGTGGATAGAGTGCCAGTGATAGATACAGTGGTAGTGGTAGTGGTGGATAAAGTGGTAGTGGTAGATAAAGGGGTAGTGGTGGATAAAGTGGTAGTGGTAGATAAAATGGTAGTGGTGGATAAAGTGGTAGTGGTAGATAAAGTGGTAGTGGTGGATAAAGTGGTAGTAGTAGATAAAGTGGTAATGGTAGATCAAGTTGTAGTGGTGGATAAAATTACTAGTAGATAAAGTGGTAGTGGTTGATAAAGTGGTAGTGGTGGATAAAGTGGTAGTGGTGGATAAAGTGATACTGGTATATAAAGTGGTTGATAAAGTGGTAGTGGTGGATAAAGTGGTAGTGGTATATAAAGTGGTAGTGGTGGATACAGTGGTAGTGGTAGATACAGTGGTAGTGGTTGATAAAGTGGTAGTGGTGGATACAGTGGTAGTGGTAGATAAAGTGGTAGTGGTTGATAAAGTGGTAGTGGTGGATAAAGTGGTAGTAGTAGATAAAGTGGTAATGGTAGATTAAGTGGTAGTGGTGGATAAAGTGGTAGTTGTGGATAAAATGGTAGTGTTGGATAAAGTGGTAGTGGTGGATAAAGTGGTAGTGGTTCATAAAGTGTTAGTGTGGATAAAGTGGTAGTGGTAGATAAAGTGGTAGTGGTGGGTAAAGTGGTACTGGTATATAAAGTAGTAGTGGTTGATAAAGTGGTAGTAGTAGATTAAGTGGTAATGGTAGATTAAGTGGTAGTGGTGGATAAAGTTGTAGTTGTGGATAAAATGGTAGTGTTAGATAAAGTGGTAGTGGTGGATGTAGTGGTTGATAAAGTGGTAGTGGTGGACAAAGTGGTAGTGGTAGATAAAGTGGTAGTGGTAGATAAAGTGGTAGAGGTAGATAAAGTGGTAGTGGTGGATAAAGTGGTAGTGGTGGATAAAGTAGTACTGGTATATAAAGTGGTAGTGGTGGATACAGTGGTAATGGTAGATTAAGTGGTAGTGGTGGATAAAGTGGTAGTTGTGGATAAAATGGTAGTGTTGGATAAAGTGGTAGTGGTGGATAAAGTGGTAGTGGTAGATAAAGTGGTAGTGGTGGATAAAGTGGTAGTAGTAGATAAAGTGGTAGTGATGATGGTGACCGGTAGTAGTTATGATGGTCATATCAGTTGTGATGATAGTAGTAGTGGTAGTAATGGTTGTGACGGTGATGAGAGTAGCAGTGACAATGTTGAAAGTAGTGGTAATGATTGTGACAGTAGTAGTGATGATGGCAATAGTAGTACTGATGAATGAGACTACTATAATAGTGATAGCGATAGTAGTGTAGTGATAGTGGTGAAATTTGTGTTGTGCATTTTTCTTACAGGGATACAAGAATACATTCATACATATACAGTATATCACATTTTTACAATTTGGGCATCATGAGAATATTACATACTTGATAATATGGAAGGTATTATACATAAAACTCCCAATAGGCTATAGTTTACAAACCAACGCGTGTTGGTGGATAGGTTTTAATGAATGTATTATTCTTATGCTGGCTGGTACAAAGGATCTCGAATATCTTAATGTTCTACAATTTGTTGATCTTACCCTATTTCCCGAGGGCAACATTTGGTAACTACAGTTCAGTGGGTGTGTGGAGTCAATTGCAATTACTTCACATGGGCGGGTGCCCAACTCCGAAAGGAGTTGAAATAGGGGAGTTATCCCCCCGCCAAAGGCGGCTTTCTAGGGCCTTTCCTAGCTGATGCTGAGAGGATTGGGTTCTAGTCATGTGGTGATGGGCTGGTCTATCAGAGTGAGAGCTGAGCGATCTCTGCCATACCCATAGCTTACTCTGATTGTTCCTTTTACTTATATCTTCTAGATCTCAAGTCTTTTCCGTGGATCGACCTCCCTACTGCCAACCTAAAAGTTGGCAGATTGGGAGCCAAAGTGTCACATTTTTTCCTTGCCCCTCAACTTTCCCTTCATAATTGCTGAGGGGCACAGGGCCTTGGGTGGGGCTTTGGTTTCCCGGGCGTTTCCGCGCCCTCCTCAGCTCCCTGCCTTAGAGTGGCTTCGGTCACCCAGGCTTTGTTAGTGGTAAGCAGGGAGGGTTTTGTGGGGGCGCTCTACGGCCTTGGCCTTGCTCGGGACCTTGGGGCTGTTCGGCCAGGCAGCCTGGGGAACAACAACAACAACAACAACTTCACATCTCTGGATAGTAGACTTCTTGTATATATCAAGCAACGTTGTGGTGTTTTGTACCCCCAATTTCAGACATGTCTTTATTACGTTCGTAAGTATATTTGTCGGGTCTGAATTACAGTTACCATACCAACATGTGAAAGAGAAAGAGATAACTGACTATTACTGCGTAATGAAATAAGTCCAAAATCTTAGTATCCTTTTTAAGTTTAATTAATTTTCTCATAAAGCACATTCTTATATACTGCCTCGGCATATTAAAGGAAAATGTATCATCAAATATTGTACCTATAGGTATTGTATTCCGTAACAGATTCGACCAGTTCTCCATTTTCATATAGGGGTACAAGGGAGTACAAAGGAAATCAAGCAAAGCAGACCAATGACCCCTCAAGGCTGCTTGCCCTCCAAAACACTGAAGGTCAAGTGTCCAAACAGTACTTTAGAGTGGGTAAGGGAAAAATGGAAAGGGAAGACTGCCCTGGGACAAATGTCCTTGGCAGGATTAGATGTTAGTAGGGGACAGTTGTTAGTAATATAATAGAGGAAAACAAAAATTATTCATATACAAATGCAGTCAGTCGTGGATTTAAGGCAAGGTGTTTGTCTAGGCGAAGTTTAGAAGAATCAACGGTGCTGTAGTCTATGACATCTCGGGGAAGCCCATCCCACAAGTTGACAACTCGATTAAAGCCTGGTTCACACATAGACGAGTTGGTGCCCGAGTCCAACACGAGTGATGAAATTTTGCTATACGGCAATGACTCATCAATACTCTGCAACACTCTTGTAGACTCTTGTTACACTCGTGTATACTCTCCGTGTATCGAAGTGTGTCCTGGGTACTCACCACGTGGCCCAAAAATTTCATACATTCATGAAATTTCTTGTCCCCGTCACGAGTCCGAAGGACATACGTGTAGACTCGTGTTGACTCTTCGTGACTCGTGTTTACTCTTGTTGACTCTTTGTGACTCTTGTTGAACTCTGCATAACTCTTTGTGACTCGTGTTGACTCTTGTACACTCTTGGGTGAATCAGGCACCTGCACAATGAGGGCCACTCTTGGGAGCACTCATTGTGACTCTTGTTCCACTCTTGTTACACTCTTGTTGACTCGTGTTGGCTCGTACCGACTCTTTGTTTTCGTACCCTGGAATTTGACCGTTATTTTTCAAATTTATGACACTCGTGTTGGGTTCGTGTTACACTCTTTGTGACTCTTGTTGACTCCGTGACTCGTAGTGACTCTTGGATGAACACTTACTGACTCTTGTTGACTCTTGGTGAATCGGGAACAGTGACCTTACTCGGGCTGGTTCTTTCCAGAGTCACGAAGATCCACGAAGAGTGTCACTCTTCGCTCACTCGTACTTGACTCTGGTGCCTACTCTTGAATGTGTGAACCAGGCTTAAAGAAGATATTTTTAGACTCGTGTGAGTTAAAAGATTTACAAATAATTTTGCAACCGTTCCCCCACGTGTAATTTGAATGGTGGATAGTGAAACATTATTTCAGTTCATATTGTCAATGCCTTTGATGATTTTGAACAATTGAATTAAGTCACCTCTTAATCTGCGCTGGGTTAAAGGAAATAGCTTTAATTCGCTAAGACCCTCCTCGTATGTTTTGTTCTTTAGGCAAGGCATAATTTTGGTAACTCTATGTTTAACTCGTTCTAGCTTTTCTATATCTTTTTGGTAGCAAGGGAACCAGGATTGAACGCAATATTCCAGGAGAGGGCGGACTAAGAAATTATAATTATAGAGTTAGAATTACATCTTTGGATTTATGCTCAAATGGCCTGCCTCTAACTGAGCGATTGGTGAAGTAATAAAGTCATTTATTTAACCATTTATTTTGTTTTCTTAATATTGAGATATAGATAGTTACCTTTACACCAAATACTAACATTCTACTTCTTATCAGTTTTCTATATCATTATTTGTATACTGACTGACAAGGGCAGTATCATCTGCATACTTGATAAGTTGACTATTCTTGGCATGACAGCGACAATCACTAGTAATACTGTAGAGTAAATAGAATGGGTGACAAAACATCCTTGTGGAGCACCTGTGTTTGCGATTATGACTTGATTTTGCATCATGAAATTTGACATATTGTGGTCTACCCGTAAGGAAATTATTTATCCATAGTATTAGGTTAGCATTTACATTCATGTTATTCAGTTTTCGCATCATATATTATATTAGGCTGGATGGTGTTAAGAGCACTCGAGCAATATACAAAATGTATCTTTACTAGGTCAATTTTGTTCAGTAAAACACAGGGTTGCATCCTCAAAACATCGATTACTGGTATAGGCAAATTGTATTTGCTCGTTGAACTGTTTAACCTGCTGACATAGATAATTTTTCATATTTTTTTCAAACCATTTCGTCATGCTGGAAGTTAGGGCTAACGGCCGATAGTCCATTGTTACAAGCCGGTGGGAATTTCTTATGGACAGGTATTAATTCAGATGTCTTCCATAGTGTTGGTATATGACCACTATCCGATGACTGTTGAAATATCTTACACAAAATCGGTGTTAGCGATTCTCTACACAACTTCAGTGCATTACCATTGATTTTATCTGGTCCAGCTGCCTTAGCAGGCTTGATAGATTGCAAAGTTATAAGTAGCCTACATCATCATGGGAGATAAGAATACGTTGATACTTTTTATTGCGATGGAAGTTAGTCATACATAAACGTTCAGAAAAGAAGTTATATTTACCAAACCGTGCATATACAAACATTGAACTCATTACAGAAGGCTGTTGCATTATTTACACCGAGATTGACAGATTTCTTGTCCGTAGCAGTAAGTTTTCTAATCTTTTTCCAAGCTGATTTTGTATCATTCTTGTTATATAAGTTTTCCACTTTAGTTGTATACCTATTTATATATAGGCCTACAGCGATTGTTCGAAACATTTCTTTGTTAATGGCTTTTAAATTATTCCTATTATCTATACAAGTGTTCAAAACAACATTATAATCTGTTGAGGCGCAACTATCATATAAACATCAAAATATGTGCTCTCCAGGCAGCCAAGTAAGGTTTCTTTCACTTCCTTATACCAGGTGTATACTAGTTTTTCCATTGGTTTACTACGCCTTAATTATATGTTGCGTGTACACAGGAATAGGAAGGCACATGTCATGATCGGAGATGTCTAATGGCTTAAGGTTTTGAGCTACATAACTGCGCTAAACATTACAAAATAAAGAATTGGCCTAGTAATATATTACTCCTAGTCGGAAAATGTATGATCATGAGGAATGCATTTACCGAAATCGCAGTTATTAAAGTCGCCTGTAATAATTTTAACAGCATCAGGATTATAATTTTCAATTTTACACACTATATCATACTAAGTTCTCTCAGTTTCACATCAGCACTTAGTGGAAAATATATACAACTGTAGTAAACACTTTCGTAAGCTTCTGTGGCAGATATAATGGCCTCAGAGGCAAAGTCAAAAGTTCAATATTTCCATCACAGAACTGTTCATATATTGAAATGTCAGTACACCACCTATTGTTGACGTATGCACAGACTCCACCACCTGTTGACTTATCAGAGTCTATAGTCCTATCTCCACGCACTAAAGTGAAGCCATCCAGAGTAAAATCAAAGTCTGGATATTTATCTTGTTGGACCCATGTCTCAGTTAATCATTTGAGGGATGATTCACGTTACCCACAGGGAAACGTTACTCTCAACCTTTCTTCTATTCAACAGCTGAACTCTGGTTCAACTCTCTCCCAAAATCAGAGTTTCCCTCTTCCTATGAATTAAATTGCTTCAAGCTCCGTGTGTCCAAGCATTTTGGCTTGAACGTCCCTTGATTTTGGCTCTGTCACTCTTTCAACTCTGGAGGAGGTATTTGTCGCAGGCAGTTCTGCCTGGTTGTCTCCTTCACTGAAATAACAAAATAACTAACTAAATCAAATTGGAATAAAGTCACACAAACTGAACGAGAGGAAATTGATCCGAAAATCATTCGAACATTTATTTTTTAAAGGTCGTATATATCTGATCAATCAATAATTGACTACTACAAAAGTTATGGTACCTAAATGACATATTGTAGGGACCAATAACATTGTGCTAGTTCATCTCTGAATGGTCATACCCTAATGTTTTAGAGGACTTCTTGAATATGTGCTAAGAATGTATTAATGGTATGTAGTATTTTACTATTAACATAACATCACTATTAACTTTTACATTATGTTTCTACACAAATGTTGTTACGTGTTATTTCAGTACTGAGGTTACATCTAATGTTACCGACTAATCGCGTTTTTCTAACGTGTCGTATTTAACGTTTGCAAATTAGTGTCATCTTTACGTGCTCACAACATATGGATTGACGTTGTACGTATGTTATCAAATGCTAAAGATTAACGTTTCTATTATTTGTACTAACCATGTAATATTTTCGTCCTTGCTGTTTGTTCAATATAGGGTAATTATTTAATGATTAAATTTATAATGTGGTACATCCCATAGACGTAGAAATACGATGCATTCCGTACATTATATAACGTTATCCGTATTTACTAACCAATTACGTAGTTACAACGTCTTGAAACTACATGTACTTAAGATCATTAGCATACTTTACATTATAACTTTTTGCAAATATGTTTGCGAAGTATTTTTGATAACGTTGTAACATTACTATACCAGCTCTATTGCCTAATGTCGTATTTACCTAACCTGTTGATTGATATTATAATTATGTATTATTATTAGAATATAATTGTATCAATGTGTTAACACTATGTGTGGTAGTGCCATTAATGTATGTTATATTAGAATATCTTAAAAACGTTGATTTGACGTATTGTTAGAAACGATGAAATATTACCACACCTACTGTATATAAGTGCCAAACGTTTTAGTTGTAGATGTAGTTGATGTTGTAGTAGTAGTTGTATATGTGATCTGTTAGTATTTATTTATGTTAATTTTCAGTAGTGAAAATACATTGAATGTTACCGAATGTACACATATTATACACATTTATCATATATCATTCCTACTTTGGTTCCTTTTTACATGCTCAGAACATTATAATGGACGTTTCGTTGATATTGCCACAAACAAACATCAACGTTGCCATAATATAGACTACCAACGTCGCATTTACGTCATTCTTGTTTGTTCATAACAAGTTGCATTACCAAATTATGTCATTCCTATTTTGGCACGTGCCAAAGACGTCAAAAAGCAATGTATTCTATAGGTTATGAAAAATGTTTTGTAATTACTAACATGCATTACAATGTGTTAACACAATGTATGGCAATGTCCTTAATGTATGTTGTATTAGAACCTTTTAAAAACGCTGATTTGACGTATTGTTAACACCTTATTAGCGGCCTAGGCGGTTTATTTATATGTACCGCCCAGCGGGGTGTTTTTAGCCAAAATAGGGCTGTTTACGTGATCATTTTCATGCCTAAATAAGACCCAGAACGTAAAACAAGTATCTATCCCTGAAAGGGCATAAACAGAGCTTTCGAATGACACCATAACGATCCTTTTATGATGGCTAGTTTTCTTGCAACAACCGTGCAACGCGAGTGCAAAAAGCATGTAATTAGGCACTTTCCCCATACAATTCCGTATATAGCGAGTGAGAGAGGGAGGGAGGAGGTGGGATTCGTGTCAGTAGGTTCGCCGCGGTGGTCTGGAGCAGTCATACGCTCGCTACTCTCCTGCCACCACTTGTCTCTCTCTCTCAGCAACATTACGTGCTGAAATTGCCACACGACCTATGTCGAGCGCCGCCACATATTCCAGCTTTATTTAACTCGACTTATGTTGTGCGCCGACAGTTAAGGGTTAAACATGGTGTGATATTACCACACCTGTTAAGTGTCGAACGTTTTAGTTGTAGATGTAGTAGATTTCATAATATTAGTTGTAGATGTGGTATGTTAGTATTAATATAACGTAATGTTAAAATTTGTCTTTACATTTTATACACGGATATGTGATACGTTCATTTTCAGTAGTGAAAATGCATTCAATGTTACCAAATTTACACAATTTTCACAGTGTATGCTATCATATAAAATTCCTATTTAGGTTCTTTTTTACATGCTCACAACATTAAATTGGATGTTTCCTTGATGTTGCCACAAAACAACGTTGCCATTATATAGACTATCTACGTCCTAATTACGTCTTTCTTATTCGTTCAAAACAAGTTGTAATATGATATTATGTAATTCCTATTTTGGCATGTAGGGGAGAGCGGTGATGGCTCGGACACATTTTTTTTAAATATTTGTAGAAATTCAGGTTTAAGCAGTTGTTGTTGTTGTTTTTCCTCAGGCTGCCTGGCCGAACAGCCCCAAGGCCCCGAGCAAGGCCAAGGCCATAACCGAGCGCCCCAACAGAACCCTCCCTACCTACCACAATAAAGCCTGGGTGACCGAAGCTACTCCATGGCGGGGAGCTGAGGAGGGTGCGGAAACACCCGAGAAACCAAAGCCCCACCCTGTGCCCCTCAGCAATTATGAAGAGAAAGTTGAGGGGCAAAGGGAAAATGTGACGATTTGGCTTCCAATCTACCAACCTCTGGGTTGGCAGATTGGGAAGAGACGCCGTCACTTGAGATCTAGAAAATATATAAGTAAAAGGAACAGTCAGAGTAAGCTATGGGTATGGCAGAGATCGCTCAGTTCTCACTCTGATAGACCAGCCCATCACCACATGACTAGAACCCAATCCTCTCAGCATCAGCTCGGAAAGGCCCTAGAAAGCGGGGGGATAGGGGGGGATAGGGGGGGCGGGGGGATAGCTCCCCTATTTCAACCCCTTTCGGGGTTGGGCACCCGCCCAGGTTTAATCAGTAGTATAATCTAGTTGATATTAAAATGTTGCTTCGTTATTTGGTTCTTTAGCCTAATTATTTCAAACCCTTAGCTCTTTTCAGTTTTGAGCTATAGTTCCCGAAACACAAGTTTCTAAATCGTCCGAACCTTCCCTACCAGTGGTGATGGTTCGGTCAGAAGGGTGGGATGGTTCGGTTACGTATATTAATTGGCATAATCTTAAAATTATGTGATGTGGATTTGCTAAAAACAAGAATTTATCAATTCAAAGACATGTTATTTTGCTAAAATACAAAATTAAACTTCATAATCGAAATTAACCTATTCATATTTGTAAACAAATAATATTGAAAACAAACTGGATTATACCTAACCAGAATTATGGATAATATACTTATCCATCAATCAAATAAACATACAGTACCTTTATTTGTATAAACAATATTATAGGTATGGATTAGGACTATGTTACTTCAAATAAATTACGTAATTGACTTAGTTTATTTTATATTGTATTAGCACAGATAAATACATAATAAAATGTAAATATATTATTCCCTGATGGATATTAAGAGTTGTGTTTCACTATGTGTTCATAATATAGATGTTTACAAGAAGTAGTGTTATCAATTGATAAGGTAATTTTTTGGTAATTAGTGGGAAGGATGGTTCGGACTGGTCCGAACCATCACCACCCTCAACTGTCCGAATGATCCCGAATCTACATAGTTAATTGATGGGTACGCTCAACGTTCACACAAGCGACTTCAGCATTTGTTATTTACGGCAATATCTTCGGCATACAACATAGCTTCACCATAATAATGCATATTTCGCTGGTTGACATATTCATGGAGGTAGAGCTTACGATATAAAGTGAAAATATTACATAGGAAGTGCAAAAAAACATAAAATCGGACCTGCATTAAAAAGTGTAGCTGATGTAGGAACCAAATCACTTGTGATGAAGGTAGACAAACTCTCGCAGTTTCACGTAAAATCTCGGGGCCTTAGGTCCCATACGTTTCTCAGGAAATGCACTGTCCGAACCATCCTTCCGTCCGAACCATCACCGCTCTCCCCTACCAGAAATGTAAAAAAACAATGTATTCCATAGGTTATGAAACACGTTTTGTAATGACTAAAAACATACATTGTAGCACCGTATTAAAATTATGTGTGGTAATCTAATCTATGTATGTTATATTAGAACTTTTTAACCCGTGGAGCCCCGGCTAGTTTTGTATTATTTGTTCACCAGAACCCGGCCGGTTTTCAAAAAAATTGTTTTATTCCAGAAACAATAGCGAATGGGTTAGGAATGAAGGAAAAACCACGAAAAACCGCTCAAAAAGCTTAAAGAATGGTCCTACAGAGCCCCCGAAAATGTATTTTACAAGAGTAAAAAATTGAAGGCAATTACCCCAAAAAACTAGGTTATTGCGCGCTCACGCGCACGCATGTGGACTTTGAGAGTTTTCAACCATCGGCACGGTTGCGTGGGATACATACACAGTTCCCATACAAATCTGAGCCCTCTCGAGTGGCTACACCTGAGGTTACGGTCGGAGCAATTAGGGTGACTCGTCAGACGCGTCGCTGGGGCTGTGCGTTACATACATCGCCGACGCGTCAGACGCGTCGCTGGGGCTGTACGGGTTAAAAACGTTGATTTGACGTACTGTTAGAAACGTTGTAATATTACCACACCTGTATCAATGTAAAACGTTTTAGTAGTATGTTATTATTAATATAATGTAACTTTTATCTTTTACTCTACATTATACACACAGATTTCTGAAACGTATTGTTTTAGTCGTGAAAATACATTCAATGTTACCAAATGTACACGTTTTTCATATAACGTTCCTACTTAGTTTCCTTTTTACGTGCTCACAACATTATAATACACGTGTTTTTGATGTTGCCAAAAAACAAACATTAACGTTGCCATTATATAGACTACATAGGTTTTATTTACGTCTGTCTTGTTTGTTCAATACAAGTCGCATTATCACATTATGTAATTCGTATTTTGGCACGTGCCAAAGACGTAACAAGAATATGTATTCCATAGGTTATGAAATATATTTTGTAGTTCCTAAAAATACGTTGTAGTAACGTGTTAACACTATGTGTGGTAATGTCATTATTGTATGTTTTATTAGAACCTCTTATAAACGTTGATTTTACGTATTGTTAGAAACGTTGTGATATCACACCAGTATAAGTGCCAACAGTTTTAGTGGTAGATGTCATAGTAGTAGTTGTAGATGTGGTATGTTGGTATAAATATAACTTAACGTTTAACATTTACTCTACATTTTATACACAGATTTGTTATACCTAAATTTTCAGTAGTGAAAATACATTCAATGAAACCAAATTTACACGTTTTTACAAGTGTATCTTATAACATCTCTACTTTGTTCCTTTTTCCGTGCTCACATCAAAATGGACGTTTCCTTGATGTTGCCAAATATCACACATTAACGTTGCCATTATATAGACTAATAACGTCATATATACGTTTTTCTTGTTCGTTAAAGACAAGTTGCATTTTCACATTATGTAATTCTAAAAACATATATTGTAGCAACGTGTTAACACAATGTGTGGTAATGTCATTTATGTATGTTTTATTAGAACCTTTAAAAAACGTGATTTGACGTATTGTTAGAAACGTTATAATTTTACCACACCTATATAAGTGCCAAACGTTTTAGTAGTAGATGTCATAGTAGTAGTTATAGATGTGGTATGTTAGTATTAATATAACGTAATGTTAAAATTTGTCTCTACATTTTATACACCGATATGTGATACGATACGTTAATTTTCAGTAGTGAAACTACATTCAATGTTACCAAGTTTACAATTTGTTTACATGTGTATCACATAACATTCCTATTTAGGCTATCTTTTACGTGCTCACAACATTATAATGGATGATTCTTTGATGTTGCAAAAAAAAAAAAAAAAATCAATGTTGCCATTATATAGACTATCTACGTCACAATTACGTCTTTCTTATTCGTTCAATACAAGTTGCATTATTACATTATGTAATTCCTATGTTGGCATGTAACAGAAACATAAAAAAACAATGTATTCCATAGGTTATGAAACACGTTTTGTAGTGACTAAAAACATACATTGTAGCAACGTGTTAACACTATGTGTGGTAATGACATTTTTGTATGTTATATTAAAATTTTTTAAAGATGTTGATTGACGTATTGTTAGAAACGTTGTAATATTACCACACCTGCATAAGTGCAAAACGTTTTAGTAGTAGATGTGGTATGTTAGTATTAATATAACGTAAAGTTTATCTTGTACTCTACATTATATGCACAGATTGTTTAAACGTCTTCTTTTAGTAGTGGAAACACATTCAATGTTACCAAATGTACACGTTTTTTACACGTTTTTCATACAACGTTCGTACTCAGGTTCCTTTTTACGTGATCACAACATTATAATAGACGTTTCTTTGATGTTGCCCAAAACTAATATTAATGTTGCCATTGCATAAACTAGTAACGTCATACTGACGTCTTTCTTGATTGTTCAGTACAAGTTGCATTATCACATTATGTAATTCTTACTTTGGCACGTGCCTAAGACGTCAAAAAACAATGTACTCCATAGGTTATGAAACACTTTCGGTAATTACTAAAAACATACATTGTAGAAACGTGTTAATGCTATGTGTGGTAATGTCATTTTCGTTTGTGTTATTAGAACCTCTTAGAAACATTGCATTGACATATTTTTAGAAATGTTGTAATATTACCTTACCTGTACAAGTACCAAACGTTTTATTAGTAGATGTGGTATGATAGTATTAATATAACGTAACGTTTATCTTTTACTCTATATTTTATACAGACTTTTTAAACGTTTTCTTTTAGTAGTGAAAATACATTCAATGATACCAAATATACACATTTTGCATGTAATATCCCTACTTAGGTTCCTTTTTATGTGCTCACAACATTATACTAGACGTTTCTTTGATGTTGTCAAACAACAAACATTAACGTTACCATTAAATAGACTACAAATGTTTTATTTACATATTTCTTGTTTGTTCAATACAAGGCGCATTATCACATTATTTAATTCATATTTTGGCACGTGCCAAAAGACGTAAAAAACAATGTATTCCATAGGTTATGAAACACGTTTTGTAATTACTAAAAACATATATTGTAGCTTCGTGTTAACACTATGTGTGGTAATGCCATTTTTGTATGTTATATTAGAACTTCTTAAAGACGTTGATTTGACGTATTGTTAGAAACGTAATACTACCACACCTGTACAAGTACCAAACGTTTTAGTAGTAGATGTGGTATGATAGTATTATTATAAGGTAACATTTATCTTTTACTTTATATTTTATAGATTTTTTAAACTTTTTCTTTTAGTAGTGAAAATACTTTCCATGATACCAAATATACACGTTTTGCATGTAATATTTCTACTTAGGTTCCTTTTTACAAACTCAAAACATTATACTAGACGTTTCTTTGATGTTGCCAAACAACAAACATTAACGTTACCAGTAAATAGACTACAAATGTTTTATTTACGACTTTCTTGTTTGTTCAATACAAGTCGCATTCTCACAATAAGTAATTCCTATTTTGGCACGTGCCAAAGACGTAAAAAAACAATGTACTCCATAGGTTATGAAACACGTTTTGTAATTACTAAAAACATACATTGTAGCAACGTGTTAACACTATGTGTGGTAATGTAATTTGTGTATGTTTTATTAGAACCTCTTAGAAAAGTTGCATTTACGTCTTTTTAGAAACTTTGTAATATTACCACACTTGTACAAGTACCAAACGTTTTAGTAGTAGATGTGGTATGTTAGTATTAATATAACTTAACGTATATATTTTACTGTACATTTTATACACAGATTTTTGTAATGTTTTCTTTTAGTAGTGAAAATACATTCAATGATACCAAATATAAATGTTTTCTACACATTAAAAATGTAACATTCCTACTTAGGTTCCTTTTTATGTGCTCACAACATTATACTAGACGTTTTTTTGATGTTGTCAAACAACAAACATTAACGTTGCCATTATAATGGCTATAGACGTTTTATTTATGTCTTTCTTGTTTGTTCAATACAAGTCGCATTATCACATTATGTAATTCATATTATGGCACGTGCCAAAGACGTAAACAAATAATGTACTCCATAGGTTATGAAGCATTTTCTGTAATTACTAAAACCATACATTGTAGCAAAGTGTTAACACTGCATGGTAATGTCATTTTTGTATGTTTTATTATAACATCTTAGAAATGTTGCATTGACGTATTTTTAGAAACTTTGTAATATTACCACACCTGTACAAGTAACAAACGTTTTAGAAGTAGATGTGGTATGTTAGTATTAATATAACGTAATGTTTAACTTTTACTCTACATTTTATACACATATTTGTTACACGTCTTCTTTGAGTAGTAATAATACAATCAATGATACCTAATGTACACATTGTTTACACGTGTTTCATATAACATTCATACTTAGGTTCATTTTTACGTGCTCACAACATTATAATGGACGTTTTTTTTATGTTGTACCAAGCTAACATCAACGTTGCCGATGCATAAACTATTAACGTCTTACTGACGTATTACTTGTTTGTTCAATACAAGTTGCATTATCACATCATGTAATTCCTATCTTGGCACGTGCCTAAGACGTTAAAAAACAATGTACTCCATAGGTTATGAAACACGTTTCGTAACTACTAAAAACATACATTGTAGCAACTTGTTAAAACTATGTGTAGTAATGTAATTTTTGTATGTTGTATTAAAACCTTTTAAAAACGTTGCATTGGCATATTTTTTGAAATGTTGTAATATTACCACACCTTTACAAGTACCAAACGGTTTAGTAGTGATGTGGTATGTTAGTATTAATATAACATAACGTTTATCTTTTACTCTACATTTTATACACGGATTTTTAAAACGTTTTCTTTTAGTAGTGAACATACATATATACCAAATATACAAGTTTTTTACACGTTTCGCAGGTAACATTCCTATTTAGGTTTCTTTTTACGTGTTCACAACATTATAATAGACGTTTCTTTGATGTTGCCAGAAAAACAAACATGAACGTTGCCATTTTATAGACTACAGACATCTTATTTACGTCTTTCTTATTTGTTCAATACAAGTCGCATTATCACATTATGTAATTCCTATTTCAGCACGTGCCAAAGACGTAAAAAACAAATGTATTCCATAGGTTATGACACACGTTTTGTAGTTACTAGCTGAAAATATTGTGACAACGTGTTTACACTATGTGAGGTTAGGTTAATAATGTTTGTATTATTATAACATTATAAAACGTCTTTACGACGTAATTTCAGATACGTTGTGATATAACCAAACCAGCATAAGTGTCAAACGTTGTACACACGTAACCTGTTTATTGGGAAGGGTTTTAGTGAATACATCAGATAAAATTAACCCTCTATACCTATCTCCACTGGGAGTTTCTTAACAAGATAGACCCTCAGATCTTGACGCACCCTCACCGCCTCGAAGAGAGCCGTGCGGATATCTCCAAGGGACTGAATGGAATTCTGTTGCAAGAGATGCCTAGTAAGAGATAGCGCCTTATGGGTGCTAGCATCCGTGACCGACTCAGTCGTCCTGGCTAAAGAAGCCACAAGCAGGCGGCTGAGTAAGTATTGGGATGCCAACCTCCAGGCTTTCTGCCGCATTTTGAAACCTTTATCTATTTGTAACTGAGTAAGCGAACAAAATGGGTCTACTAACTGACATAATGATAATTTCGGGACCCCCAAAAAGTCTAACATGTTTTGTGGTATCCTTTCCGCCTTGCTTACAGGCATAGAAAACCAATGATGATCTTCCGGCGGGAGCTGGTGACTAGCTGCTATTACTAGTAATGGTGCTGGCAAACAGCTGGGCTTCTTGTCCCCATGCAACCCACGACCCTGACTCCCCACCATCAATATGGATAACTGAGGTACCTGAATCATCTCGAAAAGGGACTGTTTTTAACTCTGGCATCATACCCTGCAAGATTTTAACATCATTCAACCCGTCAGACTTGTTCCAATCTGAAAATAATTTTCCAACTGAAGCTGGGGGTAGAGCATAGACGAAGTAGTCAGGAGTATAAAGACTGGGGATAGCTGTGATAATAACATCTAAAACATCACCTGATTGATTCTTAGCCCTTAATTTCTTAGCTTCACTCATTTCAACAACCCAATGTTCCGGTACTGTGCTTTCACCTGCTACCGTCGGCTGCGCAACCTCGGGACGGATGGGCGTAAGAACTGTACAGGACGTATCAGGGCCCTTCTTAGATGGTATTGAATGATCAAGGGGAGGCGGAATTAGATCAGTGAACAATTTAATATTAGATGGCAAACTAGCCGCGGAACCTGAAGTAGGAATCTGCCGGAGTGACCGTGACTGGAGGATTTTGAACATTAACCTGAGGTTGAATTTGAATTTGCTCTAGAGGTCTCACCGCCGGTGCTACAGGTGCAGCTACCTTAACCTGTCGCTCGTCCTTCACATTTTTCATAAATTGGATCCACTCCTGGAATTGTTCGTGGGTCACTACTACTCCGCCTTCCTGCTCAGATGAGGATGCAGGCTGAGACACGTCTGAGCCCTGCATTCCTGAAAGTAGAGGAGAGGTCCGTTGGCCAGACGGAATCTCCTCCGAGTCTGCGTATTGTTGTTGCAGTGTGACACCCGGTGGCCAAAACTGTGGGGGCTGGTAAAGTCTCCGACCGAGACTCGCCAGCCTGGACAGCAGTGCCATGTGTTCTTGTTTGTGATGCAGGAACGCCGGGCTGAGCAATGTCCTCTAAGCAGAGATCTGGGATATGAAGGGTTTCCAATGGGCTCAGCGAACGAATCTTCATATTGCTTCTTCGTGTCGGCTAGAATGTGTACTGCTGCCGCGATCCGTCCCTAGTTTCGGAATAACTTGGGGGTCTTGCCGTGCCCGGTGGGGGATCGTGAACCGAGATTGTGGGCCTATGACACTGATGACAGAATCCTGTGAAGAATATCGCTGTGACGAAGACAGGGTGTGTTCCGGCTTAGGTGGAGGCAGCTGAGCTGACTTCTTCGTTGACGACCTTTTAGAGCTCTTCTTCTTGTCCTTCGACCTGTCATCGCCCTTGGCTAGAGCGGCGGTAAAATCTGGACGGTGATTTTTCGACTCTTGTTGTATAAGAGGGGAGGATGACCTGGGGGCATCAAATGGTGAGCGGGACCTATCTCGCCGGGAAGATGGAGCAGACACCCTCGGCGAAGTCCTGTCAGAGGTCCTGGGCCGTTTGGGATGGCGGGAGGGAGCATCGCGAGTACTAGAGGTATCTGGCGGATTTGTAACTGTCTTTTTCACACTAGAGCTACTGGCTTCATAAGAAGAAGGCACTTTCCTTAATAAATCTTCCAATAACGGATCATCCAGCTGAAGAGATTTATGAGCTACGGTTTTGCAGCAAGTTACGAAAATAGATTGGATATGGAGCAAAATTGTCTTACATTTCGTATCCGAGTGAGTAAGGAAGCCGTTTCTAAGTACTGAACACTGTGGACACGATTTGGCTAGCCAACGACCACGAGATCTGTCTAAACAAGTAACACACTTTACGCATAGTTTAAGTCCAATTACAGCTAAATTCGCACAGCCAGAGCCAGAGCAAAACGAATACACACTCGGATCCATGGCTCCCTCCCGCCAGGGAGATGCTAATCCTCCTAGGCGTCCAGGGTGCAGACCCGATGGAGACCAATTTCAAGAATCAATGCTCATAGGGACATGCTAGGCTGGAAAAGCTAAAATAAATCTCCAACATTAACCCTTATTTAGCGGGCTAGGTGGTCTATTTGACCGTAGCGCCCAGTGTTGTTTTTTTTACCCTAAATAGGGTTGTTTACGTGATCATTTTCATGCCTAAATAAGACCCAGAGCGTAAAACAAGTATCTATCCCTGAAAGGGCGTAAACAGAGCTTTCCAATGACACCCGAACCATCCTTGTACGACCACTGGTTCTCTTGCAACGATCGTGCAACACGAGTGCAAAAACCCTGTAATTAGGTAATTTCCCTACATAATTCCCTGTGTAGCGAGTGTGAGGGGGGAGGGAAGGGTGGAATTCATATCAGTAGGTCCACCGCGGTGGTGTGGAGCGGTTATAAGGTTACTACGCTCGTCCCACCGCTCAGCTCTCTCTCTCAGCAACATTACGTGCTGAAAATGGCAAACGACATAAGTTGTGAACCGCCACATAGTCCAAATTTATTACACACGACATAAGTTGCGCGCCGATAGTTAAGGGTTAAAGAGAAAAAAAAAAGTTGAATAACACTAGCCTACAATCTTGGTTCCCCTTATGTTAACCCTTTCTACCCGGGCTGTTTCAGCCAATGACGGTCGCCCCTACCCGGGTGATATGGCCGAAAAACGTCTAGGCCTAGGCTACCGTATTTATATTTATTTTCACTGCTAGAACTTTCCCACTCATCTATAATCGTAGTGCGGTTTTCAATCTGTATTTTGGCATTGAGTAGAGCTCTGTAAGTCAACTGGTTCAGTTGTGATGACGATTTTAGTGGAGCCAATATTGCAGAGATGTTGCCAATATTTTCAGACACTAATTTCGTCATGACGTCATAACAATAACATTGAGGAGTCTTCTCCTTCTTGTTTTCGGAGGTGCGGTGACGAACGCTTGGGTTTGTTGACATACGTCGTACGCACGGCGTTCGGACCAAGCTTAATTAGGCTATTAAGCTCATGCCTTAGATAAGGCATACCGGGTATTGGCCCTTCTTTATGCTGTCATTACCTAAGGCAGCCCAGGTAGGAAGGGTTAAGTATCATTCAAAATGCTACTTCTGAGTATTGTGTAGCATATTCAATTCAAATTCAATTCAAATAAGTTTATTGTTATATGATATACATACATTATGTTTACATACATTTATGATAGGGGATTTATCATATAACAAAGAGGACGAGATACCCACAGATATGGGAGAGCGGTGATGGTTCGGACGTTTTTTTTTTTTAAATATTGGTAGAAATTCAGGTTTAAGCAGTAGTATAATGTAGTTGATGTTAAAATGTTGCTTCGTTATTTGGTTCTTTAGCCTAATTATTTCAAACCCTTAGCTCTTTTCAGTTTTGAGCTATAGTTCCCGAAACAAAAGTTTCTAAATCGTCCGAACCTTCCCTACCAGTGGTGATGGTTCGGTCAGAAGGGTGGGATGGTTCGGTCACGTATATTAATTGGCATAATCTTAAAATTATGTGAGTTGGATTTGCTAAAAACAAGAATTTATCAATTCAAAGACATTTTATTTTGCTAAAATACAAAATTAACCCCTCCAACCCGGATGGGCTCTTGAACGCCCATAACAACCTCGGCCCGCGCAACCCGGAAGGGCTCTTGAACGCCCATTGCTTGCATGCGTGCTTTCGAATGCCGCGCGTACATTTTCGGTATCGTGGGACGGTAGGTGGCGCCACCAGGCGTAAACTCCGCCACAGCAACAGTATCTACCCCGACGCCATCATGGACAGTACGCCAAATAGTGATTCCGCTGTGTCCGATACCGTGCTTCCTACGACGCCCTTGCTTGTTCGTCGCGCCTTACCCCGACGCCATCGCCTAAATGTGTTATCTCCCGGAGGTATTGAGACGACATTGAGACTTTATGAGCGAGCTGATGCCAAGCATAATGTTGATGATGAAGTCAGTGACGACTCCAGTAATTATAAGTCGAGTGATTATGGCCATGAAAGTGATAAAGAAGAGCAATTCCTGGGATTTGCGAGAGAACATGACAGTGATGAGAGTGATGAAGGTGATGTACCAGTTGTTGAGGAAGCTGGTTTACCTAAAGACAGTGAACTTGAGAGAGTGAGCGAGTGGGAGAGTTCAAGGTCACTCACCAAATTTCGCTTAAGTGACACGACGCCAAGCCCTTCCCCAGGTAAATCGCCTTTCAAGCTACATTTGTATAAGCAGAAAATACTTGAGAAGGCGGCCGCGGCAGCTAGGGAACAAGCAAAACTACTTGGTGAGGATGAGGCTGTGAGTGAGGGTCAGCGTGGTGACCCTTCTCGTCCGCCATTGTCTCCCTTATCTACCCACGCCACCCAAGATGACCCGGATGCCCCGCATTCTTCCCCACCACCCCCACCATTGCCAAGGGTTGAGGACCCCACACTTTCGGCCTATTTGCCTCCTAGGTCCCCCGACAGGAGACATACTGCTGCCGAAAAGGGGAAAGGTAGGAAATATACCAAGAAAATTAAGAAAAGTAAGAGAGTTTTGTTCGAGGCTCCCGCGGCGTCCACCCCGGCCGGCCCCAGCCATACGTCCCCGCAACTTTCCCCACGGTCCTCCCCACCTCTCCCGCCTTCAACATGTCTTCCTGAAGAAGTCTTTGAGCTCGCATCACCAATACCTGGCCCTAGTGACAGTGAAACATTGCTTTCTGTCACTCGTCGCAGGCCAAGGAGCCCGGGACCTCGGGGGGACACAGCCTCACCTACCACTCCTTCCCCACCTCGCCCACCCGCACGCCGCCCACGCATCACTGGTTCCCCGCCAGATTATGTGGGGGCCACTGATGATGAAGGACACCTCTCTCAAGACTCTGGCCATGATTACATAGGTCCACCGTCAGGGCAAGATGACCACTCTGACGATGACTATATGGACATCGACGACCCTCGACCCATCCGCTTGGCCCGGCGTCGTGCTTCCCTGTCGTGCTGCCCACCGCCCTGGCCGCCGCCCTCGCCGCCCTAGGGCGCGCGCCTCCCGAGTTGGCCGTGGGCGTGCTGGGCCACCAGCTGGAGCTCCTCGTCAGCGTAGACAAGACCCATTCTACGTTTTTCAGTGGCAAGACGTAGTTGATGAGGATGCATACAACCCTGATGTGCCAGCTTTTGATGAGGTACTGGAGGGTTCAGGCGTTACCCCCAATTTTCCTGCAGGCCCCAATGCTCCACCACACGAACTGTTTGAGGCCTTCTTTGATGAGGAGGTGGTAGGCTATGTTGTCAAAGAGACAAATAAGCAGCACCAATTCCAGGTCCACTTTTTGGGCAAGGTGACCAAGGGCCACATGAGGCAGTGACTCATAAAGAGTTCATGGTGTTCCTGGCACTCACCATGCTAATGCCTCATGTCAAGAAGCATAGGTTGCCTGACTATTGGATCACCAATGATCTGATATCCACCCCTGCCTTCGGGAAATATATGTCTCGCGACCGGTACCTTGATATCCTCGCAGCGCTCCATCTTGTCACCAACCTTGACGTCCACCTCCCAGACAAGCTGTGGAAGATTAGGACGTTGTATGAGATGATGCGAGAACGCTTCACCTCCTACTTCAAGCCCTTCCGCAAGGTCGTCATTGACGAGTCTCTTGTGCTGTTCCGGGGAAAACTCAGCTTCCGGCAGTACATCCCCTCAAAAAGACATCGCTTTGGCATAAAATTCTTTGTGCTGTGCGACTGCCAAACTGGCTATGTCCTGGACTTCCTGGTCTACAGCGGGAAGGAAGGGGACTTGCTTGTGGACCCCCTCATTGGCTTTGGCGGAGCAGTGGTGCAAGCCATGATGGACCGCTACTTTCATAAGAATCACGTCCTCTACACGGACAATTTTTTTTTTTTTTTTTTTTTTTTTTTTTAAGAGACAATGAATGGAGGAAGGAAAAACACAGATAAAACAAAAAGGTCCATGTGCCTAAAGGCATCCTCCATTCATAAAATGTTTGTAACAACTGGATTTAAACATTTGTTGATTGTAAGTTTGTGGAAAGCAATTCGAGGGAAGTGAATTCCAAAGAGTAGTAGCTCTGGGGATAAATGAATTCTGATAAGCAGAAGTTCTGCATTGTGGAGGAGAAAGTGTAAATTCATGGGCGCTCTCAGCTGCCCTAGTTCTACGGGGAAAGATGTGGAGAGGCGGCACAATTGAAGCAAGTTCCTCGGAACAATTGCTGTGAAAATATCTGTAGAATAATGCAAGGGATGCAACGTTTCTTCGTATGGCTAATGTAGGAAGGTCCTGTGTGATTGCAGGGTTATTGATTAATCTAATAGCTTTATTTTACATCAACATGAGGCTGGTGGACAAGTCCGACATGCAGATAGGCTTCATTGACTGCCTGCGTACCTCGTGCAGATGGTACAAAAAGTTCTTTCTGCATATGGTGGACATGTCAGTTCTGAATGCCTACAACATATACAAGCTTCGGAATGTGAACACACCCATGAAGTTCAATAGCCTGCGGAGGTTCCAAAAGCAGGTGTTGACGGAGCTCCTGGAGAAGTATGCTATGCCACAGAGGGCAGTGGCACATCCTGGGCCCGCCGTTATTGACCGCTTGCAGTGTGCTCAATACTTGATTAGGCACAGGCTTGGTTCCCTGCCTCAGAATGAATCCGGAAGAACACAGCAGAAGCGGTGCCATGTCTGCTACAACAGCAGGGTGAAGCCGAGGTCAGGTAAAAAGTCAACCCTGGAGTGTGTGGAGTGCAAGGTGGCACTCTGTGCTGTAGATTGCTTCTTTGATTACCACTCCAAGCTGGAGTTCTAATAATCATACTGAAATTGCCAAATAAAATGACAATATGTACACTATAATTATATATAGGCAAAAAGTGGAAGAAAACCAATGTATTGTAATACAAAAGTCATGTATTATGAGAACATTGATACAAATACAATTACACCATAATAATATGTGAAAGTGACACATATGTATATACCAAGTGACATTCATATGATTAGAACCTATAGAAATATAAATCAGTGAAAAAAGACACAATAAATTGTATATAAAACGTTTACAAATCATATAACTAAGTGAAAGTGACACAAGACCTAATATTTGATGGCCAAAGTATAATAAACACCTGTGATAACGAATAATCAGTGCCTAATACAACAATAACCTACCTCAATTACTAATAAAATGTACGGTATCGAGTGAAAATGAGCATTATCAGTGACAGTGACACTCTCTAAAGCATATTTGTCAAAGTGAAAGTGACACAAGACCTAATATTTGATGGCCAAAGTATAATAAACACCTGTGATAACGAATAATCAGTGCCTAATACAACAATAACCTACCTCAATTACTAATAAAATGTACGGTATCGAGTGAAAATGAGCATTATCAGTGACAGTGACACTCTCTAAAGCATATTTGTCAAAGTGAAAGTGACACAAGACCTAATATTTGATGGCCAAAGTATAATAAACACCTGTGATAACGAATAATCAGTGCCTAATACAACAATAACCTACCTCAATTACTAATAAAATGTACGGTATCGAGTGAAAATGAGCATTATCAGTGACAGTGACACTCTCTAAAGCATATTTGTCAAAGTGAAAGTGACACAAGACCTAATATTTGATGGCCAAAGTATAATAAACACCTGTGATAACGAATAATCAGTGCCTAATACAACAATAAGCTACCTCAATTACTAATAAAATGTACGGTATCGAGTGAAAATTAGCAATATCAGTGACAGTGATACCCTAATAAACATATTTTATATAATTGGCCTCAAAATAACTAGAAAATATCAAATAAACATCACATTCTCAATATCAAACACTAAAATCGTCTAAGGGAGATAAATACTTTGGCGCGGCGAGCGGCTAGGTGCGTCGTAGCCATGGCCGGGGCGACGCGTCCGAACGCGGGAAGAATTTGCCGCCGAAAAGCACTCGTCTTCCCGCGCTCACCATTATGCAACCAGAGGGGCTAGAGACCTCTACTCAACGCCATTCGACAGAGGAAGGTTTGTGGAACATTATTCTTTTTTATTCACAACATTACATGACATATTCATTGACTTACAGAGTAGTTAACATAGGCCAAAGATCGTCAAAACATCCGGTACACAGTCGTAAGCTATAGCCCCCAGGGCTGGAGGGTTAAACTTCATAATCGAAATTAACCTCTTCATATTTGTAAACAAATAATATTGAAAAAAAAAAACTGGATTATACTTAACCAGAATTATGGATAATGTACTTATATCCATAAATCAAATAAACATACAGTAGGGTGAGTTAGGGAGGAACCGTACTAGTGGACGGAACGTACAAATGCTCCCTTGGCCATATTTATAGGTTTAGAATAGTTACCCTCTAATAGTAACAAAAGAAAATGGGTTAGCTCAGATGCACGAACGAGTTTTCTATGGACGACGCTTGGCTGATTTTATGGGTGACTTTTTTGTTTTTCTTATGTTCGATATAATATTAGGCCTTTAATTACCAGTCTCTTGTGTTCATGAATATGCCAGGAGTGTGGTGGCAAGGTATTGAGTATCGAAATATGTTCAGCTGTGATGTACCGAAATGGTAAAACTGAATTTCAACCTCACGAAACATTCAGAATGTTTGTTTACATTTAAATGTCAGCATATGGATACTCCGTACATAGTATCCACAGTGTAAACAAACAATGTTTACTTATGGTATGGGTACTTACCCAATCATAAGTATGACTAACTATACCATAGCCTATGTATACATTGTTTGTTTACACTGTGGATACTATATACGGAGTATTCATAATAATTATGACGCCCTTTAACTCTTATTTAGCGGGGTCGGACTTAAGTCCGATACGAGAAAATTGGACTAAATGGCGGGGTCGGACTTAAGTCCGTGGGCGTATTCCCACCCTAATTTAGGTGGAAAGCGAAACTTGGTGGTCAGGCGGTGTACTACAAGGGCCCACCCACACATCCCCACTGCGTGACCGTGACTAAGTGACCCTCAAGCAGCCATAATGGAAGGTCAAGATTTGCCCGTGTTCAATTCGGTGGCCGCCATCCCTAGTGCATCGCGCCACCCTACTAACCACGCCCGGCTTACCACCCAGGAACTAGATATCATGCTGAACTCTTCAGAACTTTATAATAAGCTGTTGGATGAAACCGTCGAAGGTCTGGGTGAGAGTTTTGGTAGTGTGGATGACTCGGAAGACGAAAATAACCCGATCATAGGCTTTCACCCCAAGCATAATTTGTGTGGGGTGAATGTTGTGGTTGATATTGGACAGACCCTTGAGCAAATTGGAGACGTTCCTGACGAAGAACATACTGGTGTGGGTGTTGGTAAGTACAATTTATATTTTATACTTGCTTGAAAATGTGATTGCAAGCATTTTATCACCTTACGAGCGGCTGGTGGAGTATATTTCACTGTGCCGCCCAGCGTTTTTTTTTTTTTTACCCTAAATGGGGTTGTTCCGTGCTCTTTTTCATGCATAAACAAGACCCAGAGCGTAATGCAAGTATGTATCATGAAAGTGCGTAAATTGAGCTTTCCAATGACACCCGAACCATCCTTTTACGATCACTGGTTGTCTTTCAACGATCGTAAAACACGAGTGCAAAAACCCTAAAATACGGTAATTTCCTTATATAATTCCCTGTGTGGCGAGCGGTCTTGAGGTAATTTATGCTCCTAATCACCGCTCCGCTCTCTCTCAGAGCACATTACGTCCTCAAAATTGCACTCTACAAGAAATTTCCTTTGCATTTTATAGCGTATTATTTGCAGGCGTTCGGTAAATTTCTTACGGTAATACAAACAACGAAAGATTGAATATTTGTGCTTGGCATTATATGATTGTGGGGAACAGATGTAGGCCTACCGTATATATTATGTTTTCATATATTATATGATACATGTGTAACATTTTTATATTATCACGACTCTCTCTCTCTCTCTCTCTCTGTCTCACTCTCTTTGTTTGTACTCCTTTGTACTCTCTTTGTCTGATGTAGGCCAGGGCACGCCCCTAACTAATCTCTTCCCTCCCAGGGGAAATCACACCTAGCAGATGTTTTGGACCTCCCCTCTCTCTCTGTCTGTCTCTTCCTCTCTGGGTCTACATATACTGCATGTGACATTGAAATTGCTTGAGAGTTTGATTGCAAGCATTTTATAGCGTATTATTTGCAGGCGTTCGGTAAATTTCTCACGATAACCAGGGTGTATGTACATTTCTCACGATAATACAAGCAACAACGAAGCTTGGCGAAGATTGTGGTCTACAATATACCTTTTTATATTTGCATGTGACCTTGTAATTGCTTGAAAGTTTGATTGCAAGCATTTTATAGCGTATTATTTTCAGGCGTTCAATAAATTTGATAAATATAACAAAATAAGTCCTGTGGGACTATGAAATAGCTATTATTGGACAAGGAAAATATTTTGTTCATCCCTCCACTGGAACATCAACAACAATGTCAACAACGTATCGCCGTCGGCAATCGTAAGATTCAGAGTCGTAAAGATTCCAGGACGAGCTCAATAGAAAATGAATGAATGAAATGAATGAGTGTGCAGTACTGCCAATACGTATAGCGACTTCCGCTAGATCTAGAGACCTTTACTTCGATCTAGCAGCAATGACTTACACTAGCGGTTTTGTTTTGAAATTTCAGAACAATTTCGAAGTGATATTATATGGATTTTGCCAATTCATATTTCTAGTGGTATTTATCATGTCTTACATCTAACAATATATGCTAGCGGATTTAACTTCAATTGGTAACCCTCCCGCTAGAGTCGGCTCCAAGAAAATCGATAATGGTGGCACTTTAGTAAACAGGTGATAAACAAAACCGCATGCGGATCGGTTTGGTGTATCGGTATTATGGTAAGTTGGCTACCTACTATTGTTTATACGATATAGTAAGTAATGATAAGTAAATTACTATATATTATATATAAAACAAAACAAAAATTCCTGCAAAGCAAGCGAAACAGAGAGAGAGAGAGAGAGAATGCAGAAACTGAACTGAAGAAAGAGTGAAACAGATATAATAATACAGAAATATTACAAGCAAATAAATGAAATAGAGGGATTAGTTAGAGAAAATAATAATGAGAAATACATAATACGGATGAGGAAGAGGGAAAGCGAGCGAACCAGAGAGAGAGAGAGAGAGAGAGAGACAGGAGTGAGAGAGATTAGAGAAAATAGAGAGATTGCAAGCATTTTATAGCGTATTATTTGCAGGCGTTCAGTAAATTTCTTACGGTAATACAAACAATGAAAGATTGAATATTTGTGCTTGGCATTATATGATTGTGGGGAACAGATGTAAGCCTACCGTATATATTATTTGTTCATATATATGATACATATGTAACATTGTTATATTATCACGACACTCTCTCTCTCTCTTGTCTCTTCCTCTCTGGGTCTACCTATAGCCTACATTTATAATTGCATGTGACCTTGAAATTGCTTGAGAGTTTGATTGCAAGCATTTTATAGCGTATTATTTGCAGGCGTTCAGTAAATTTCTTACGGTAATACAAACAACCAAACAACGAAAGATTGAATATTTGTGCTGCACATCCCTCATACGAAATACCATTCCCACCGTATAGAGAGATTACAGAAACTGAACTGAAGAAAGAGTGAAAAAGATATAATAATACAGAAATATTACAAGCAAATAAATGAAATAGAGGGATTAGTTAGAGAAAATAATAAAGAGAAATACATATACGGATGAGGAAGAGAAAGGGAGCACAAGAGAGGGAAAGCGAGCGAGCCAGAGAGACAGACAGACAGGAGGAGTGAGAGAGATTAGAGAAAATAATAATGAGAATTACATATACGGATGAGGAAGAGAGAGAGAGACAGCGCGCGAGAGAGGGAAAGCGAGCGAGCCAGAGAGAGAGAGACAGACAGACAGACAGGAGTGAGAGAGAGAGACAGAAAGAAAGAGAGAGAGAGAGAGAGAGAATACAGAAATAAGGAGAAATAAGAGAAAAATAAGACCGATTACCGAAGGAATAGTAGACGCGCGAGAGGCCCAAGTCAGGCCAAAGCGAACGCAACCGAACGCGCCCGGGAAATAGACCAAAAAGTACCTCCTCTTCCTCACCTCTTCCCACCCTCCACACTCATTCATAACATCCATTCATAGACTTATATGGGGAGACGAAGAGTTGCTCTTTCCAAAAATGATCGTTTCGTTCGCATTGGAGCCATAGTAACGGCGCTAGGGCGAGTGAAATTGAGCGAATATTTCGGGATTATGCCCGCTGAGTGGTACAGTGTAAAATACCTTACCACCCGCTAAATAAGGGTTAAATGTAAACAAACATACTGAATGTTTCGTGAGGTTGAAATTCAGTGTACTTGTTTACGAAAAATGGCAAGCAAGATGCAGCCACAATATTATTCCAAGCAATTGTAAGTTAAATCAAATAAAAAGATTCCTGATATTGCATTAAAATTATTATAAATTAATTAATGATTATTAAAAGAATTTCTCTCCTGGAAGGGTTACAGGAGCACTTCCATGACTATATACATTGTGTAAGATAATGAAACTATTAATTTGATTGCAAATATTGATTCTAAAAAAAAAATCCAGGCACTTCAAAGTCTAAATTAAATTGCATATTTTTTATGTTCATCTTTTAATTGATTATCTTGCAAAGGTATATTGTTAATCAAAATTAATTTGAACTCATCATTAGGGTCCATTTAATGAAATATGCTGCCATAATTAAACTTTGCTTGCTTTTATGTTTTCAGATATATTTTTTACATTTTGATAGATATCTCTGTATGGACCGTCCTCACCTATGGATGGTCCGTACGATTTGAGATATTTTTTTTAGGCCTATTTTTCACTCAATTATTTCATGTTGCCAGAATTGTGCCTTACACACAATGTAGTAAAAAGGTTATATTTTCGGATGTATACTTAAGTTTTTCAGTTTTCACTCAATCTTTTTTTTCCTGATTTTTTGAAAAAAAAGTGTACGCTCCATCCCCAACTCACCCTACCTTTATTTGTATAAACAATATAATTGGTATGGATTAGGACTATGTTACTTCAAATAAAATACATAATTGACTTAGTTTATAATTATTATATTGTATTAGCACAGATAAATACATAATAAAATATAAATATATTATTCCCTGATGGATGGAGTTGTATTTCACTATGTGTTCATAATATAGATGTTTACAAGAAGTAGTGTTATCAATTGATAAGGTAATTTTTTGGTAATTAGTGGGAAGGATGGTTCGGACTGATCCGAACCATCACCACCCTCAACTGTCCGAATGATCCCGAATCTATATAGTTAATTGATGGGTACGCTCAACGTTCACACAAGCGACTTCAGCATTTGTTATTTACGGCAATATCTTCGGCATACAACATAGTTTCACCATAATAATGCATATTTCGCTGGTTGACATATTCATGGAGGTATAGCTTACGATATAAAGTGAAAATATTACATAGGAAGTGCAAACAAACATAAAATCGGACCTGCATTAAAAAGTGTAGCTGATGTAGAAACCAAATCACGCGTGATGAAAGTAGACAAACTCTCGCAGTTTCACGGAAAATCTCGGGGCCTTAGGTCCCATACGTTTCTCAGGAAATGCACTGTCCGAACCATCCTTCCGTCCGAACCATCACCGCTCTCCCCTATATATGTCCTTAAATATTATTTTGTATATACTATAAATAATAATGGTGAACTAGAGGCAGAAATAATTTTGCAGTGAAGAAGAAAAAACAAATATAACAGAAGTGCACCACATACTGTAGAATAAAAGTTTGACAGTAAACTTCCGAGATATCATGCAAATAATCCTAAATATAATCACCTTATCGTGCTTATATAGTATACATTACATATCACATATGCACATTACACATGCACGTACAGTTGGCCAACTTAGTCCTGCGACAAAATGTTGTGGTGTGTGGAGGTGTGGCATTTCATCTGTAACGTAGTTTTATGAATGAACCACTCGAACCGAGAAGCGTGTGAAAGGAGGGACATGATTGGTCGAAGTGAGGAAAATCGTGAAGTTCAATTTTATTTCATATTTGCATTACTACAGGGTTAATATTACCTCTACAAAGACGTTTATTATTTAAGGAATAAAAAATTAATATGTTTTCAATAAATAATAATACATAGGTATACATAATTATATTAATAGACATGGCAGGAATGTGAGTGTGGTTGGTGGTGGTAGGTGGGTGGGAATTCGAATCAGTTTAACCCTTGTCTATCGGGGCCCGACTTAAGTCCGTATCTAAAAAGCTGGACAATGTGGCGGGTCCCGACTTAAGTCCGTGTGCAATTTTGGCGCAATATTGGCTCTGAGAGAGAGCCGAGCGGTGGGAGGAGCATAGGTTACCTCATGACCGCTCGCCACGACCGTCGTGGGCCCACTGACATTTACTCCACTCTACTCCACCCTCTCTCACTCGCTACACACGTAATTATGTAACAAAATGACCGTATTTTAGCGATTTTGCCCTTCGGTTGCACGATCGTTGCAAGACAACCAGTGATCATAGAAGGATGGTTCGCGTGTCATTGGAAAGCTCAATTTACGCCCTTTCAGGGAATTTACGCCCTTTCAGGGATACTTGTATTATGCTCTGGCTCTTGTTTATGCATGAAAAAGAGCACGGAAACAACCCCATTTATGGTAAAAACTCCCCGCTGGGTGGCACGGTCAAATATACTCCACCACCCGCTCTTAAGGTGTTAATCGAGACTGGGCGGCAGGACTACATAACTAGCAAGTGAATGGTTGTTTTCAAGATGCTTGTATATTGATCATAATAATTTGGCTTAAAACGTCTATGGAAAGTAATATGTAGAGAGTTATTACATTGCATGAATGTATTACCATTAGTATTTAGGTCTGAACTTGTGTCTGTACGAATATTAGGAATTCATAGTGTATGAAAATATATATCTTAATTACCATTTCACGCCTTCCTGTTATAAAGTTGTCAATTAACTTATATTAAAAAAAAAGAGCTCCCTGGCAAAGAATGCATTAATTGCTACTCAGCGTATGAGAGGCCCTTCTTAACCCTTTCAAGATTATGACGCGTTTTGACAGTTTATTCTGTCTATCAATTGACGATTGTTTTTTTACAATTCAGTATGGAGGTGTATGAATGATAAGGGTAACAACTGTATCAATTAACCCTCTGACTACCATATACCCTTCCTATTCCTAATATGAATAAAATCGTCTGATAATAGCCAGAGAACAGAACAGAAATGCATAGTTGGATCTTGAAAGTGCCCATGGTATCTTATACAATTGGATAACTCCAAGTGTTATTTTATCATAGCAATTATCAGATTATATTAAATATATAATGAATTGTCACGTTATATAATTCGACAAACTTTTTTTTTTTCTCGATTCCGCTATGAAGAGGGCTGTTTTGTCGAATATAATTTGTTCGTCTCTGGAACCTTTGATGCACTACCCCTCCAAAACATCTGCCTCCACGACATTGAACATTAAGACCAGAGTTGTTCGCAGAACATAAATGAACATAGCATACCAATCGGAGTTTTTCTACCAACTGTGGTGGTTCTTGCACCGCAAGCTTGGGTTAAAATGGGATGTAGCGGGTTCATCTGACATTAATATCTCTCTTATGTTACCCACTTCAGAAGTTACAGTCTTTTGTAACGGCCCTTGAATCGCAATATCTTTGTCAAACTCAAAGTGAGCCTCGCTTGTCCTTCTACACAGCCATGGTTGTGGTAGTGGTGGTGGTGGGTGATGGTAGGAGTGCGGGGCCGGGGAAGGGGGTGGGGAGTGCAGGGGGTAAACGAGCATATTGTTGAGTCGCTAGTTGCTACTTTTTGTAATTGGAACCATTAAATTACATAATATAATAACATTTTTCTGCCATATAGAATAACAGGGATTTCCTACCAATATATTATTTGTAATAACCAAGGAGTTTTGTGTATACCGGTACACGTTTAGTAATAGAGAGTAAAGCAGCCTTCGATCTAACGCATAAACAACAACATTTATTGAACCGGACTCCCAAAGGACAACAATTATTCAATTATTCTCATAATACAATGTGATTGCCTTTTTGGAGAATAAATAAGAATTGGATCATGACATAGCATGGCGCAACATAACTTCAGATAAAAAGGGAAAAATAATATGGTAAAATGATAGGGAACAATTAATTTCGCATTTATATATAATTCACAACACCTACTCATAATTATAAACAATACTGGCATCCAAAACTAAAATGCCCCAGAACGAGAAGCCCACCACAGAAGCCATGAACGAACACCACACAGAAACACCAAAGGAAAGGTCCACAGAACGAAAGGACCAGCTGACCGAGCCAGCCATTTCAGACAGGCCCAAGCCTGCAGGGCTAAACAGCTCCAGGACGCACCCATTTACCTTTTCTAAACTGACCATTTTCCACACCTCACGTACACTAACCCTCTCGTGTCCTACACTCCTAACTACAAAGATGATGAACAGGAATATACATTCATATTAAAAACACCCATGCCCTGTCCCGACGTTGAGCCAATGCCAACACAACAGACAGCCATAATTATATCTATGTATGTTCTTACATCCGAGAAGTAGATGTTATATATCTTAGAAGTTAAAACACCCACGCTGTCCCTAGACCTCGTATATCATTTTCCATGACGAGTATAGATATATGTAACCCGTGCTCAGTCGCCCCTTGCATTGTTCCTCTAGTAACTAAGTCTATAATATTAACTGCCACCAGCATTGATACGACATAGCGGCACTGTCCTTGCTACAAAGATGATGAACAGGAATATACATTCATATTAAAAACACCCATGCCCTGTCCCGACGTTGAGCCAATGCCAACACATCAGACAGCCATAATTATATCTATGTATGTTCTTACATCCGAGAAGTAGATGTTATATATCTTAGAAGTTCAAACACCCACGCTTGTCCCTAGACCTCGTATATCATTTTCCATGACGAGTATAGATATATGTAACCCGTGCTCAGTCGCCCCTTGCATTGTTCCTCTAGTAACTAAGTCTATAATATTAACTGCCACCAGCATTGATGCGACATAGCGGCACTGTCCTTGTGTCGTATTGTGCCAAGTACAGATCAACCAGGTTTCATCACCTTATTAGGACGACGACTATAATGTCATCGTTCATCGATGTATGCAATCCTTAGGTTAAGTATTTTTATCCGCCATTGTGTTCACCTTTTTCCATTTACTTTCCACAATTGTCATACGTCTTCCCCTTGCCTCCTTCGTATCCACAGTCCACACTACGCCAATTTACTTCGTGTCTTACACCTCTTACCCCAACCAGAGATTATAAGATAACCTGGTTACCAGTATCTGTCATAAGTACCCCGAAACAATAACTAAGTACCCCTACGAACTGCCGCTGTTGTTGGTATATTTATATTTAATAGAAAACTCAGTTCCCAGGGCCAACTAATAGTATCCATAACCCTCGGACTGATCACATAACTCTATCTTTTCCAGACTCATATACCACCCCATAGTTGCATTCCCCGGTAGCATTTGGCTAACGTATTCTACTGCCTTTTCAAACTTCCATATCAATTGTAGCCTAATGCCACCCCCAGGGACCTTAGGGGCAAAATTTCCCTGTAGCCCTTGAACTCTCCCCCCCCTCTCATTAAGACACCCGCGCTTCTCGACTCTTGTCCGACCTAGCCTCTCTCTCATACCTCTTGAAGATCCTTGAATTGTCCGTTGCTAACGCTCTCCAACCTTTTATATATATACTCCTATCCAGCCTACCTTCACTTAGTAGGCCAGAACAACATTAGAACTTTACTAGCCCCTTGCATGCCATCTATTCTCTTACAACACATTCACAACCCTGCACCCAATGGTCGTCGGTGCGAGGCTAGCCGCCCCGCCAGTAACTAACTTCTATTGCCATACTTCCAGATAAATGTGGCAGAGTTAGCAACCCAGTCTCCACCACATCCAGCAAACCCTACAATTAACAACCAGCCGAGTAAAACCAGCTAGCTAAGGCACCTTCGGTTTTGGTATTAAGGACACCCACATCTGTCTCATACACAGAGGGTTATTACAAACACTGGTGATATGGCAAGCCCCTAGCCACAGCCGCCGGACGACTATCACAGAGAGAGGGCGCCCAGCTCCCCCTTTTTGCCCACCCGAGGAGGGAGACCCCCACCCCCGCGGAGGTATACCTGGCCCCTGTTTTGACTTTCGAGTCATTGCCAGGTAGCACAGGAATTCTTCCTATCAATGAACTAACCATGCATGACTAACACCTTTACTAACCTCTATTAACTCACAATAAACCATTTACCTTTCTTGCATGCTCTGATCACTAAATTAGCACCTCAGCTATACCATAGAATGAAGATTGAACAATCTAGAGAGACGCTCCTATCACAGCTGTCCCCATCCTCCTCGCAAAGTAGATCCAGTCTCTCTCCCCTAAATACGTCCAGTATAGCCAAAATAGTACCTCTTACTAAGGCTCAATTATATGAAAATATAAAGGCTTCCTATAGCCCTGTGCCAGAACAGTAAATACCATCTTACCTAGTCCCCATATCTATTGAGAGCTCAATTAAGTCCATAAGACTCGAGATCCCTACTGTCTACAGGGTCCAGAACCGAGCCTATAAATCTAACTCCCGCCCCCAGTCAAATCAGTTGAAAGCTAGACACCAACCAGGGGTCACTACCCTGCAGTTAACTTCTAGCTCTGCCCTTGTGTTGTTCCGGAGTGAGATCCCAGAGCCGGCAGACTCCGTGGCAGATTTGGATAGAAGGACCTGCCCACGTATTTAAGAACTTCACACATATGGGCCCCCTGGACGGCCGCGGAACCAGTCGTTAGCCCCCAACATCATGGACGCAAGATAACCAGGACCAGACCCATCAGATACTACCCAAGATTCCCTTTAGCAGTACTACATATTACTGTGCTGTTTAGAGATTCACTAATTAATATTTCTACGAAGTGGCTAAGACCTTGCCCAGTGTAATTCATACTTAACCATTCCATTTGGGACGTACTAAGCGATCAGTGCTCTTTAATTAACAGGCGACCTTGACTCTCGTAATTACCTTATTCAGATATTAAAACTCTAGTGATATCTAACGTTCGCCCACTGATTTGCGTTCTATGTATTTCTGAAACAAGGATATAAAACTTAGATCAGTACCCCCTGAGGTTACTAGAATTCCCGTGCTCTAAAATATGCGTGTCTAATCTAGTCTGTGAACTACTACTTGTGCACCAGAGCTACCAGTAATAAATAAGGTGGAGCACCACTGATCTAGGGTTGGAAGAAGGTATTCTAAATTGGGCGAATGGTATTTTTGTTTTTGTTATGCCCTGTTTTCTACAGGTTTAACTTGGGTAATGTGAGTTCTAAATTGACTGGGTATATAAGGCTGCATGCACAATACAAGATATGAGGAATAGAGAACACAAAGAAACACATGGTAGCAAGTTACATGATCACGTTTATTGATATACCACTGCAGAATACTTGTGTAAGACAATACAATAGAATTGAACAACACTAGCATAAGTGGATCTGGATGGAGCCTAGTCTCCCACTTCCAATGTTCAGGTATTAATCTTCTGATCACTGGCTTCGATTCCACAGGTTTATATACCGAAGACCATCAATGTTACTTATAGATTCATATTCACTGTTAGATTTGTATTGTATAATATTGTAAATAAAAATTAATAATAACTGTGTGGGTGTCGAAAATTGCTCAACCAGCTTTCTTATGTCTCGCCTACGCGCGTATATTGGATTATACATAGTCATGACTGTCATACAAATAATTGCAGTAGGTCTCGAATATACATTTATATTGCATATTACTTGGAAATAAATAAGTATACGTTTCTCTGGTGGCAATCTACCCTTTCGCAAGTGTAAGGAGACACCAGTCTATATTTAGCCCTCTATCACAAAACGCAATCTGCCTATGTTTACTGACCACCGTCGCTGGTGGTCTATAATATAGTACTTTATTTACAGTCAATGGCCTACATGTTTCTGTGGTACTTCACATGTGTCTAAAATGCAATGTCTGCTTGCATAAAAATGCAATTCTGAAGTCCATTTATACGTACGACATACGCATGTCTCAGTTTCTCTCTCTCTCTCTCTCTCTCTCTCTCCATTCCTGACTCATGTTATTGTAAAACTCTTGGTGGCAACAAACACCAGACACCTGGTAGACATAAGGTTCAAAATCCCAAGACATCAATATGCCTCGGGCTCCTCCACAATTGTCACACAGCTGGCTATCTATCTAGAGATCTGCCTGCCTTCCTTCTCTCCACGACTCACTCACTCACTCACTCACTCCCTCCCTGATAGCCTCCCTCCTACCCAGCCACCCCCACCCACCCTTTCAGGCTTCCGTCTGCTAGAAACACATTCACAATTTGCGTAAATATCGCATCAATTGGGCTATATGCGGTATATTCCTTGTTATATGGGACGCCTACATACGTACACGTCTTTATTATAGCATGACAGTGCTCTAAATACAAGATTTACGTGATATTTATGGCGTAACACACCCTCTCCCCCTTTCATTCCCAGCACAACTCACTCACACCTTGGTTCACGCATAGAAACTCATTGATAATGTGCGTAAATATCGCATGAATTGGTCTATATGCGGTATATATTTTGATATATGGCATGTATACATACGTACAAGTCTGTATTATAGCATGACAGTGCTCTACGTACAAGATATAAGTGATATGTATGGCGTAAACCACACTCTCAGCTCATAAATTGCCGCCAATCCTCCAACACATCTTCATTCGTGCCTAAAAATTCTCTTATAATTCCCTTATATATTGCAATTTTTGGTCACAATGAGGCATATTCATTGTTATATGGGTGGCCTACACACGTATACATACTCTACATAGCCTAAAAGGGCTCAAAAAAGGAGATATACGTGATAATACGCGGTAACCCACCCCCTCCTTCTATCCCCTGGGCGCGTGAAAATTCGGCAGGGAAATCTCGCCGCTCGATGACAATCTAGCCGCGCGGTGCCATTCGCTCCACATTTTTCAACTACGGACCGTTCCCCCACCCCCCCCAGACATTTTTTGGGGGGTCAAATATATATGGGCCGATGCACGCAAACATTCCCTACACGATGATGTACTTTTTATCGAAATTGGCAATAGGTCCCAAAATCATCATAGGTGCGCACAGTCTTACCCTGTAGAAAACCCCCTGTGTGCCGCGGAGAGGTTAACGCATTTTTTCCTAATGTATCAGATTTTTTTTATATTTAGGGCCTATGACCTCAACAGTTGAAAGATGACAATTTTATTGTTTATTTTATACAAAACATTTGCTTTGTAACTTAGATACTCATATTTATGCTTATAATTGCAGTACGAGTGGGTTTTTTCTTTTAATATGTAGGCCTAGGATAAACAAATGTTAGTTTTTGTTTTATAGGCTAAACTAGGCTGAATTTATGCTAATAAATATTAATTGGAGGGAGCAAATCTGTCGAGGAATAGCCTAGATGTGGAAATTTACAGCCAATTTGCTCTAGCCCTTTTTGAGATACAGAGGTTAGAGATCGTTGGATACAATAATATGTTGAGGGGGTCAATCACCCCCCCATGACATATTGTCATCATGATATATATTGCCAGCAGGGGGCAAATAGCCTAGGCCTAGCCTAACTAAAACAAAAATCGCCGTCAAAATAGACGCGAACTTATATTAACCCTCTCCGACATATGACGCAATTTTGAGCCTATTGGGGATACTTTAAAGCCTTTGTTACCATCAGGGGTATTTAGAAACCTTTAGTTTAGTTACTTCAACCTCTGCAGTTGTCTTTGAGTTAGCTGTGGGCGGAAAACTAATTTTGGAGAGGTCATTTTAAGAGTGAGAGAACTCGATTTCTTATTGCTAATCTGGCAACCTCTGCGTCATATGTGCGTGAAAGGGTTAACTACGGCGATCGACCATTGCCCGCACCGGCCGTCCCCCGGTTATTGTTGAGGTCTTGAGGAACCGTATGACTTTGACGAGCTCTTCCCTCCGCAGTCTCCGCATCCCATGTATCGTCGTACGGTACCTCTTCCCCTCCACATCCTACATCTGGTCGTCCTACATATGCATCCTAAGCCTTACCTCGCCTTGTCCCGTCACTGAGCATGTGGATGGGCATCCCTTTCTGGCTTCAAAGATGGATTCCTTCCAACAGCTCCTACTGGATTGTCTGGGGTTGGTTGATAAGGGCACCTCGCTTCAAGACATTGCTCTGGCCCTAGTACCGCGGTTTGTAGGTCTCTGGTTCGCCACCTGATGACATGCTATTGGGTTTTTGCATTTACAGTGTTACGGTTCTACGAATTACCTAGAGTGAAAGTGACACGGTGGTGAATTTTAACCTTAACTATAAACTAATTTAATTGTGACATAGGATCTCCGCGACTACGGTAGGGCCGGAGCGGGCGAGTATTCGCCTGAGGTTGCCCTTAACCCCCAAGACAAGACAAGACAAAATTCTAGTGCTGGTTTTACTCAGATGTTGTGAGTTTTAATTTAGCCTAGCCTAGGCCTAAGAGTTCAGAAGATTTGCAAAATGCACCCCATACTAGCATACCCATAGCCTAATAGGCCTAATGATTCTTTTTTGGCAGACCACCCACAAATTTTCATATAGCCTAGGCCTAGGCTAGCCTAAGTTCTGGAATGCATGTTGGAATAGCCTTCCTATAAACTGTAGGCTAGGCTACTTCCTTTTAATTTAAGTTTGATTCTTTGGAAAAATCTATTTGGCCTAGACCAGGGCGGGAAAGTAACATTTAAAATGACGTGTAAAAAGTCGCCCATAAACGGCCGGCCGCTATGTTATTGTAATTTGGGAGCTTATTTCATTTGTTGATTGACTTTGTCCTTAATTGGGGATCCTATGAATTAGCACAGATGATGATGACTTACCGTGCATCATAATACGTGACGGGCCGACGTGGGGGGGCAGAGCCGCAGAGACCCCCTCAACATATTTTGTGTCCCACAGTAACTTTTAATGGGATGGATGTAGTTACCGGGTGTACGGTTGTCATGTTTACATAGAGCGATCGCCGCGGTTAACTTCGCGTCTATTTTGACAGTGATTTTTTCGGCATATTTCATTTTATTCACTTCCTTTTATATTTAGGCTATAGGCCTAATCTAGCTTTGGCACGACCATAACCCTAACCTAGTCTTTCTTAACCCGGGAATTGCAGGGAGACTCTTAAGAGTTCCCCCGGCGGACTGCGGGGAGACTCTTAAGAGTGAGTGAAAAAAAAAATCAACTTTTGACATCGAAAAAAAACAAAAATATACTGTATATTTTTTTTTTTTTATTTTTTTTTTTTTTTTTGGCCCCTGGGCCATGCAAAATCTCAGTCCTCTACCTCCCCTCCTTCCCCACTTTCCTCCTCTCCTTCAGTTATCACCTATTTTCCCTGTTATTCCCTTATTCTGAGGTATATTTTCGTGCTAACATTAGAAATCCGATTGGAGGGTGTGGTCATCACTGATAGCAAGCGAATGCAAGAGAGAGAGAGAGTATCGATCGACTGTGTCTCAGTGGCCTTGGGAGAAATTGGCGGGAAAGCAGCTTGCCTCCCATACATTATACAACTCGCTTATCCATATTGTCGATTTTTTTTTTATCAACCGCTGTTTTCACTCTTTTTCCTGTTTCAGGTTAATAATATTATAATAATATGGATATGGAATGCTACTAATATGTACAATGAATATTTTAGTGACGGAAACACCTCAAATACGTCAGCACAGGGGGACGTTTCAAATTATCCCCATGCTCACTTGTTAGGTTAAAGATTCTTCTAATCTTCCAGTAGCCTATAGCCTAATTTAGGTCATTTTTAAAGGAACACAATAATTAAATGGTTGGTATTTTAAACGACACTACTGCAGCATTATGAGAAACAATTTATTAGAGATAATAGGCAACTATAGATTTGCCATATTTTTCTCCATAGGCTATAGTCCGCATGGAGGATTTTCGTTATCGACAAATTGAAAAAATTCCCACTTCACAGACAAAATAGACAAATACACCAAAAATCGGGGTGTGGGGGCGGCAGCCCCCACCCATAATAGCCTACTATAATAGGTTAGGTAAGGTTGTTAGGTTAGGCTAGGCTAATGTCCTTTCAAAGGGGTATAGGCCTAGTACACACTAGGATAGCCTATACCTGGTCAAGGGTAAGTCCTGCTGTAGTCAACTTGAATGCTACCTTAAATTGTAATATTAGACTAGGCCTAGCCTATAGATAAAATAGCCTAGCCTACTTATTTATTGTAGCCTATAATATAGGCCTAGCCGGGTAGAATGTAGAGTTTGGGCATACCGCCACCATTGTTTACACTGCGCAGAGCGGCGACGGAAGCTTGCCATCATGTTCCCGTCCATTTTGAATGCCGTTGGATACGATAATATGTTGAGGGGGGCAAACACCCCCCATGACATATTATCATCATCATATAATTTGACAGCAGGGGTCAAATAGGCCTAACCAAAAAAAATCGTCGTCAAAAACTCAAAATAAACGCGAACTTACAGTAACTGCGGCGATCGACCATGTAAACATGACGGCGGCGGCGACGGTGGACGCTTGCGATCATGTTCCCGTCTATTTAGACTGCCATTGGATACAATAATATGTTGAGGGGAGGGCTTTGCGGCATTTTTTTTGGTTGTTTGCCCCCTACTGGCGATATATATGATGATGACAACACGTCATGGGGGCAAAGCCCCCCCTCAACATATTATTGTATCCAATGGCATTCAAAATAGACGGCAACATTATCGCAAGTGTCCGACGCCGACACCGCCGCCGTCATGTTTACATATGTCGATCACCGTGGTTAAAGGCTGGTTCACACATAGCCGAGTCGGTGTGCGAGTCCAACACGAGTCACACTCGTCGATTATCGCCGTCGCTGGAGGCTGAGTCGGCCGCGAGTAGCAATTGCTCCCGAGTCAAGGAGAGTGTAACACGAGTTAACTCGAGTCAATACGAGTCAACACGTGTTCATGGAAGAGTCTGTACGAGTAACTGAGAGTCAAAACGAGTGTAACACGAACCCAACACGAGTGTCAAAAATTTGAAAAATAATGGCCACATTCCAGGGCACGTAAACAAAGAGTATGGACGAGTCTAACATGAGTCAACGCGATTGTTACACGAATCAACACGATTGTTATACGGATAAACACGAAAGACAACGCGTTGACTCTCGTTGGATCTCTGTTGCACACGTGTTGACTCGTGTTACATCCGTGTAAACTCGTGTAAACTCTCGTTGATTCGTCCTACATTTTTGAAATAACGGTATTTCAAATGACACTTGCTTTTTTGTGTTACACTCGTGTTTTTTTCTCATTGGATCGTGTTTACTCTTGTTTACTCGTGTTTTCACTCTTGTTTGAATCTATTAAACTCTGGCATCATGGGGCACCAAATGTTGGCACTCAGTTTCGTGCTTTCTACTCGTGTTGATACGTGTTGCATGTGTGTTACATACGCGTTGTTGCGTGTAGACACGTGTTGCTTAATCAACGTCGAAATGATGACGAAAAGCGACGAATCACCAAAGAGTGTTACACGGGTTTACACGAGTCAACACGAGTTAACACGAATAACGAAGAGTTATTCAGAGTCAAACACGAGTTAACACGTATGTACACGAGTCTACACGTATTTAGGCCACACTCGTGGGTACTCGCCACGGGGCCCAAAAATTTCATGCATGCATGACATTTTTGTACCCTGTGGCGAGTACCCACGAGTGTGTCGAGTAAACAAAGAGTATACACGAGCGTAGCACGAGTCTATACGAGTGTTGAGGAGTATCGACGAGTCATTGCTGAATAGCAAAATTTCATCACTCGTGTTGGACTCGCACACCGACTCGGCTATGTGTGAACCAGCCTTTAGTTCGCGTCTATTTTGAAGGCGTTTTTTTCGGTTATTTGCCTCCTGCTGGCAATATATATGATGATGACAATATGTCATGTGGGGTGACCCCCTCAACATATTATTGTATCCAAAAGCAGTCAAATAGACAGGAACATGATGGCCAGCGTCCGCCGCCGGTCCGCGTAGTGTAAACAAGGCTGGCGGTACACCCGAACTCTACATTCTACCCCACTAATTTTCCAACTAGCATAACCGATGATTATCAATGATCAATCCCAGTCAGAAACGTCCATGCTTCCCTCCCATAAGTCAATGTCGGGATTACCACACTGTCATGCAAGGACTTTTTTACTTCCATGCTGACCACCCTATTTCTTCTTACTGCTTTCAGAGTTCCTACAACGCTCTTCCCCTGTTACACTTTCTCCCACACTTCTTCATCCATAGGCCTACTCACATCTTTACTCAACACACTGCCCAAATACTTAAATGAGCAGACATTCTTCATAGCCGTTCAACCTCACTTCACACTCTATGATTGCACCCCTTTCAAAGACCATAATATTGCTCTTCCTAGCATTTACCTCCAGATTCCGTTTTTCACACACTGTTCCAAACATATTTACCTGACCCTGCAACTCCCATTCACTATCGCTCATCAGAACTGTGTTGTCAGCAACAGTAGTACCGGTACTGTACTGTTGAGGCAACTTCCACTCGTTTCCTTCCCTTATCAGCGGTACACCAACATCCGCTGCTCTTCCTTGTATTTCTTTCATGACTCCATCCGTATACTGTACCGGTATATATTGAACAACCATGGGGACATCAGACACACCCTTGCTTTAGCCTAACATTCAGATTAACCCGTCCAGCCCCGGCTAGTTTTGTAATGTTTGTTCACCAGAACCCGGCCGGTTTTCAAAAAATGGTTTTATTCCAGAAACAATAGCGAATGGGTTAGGAATGAAGGAAAAAACACAAAAAACCGCTCAAAAAGCTTAAAAAATGGTCCTACAGAGCCCCCGAAAACGTATTTTACAAGAGTAAAGCATTGAAGGCAATTACCCAAAAAAAAACAGGTTATTGCACGCTCACGCGCACGCACCTGGACTTTGAGAGTTTTCAACCATCGGCACGGTTGCGTGGGATACGTACACAGTTCCCATACAAATCTGAGACCTCTTGAGTGGCTACACCTGAGGTTACGGTCAGCACAATTAGGGTGACGCTCCAGTCGCGTCTCTGGGGCTGTGCGTTACATACATCGCCGACGCGTCAGGCGCGTCGCTGGGGCTGTACGGGTTAAAGAACTCGCTCTGTTAATTATCCACACATACTGACACCTTTGCACCCTCATACATGCTCTTCATTGCTTTCAGCAACTTGCCATCTACTCCGTATATTCTCAGTATCGGTACTTTCCACATACCTTCTATATCAATTCTGTCATAGGCCTTCTCCAACTCCATAAATGCAGCATACAACTTTTGTCGCTTCTCCAGATATTTCTCCACAACATATTTCCGGGCAAAAATCTGAGCTACACATCCTCTTCCCCTCCTAAGATGACTACAGTATGCTAACCATTTCCCCAGCAATACTGACTGAAAATGCTCAAATATATTGCATGTCCGCTTCAGATTTATCTAAAATATGTAAAATTACACCAAATACCACTACAGTAGCACTGAAATCAATAAAACTCACTAACAGGATAAATAAATGGAAGAAATACTCAAAAAGATTAATATGCTAACCCTTTACCCAGCAATACTGACTGAAAATGCCTAAATAGATTGCATGTGCTCTTCAGATTTATACATACATACGTACATAACATTTTAAGACTGAGTGCTCCACACAGATGTGCAGTTTCAGTCTCTTTTACTAATGGCGGCGTTCCAGGCAACCCTGTTAAGGGATGCTTTACTTGTCAAGTTTTTGGATTTGAGATTGGCACTTATAGTTGTAGTATGACATTATAAGCCCTGCATATATATTGCTATACATATATCTCACTGCTTATGTGCCTTTATCCCTGTAACTTCTAAACTCTTAACATTCATATTAAACAATCTTGATTCATTAAACTCCCTATAACTTTATCTATCTCATTAACATATCATATATTTGTTGTTACTTCCACTTAAATCAACACCCATTTCCTCTGTAAATGTAAACTGTATAACGTATTTATCCGGTCATACGTCATACCAGATTGCTGAGTTGATGCTGTGTTGCTTCAGCATCCTTGAACCCAGGCGATGCCTTCTTACTCCGGCATCTTCAGTTAGACTTCAACAGACCTCAGCCAGAGAGAGTCAGAGCTCTTTACCCCTCTAGACTCTAGACTCAAACTCACCCCCTATAGCCAAGCTCCTATATCCCCTAGATATATTAGACCACACAAGTCATATATCACCTTGCTCCTCAGGCTTTTATTACAAGCCTTATCATATATATGTACTTATATACCTGTACGTTTATACTTATTATCACTTATCCAATAATTAATATGTTGTGTTATTACCTATAATCCCCTATATACTTAACATATTATATGGCGACCTTGCAAATAGCGTATTAAGGCTATACTTAAGTTTTTCCCCAATCTACCCCTCTACAATTATCAACATTACAAATCCCTAATTATACCTTACATTTCATGTGAGGATAATTGCTGTACTTCAAACCCTGCCTACCAGCCTTGCCGTTTCTCCAAAAGCCTTACAGCCTGCCAGCCTGACAACCATACAGCCTGCCAGCCATTCTGCCAAGCTGCAAGCGTGTGCGTACGTCCATGGTACACACACAGTCACAACGCCTCCACCAGCCGCAACAACCACACACAACTAGCCGCTACGTGTGTACATCCGTATACACACACAACGCCCCTGTCTGGCGTACGACCACCTGATCAACACTGACACAACATTCTCTAAGAGGAATCATGTGAGTGCTTAACTTTACTTAAAAGTGCATTGTTTAAGAGGATTAAGTGATCATGTTTTCAAAGCCTCAACCATTAGAGTTCACATATACCGCAGGTGCGATTACTAGATCACATTCTCAAAATGACCCACTGACACACTCACCCACTGACACACACAGTCAAACACCAACACCACCACCACCACCACCACCACCTTTACCTACCCTCCCTCCACCTGATCAACCTCCGCATTCACAAATTTCCATAAATACCAACCTCCAACCCCCACTTACACAATATTCGGAGGCCACAGAACACTTATTTACTCTGCCATCTAGAGTTAATGATAATAGACGTGTATCATTTTCTCAACCTCAGAACTCAAATACATCTTTCAACATCACTTATTCAAACAAACAAAACACAGCCCCTCCTATGCATTCAGCTTCTAGCTGGAATACTACTTGGGATGATGGTTCAAATCCCAGGGACAGACCTGTGGTGTCACCTATGATTGGTGCTACAGCTCATTCAGAGGGATTTTGGGATTTTCAACCCTCTGACCCTAAACCAAGGTTGTATGCCAACAGCAATATCTTTCAACCTCCTCAACAACAACAGGGTCTCTCACATCAAATTCCCATGTATGCCAACAGCAATATCTTTCAACCCCCTCAACAACAACAGGGTCTCCCTCCTAACATACACAGTCACCAGCAATTTCCTACTATCAAACAAGAAGCGGAACAATACCCAGCACATCCTTTATCATCATCCCACCAACCCCATCAACTATCCTACCAACCTCAACAAGCACCTTACCAACCAAATATCCTTGAAATTATCCATCAGAACGCCCCTAGGTTATATTCTGGGAACACCCTCAAGAATTATTCTGTTCATGCTTTCATACAGGATGTAGACGGCGAAATTGCCATGAGAGGTGCCGGTCAAAATGATAACACCAAAGTGCAGATTTTCAAAACTAGAATACACAAAGGTGATTCCAACTCAGCTCAGCTCCTTCTAGAGTCAGACAAAACTGAAGACTGCTCTTACTAGGAACTGAAAAGTATGTTCATTCAAAGATATGGCATACAGATGGCAGGTACATTCTCAGCTACTCACAGAATTGCTAATGAATTAAAGAACCACCAGAAATATCTAAATACCCCAGTCGATAGGATTGTTGCCACAGCTTCCACCATGACCAAATCACTTAGACATGAATTGAAGGATAAGGACTGGACACTCAAGCACGGCGGTGAGGAATACATGAATATCAAACAAGTGGCCAAGTTTGTTGGTTACATGATGGTATCAAACCTCCTTCCTGAATCCATAACGGGATTAATACAATCTATTCCATTCACCCCTAATGACACACTGGTAGATTTCTCTCAAACTGTCCATGCCAAATGTAAAGAGAATGGTCTAGACCACAAAATCCAATTCCTGACCAATCCCTCAAAACCCCAAGGTGTTGTAGCTGCTATTCACAATCACTCAACCTCCCCCAATCACGCCAAACACTACTATGCTCACTCAAAACCTTTCGACCACTCACAGAAACCTAAACCTCATTACTCGCCCAAGACACCCTATCTTGCTTCCAAATCTAACTACAACCCACACAAATCTCAGACGAACTCTAACAGTAATGTCACCTGTTATTATTGCGCTAACCAGGGTCATATAACTCCTGAATGCCTCATCAAGGTAAGAGAGGAACAGGAGATGGCATCACATAAAGAACCATTTTGCCGCAAATGCAAATCTAAGGGTCATTGGACCAAGTTCTGCACTCACATGAAGGCTCTTAGGGAAAAGACTAGGACGGCCACACCAGGAAACACCAAAACGGCCACACCAGGAAACACCAAAACGGCCACACCAGGAAACACCAAAGCGGCCGCTTCAGTCAAGACAAAATCAACCAGTTCGGGGGAAGAATAGACGCCCAGCACGGTACTATACCTCCAAACTGTGCTGGGCGGACCAACAATGGCACCCAAACTCGACCCCTCAAATCTGTCGAAATAGGTTGTCTTGATAAATCTTCCTTGCTTTTACCCGCTAAATGCGAAGAGCATAATCTAAATCTCTTTTTAGACACAGGCTCCCCAGTGAATCTTATAAGTCTCAACAAATTTAATCTTATAAATTCTAATAATCAATTCAGTCAATCTTACCCTGATGTCAATATAAAATCAGTCAGTGACAACCCATTAGAGACACTATCTAAGGTTTATCTACCTATCAAGATCACCGAAGAATAGGCAACACCCCTGCCATTCTATGTCATTAACAAACTCCCCATAAATGCCGACTTGCTCCTAGGGTTTGTTAGTATGAATATGCTCAAAATCATAATTTTCACCCATATGGACCAAGTTATGATCGGTGGTTTAAAAGGCGACACCATCGAATGCACACGCAGTAGTGAATCCTCTGTCAAAAGTACCACCAACCACCCAAAACAGGCATTCGATCACACTAAACCTAGACCCAAAAGAAAATTCAGTTTCAAAACTAACGTAAAATCCAGTCCCTTTTCGGTCACTCAAGAGGTCACTAAAACCCCCCTGATGCCCCCACTCCTAGCTATCAATACACTGAGGTATCTATAGGTGATCTGATAACTGACCATTCCCTTACAGCTGACGTAATTTTGCAAGATGATGTAACTATTCAACCAAAATCATCTATGAAGGTAGAAACTTATGTCAATCAATTACCAGCTAATTATCACAAATACAGCATCATCACTCTTCCAGACACTACCTCCATAAAGGGTCTTATAACCACTCCAGCCCTTCATGAGAGCATGAATGAATATTTTTAAACTTTAATTATCAATTACTCAGATAACATACTTAGTATTAAAAGTGGTACCAAGATTATGGAAGCAGAAGTTTTCCCTTTTATTTTTAACGACCAAAGCTTACCAGTTAGTAAAGACCTTGTCATTAACGCAGCTATTAGCAAGGATGAATCAGAGACTAGGTCACAAATAAAATCTCTAATTAATGATCTTGATTTTGAGGACTACACTGAGAATCTTGTGAGTTTGTTGTGCACGTATAAAGAGGCAGTTATGTTACATAATGAAGATCTTGGGTTTTGTGATGTGCTTCAACACAAGATCATATTACGCAACTCGGAGACTAACCCCATATACTGTCCTTCTTTTAGGTTAGCTCATGCTCAGAGAGAACAGGTAGAATCTCAAGTCAAGGCTATGTTAGACCAACAAGTAGTCTCTCCCTCATCCAGTCGTTGGAGGAGCCCTATTTTCTTAGTACCTAAGCGGAACCCCAACGAGTGGAGATTAGTGGTGGACTTCAGGAAGTTAAATGACGCTATCATTGAGGAGAAATTTTATATGTCCTCCATCAATGAAGTTATGAGTAATTTGAACTCTAAAAACAAAATCTTCTCTACCATTGATTTAGGTAGTGGTTTTCATCAGATAAAGTTGGACGATGATTCCCGTAAGTACACAGCTTTCAGCACTCCCAGTGGTACTTACGAGTTCAATAGACTCCCTCAAGGGTTAAAAACTAGTCCAGCCTTTTTCCAACGGCTTACGTGTCACATTCTTGCAGGCCATTTGGGAAAAGATATCCAAATCTATATAGATGACATCATTATAATGTCGCCTGATATCGAATCTCACCTTGAAATCCTAGGAAAGATCTTTCAAAAACTAAAGGATGCAGGTTTAAAGGTAAAATTAAAAAAGTGTAAATTCTTAAAACGTAGTGTTGAATTTCTCGGTCACGAACTTTCAGCAGATGGCATCAGAACAAAGACCGATATCACTAAAGCTATACATGAATTTCTCCAACCTGAAAATGTGACACAACTCCGCCAATTCCTTGGCCTAGCCGGGTACTACCGTAGTTTCATCTCCAAATTTTCGGAAAAAGCCAGTCCCCTTTTCAAACTGTTAAAAAAGGACGCTGAATTTGATTGGAAAGAATCCGAACAAACATCATTTGACGAGTTGAAGCATCACCTGTGTAATCCTCCTTGCCTGTCTTACCCCAACTATACTCAACCTTTTATTATCCACACCGACGCATCCTATAGCGGTATTGGAGCTTGTTTAATGCAAAAAGACAGCCGCGATAAATTTCAACCTTTAGCCTTTGCCAGCAGGACTCTTAAACCTGCCGAGAAAAATTACTGTGTCACTGACATTGAAGGAGCCGGTCTAATCTGGGCTCTTCAGACATTCAAAGACAAAATCCTTAACTATGACATTGAAGTGTGGACGGATCACAAGCCTCTAGTTGATCTGTTTGACAACAATAATATGTCTGGTAGACGCGCAAGGTGGAAGTTCATATTACAAAGTTTCAACCCTAGGATACTCTACATAAAGGTCACAAAAATGTCGTAGCGGATGCTCTCTCTCGTAATCCGGTACTTTGTGCACATTTAAACACGATGACTTTAGCTAATGAAGACATGTCCACAGCTCAGAGAGGTGATCCCAAGTTGTGTGAGATCATTCTTGCTCTAGAGAATAATGAAACTAACCAACACCTAGAAGGTTACACTCTAATTGATAACACACTATTTCGTAATCAACTCATCAAAGGCAAACATCAACTTGAAAGGAACATTCTGCAGTTAGTTGTACCCAACAATAAAGTAGAAGAAATACTCCCTCATCTTCATGGTTCTAAATTTGTCGGTCATCCTGGCAAAGAAAGGGCTATGCTCATTGCTCAAAAACAATTCTACTGGAAGTCCAAGAAATCTGACATAGATAATCACATAGACGCTTGCGAGAACTGTGCCAGAATTAACCCTAAGCTTACACCCCAAGCTAATATCAAAACTTATCCTGTCCCAGAGAAACCTTTCCAGTTGATTGCCATAGATCTTTTGAAAATTGTTAAGACTAACAGTGGTATGAATTATCTTCTCGTAGCCTCGGATCATTTCTCTAGGTACTCCATTCTCTCTCCCATACCTGATAAGGAAGCCAATACTATCGTTAAAACTCTTGTAAATAACGTGATTTGCAAATACCCCTCACCTAAATTTATTCTTTCAGATAATGGCGGAGAGTTTGTGAACGAGACTATGTCTAAGATGTGTGATGAGTACGGGATAGAGCACATCAGGGTTGCCCCTTACTCACCACAGAGTAACGGCCTAGTTGAGAGAGCTAACCGTAAAATACTCCATGAATTGAAAAAACATTTGTCTTGACAGGGATCATGAAATTTGGGACGAATTTATCCCCTTCGTGGAATGCACTATGAATTCTCTGCCTAATATCTCCACAGGTGAATCCCCTCATTTCATCGTCTTTGGAGAAGACAAACACCTACCCCACATGCTCAATGAACAGATTAAACCCATATATACTCAGGATTTCATAACTCATCATATAAACACCTTTAAAAGAATTCATAAACAAGTCATGAATAAACTAACCTTAACCAAAGAACAAATGATAAAAAGCAATCACAAATCTAATAGACAACAAAAATTGAAACCTGGAGACATTGTGTTCTCAAGAATTCACGACAGGGCTGATAAACTAGACCCTCTGTTCGAAGGCCCCTATCGTGTGATCAGTATTCGCCACAACATTGCAGTCATTGGACATCTGGAGAAAGGTAAAGAATCCAGGAGTAGCATTAACCACCTCAAATTAGTGCACAGAAACTTAAACTGTGTCCAAGAAAATATGGACAGAGATATCATACCCATCAACCGATCCCCTGATAAAATCCTACAAGCCCCGACCCATGATTATAATCTTAGAACTAGGAGTGTAAACAATGTTCTAGTGGATTATACTTCTATAACAAAATGAACAAAACGAACAAAATGAACAAAACGAACAGAGTTCGAGAATTCTTCACTGACGAGCAGTTGGCCGTAATATATAAAAGTCATGTGCGCTCTCAGATGGATTACTGTTCACCTCTGTGGGGTGGAAGTGGAGTGGTTGCATTGAGGCAGTTGGACAAAATTCAAAATAAAGCTATTAGATTAATCAATAACCCTGCAATCACACAGGACCTTCCTACATTAGCCATACGAAGAAACGTTGCATCCCTTGCATTATTCTACAGATATTTTCACAGCAATTGTTCCGAGGAACTTGCTTCAATTGTGCCGCCTCTCCACATCTTTCCCCGTAGAACTAGGGCAGCTGAGAGCGCCCATGAATTTACACTTTCTCCTCCACAATGCAGAACTTCTGCTTATCAGAATTCATTTATCCCCAGAGCTACTACTCTTTGGAATTCACTTCCCTCGAATTGCTTTCCACAAACTTACAATCAACAAATGTTTAAATCCAGTTGTTACAAACATTTTATGAATGGAGGATGCCTTTAGGCACATGGACCTTTTTGTTTTATCTGTGTTTTTCCTTCCTCCGTTCATTGTCTCTTAAAAAAAAAAAAAAAAAAAAAAAAAATAACTCAACTTCAGTTTCAGAATAATATTAAACCTAATATCTTCTACTCATAATACACCAAGTCTGTCTATATATCTATTTAACTATGTATTTATCTTGTGAATATATTTAGTGTACTCCTGGCCAAATTGTTGTCCATTATTTATTTTTGCATAGATATCTCATATTTCATGTTTAGATGTGGCTACTCCCAGCGTTCGCATTATCTAAAAGCGTTCGCATTGCTCCTTGTGTTCACTTTACTCCCTGTGTTCACATTACTCCTTGTGTCCGCATTATTCATAGCGTTCACATTTATCTCAATTTTTACTCAAATTTTACTCCCTTAAATCTCCAACTCCAAATATTATTTACACTCCCAAGTTATATATTTTTTTTGTACTCCTCTATAATATTTACTGTTATTTTTATACTCCTTTTAAACCCCCAGGAAGACCAAGGTCAGAATCCAAACGAGCTAGACTTAGGAACAAGAGAGGACTTATTGATGCAGGAGGTTACCTGTTGTCTTCTCTCTTCGGGACAGCTACTGAAGACCAAGTGAACGCCATCGCTGATAAAATCGGGGACGTAGAAAATACCCTCAGAAGTCAAGAAAAGTTAGTGGAGATCCAAATAGACACTATTAATGAAATCTCTACTCATGTTAACGACTTACAATCTCTCATGAGTAAGGCGGAATCTACCATTAATGAACTCTCTGATATTACCTCATTTCTTGAAAACATTCTAGAAATCTCTACCCAACTTGACAACATTTATTTTATCTCTATGAAATTAGAGTCAGACTTTAGTAGACTCTTAAACGCCCTCAACGATGCTAAACACGGTATAGTGAGCTCAGATCTTCTTCCCTTGAGTAGTCTGAGGAAAATCATCACTCAGGCCGGCAATGACTTCCGCCTCTTACCAGTGTTCCCGCTTGACCAAATTGAACTATTATATGGATATATAGATGTCCACATGTATAACTATGAATATATGCTTATTATTCCATTTGCATCATCCATTTCTTTCGCCCATTACATGATCACTCCTTTCCCCTTTTTCCTCAACAATCAATTAGTTTCTTTGGACAACTCCTTCAGCAACTTGTTCATCTCCACTTCCGAGAATCACCACGCCTGGTTGGATGATTATTCATTCTCTACTCTCTGTCACTCCCATATTATATCCCAGGCCATTTGCCCAGCCTTTGCTCTCAAGTTAATCCCCTTCCATGCTGACGGCTGTGCTAGTGCCTTGATTCACAATAATTCCATTATAGAACATTGCCAGTTAAAGGAAGTTGCTAAGAAACCCTTCTATCATGCTCATGTGTCTCACTCTCATCACCTTTATTTCCCTTCTGACACCACCATCTCCATCTCCTGTCAGAATGATATTCCATCTTCTGATCAGGTAATTTCTGGTCTCATCATTATCCCTGACACTTGCTCTATCACCTCTTCCAAGGTAACCATTTACCCCACAAATTACCACCTTACTGAACTCTATCAACTATACAACGTGAACGATATGTTTCTCACTCTCCCAAATATCTCAGCTAATATATCTAAACTTCACATCAACTCACCTGATTTAAAAACCCTTCAATTGATCAACAAGTACCTTGCTCAGTACCTGCCTGACCTTTGCTGAGTGAGGACCTGTCCCTAGTGACTCCCAGTGAATTATCTTTTCCCATAGTGTGGTGATAGTGTTAACGCTTTCTTAAAATGGCTGGTGTTGACGAGATTGCTACCTCCTCTCATATTCTCCAGCTTTGTCTTGCTTTGCAAGAAAGGCTGGATAATGTGGAGAGAGAGGTGCAGTCTCTCAAAGACGAGAATTTGGCCTTAAAGCTGACTTTGGCTGACAACAAAAGTGAGGATAGTGCAACTGCTGTTAGGGATCGTGATGCTCCCTGGACAGTTGTTCCAACAAGTGCAACAACCTGCAAATTTCTATGGCGGCCAGTTGCCCTCATCAACAAGTTCATCACCTTGGATGACGAATGTGATGGTGAGGCTGCTAGTGCTTCCTTCGGCGAGGAAACCAGGAGAAAGGTAAATAAGTTGCCTCCAAACACAGGGAATGCTGTGACTGCTGCCCCCCCAGGAGTACCTTCAACTGCTGCCCCAGGAGTTCCTACCGCTGCCGCAGCTGCTACCAAGTCATCGACAAGGAGAGGAAAGTCCTTCTCAATTGTTGGGGACTCCATGGTCAGACACTTAGCTAGGTCCACCTGTACTGATATTAGGAAGCTTGTCTGTCTGCCTGGTGCCGGGGTTGGCAAGGTGTTAGAGGAAATTGATTACATCATGAAAGATATTGGAGATAGCCCCATTATCTGTCTCAGTACAGGGAGCAATGATGTTGGTAAAGGTAGGACGGAAGTACTGCTTCGGCAGTACAGGGAGGTGTTAGATAAAGTTAGGAGGAAGGGAGGCATACCTGTAGTACACAGTATCTTGCCACGGAGAGGGGTCAGCAAGGAATGGTCATCTAGGGCAATTGGTATCAATTGTCGGCTGGAAAAATACTGCAATGCAAATGCAATACCATTCCTTGATAACTGGACCCGTTTCTATGGTAAAAATTAGTTGTACGCACAGGACGGGGTTCATCTTTCTCGGCTAGGGGTGGCAAATTTAGCTAGGTCAATAGATAGGATTGTCGCGGGGTTTCGCTGAAAATAAAGCCTGAGAATATGAGTAAGAATAATTGTCTAGATAGGGTAAATTGCCGTACTGGTACATCAGATAGGAATAGAAAATATCAGTCACAGGATTTTAATTGTACTGCTAGTAGAAATATTGAAGGTGTAACAGAAGATGGGAATTCAGTTAGAAATAAAGGTAAATCCGATACCAGTAAAATAAATTCATTGCGATTATATTATACAAACTGTAGGAGTTTATGTAACAAAATGGATGAACTTAGAGCACTTGTTAGCAACGAAAATATAGACATTATAGCACTGACTGAAACATGGATTAATACAGAATCAAGACATTTTTTAGCAGAATTCCATATACCAGGATATAGTTTGTTTAAACGCGACCGAACAAGTAGGAGGGGCGGCGGAATAGCAGTGTTTGTCAGGAGTTCTTTAAAAAGCTGTATTAAATCAGGTATTAGACTAAATACTGATAACGAAAGTGTTTGGGTAGAGGTCAGCGAAGGTAGTGAGACCATAATTATTGGAGTTATTTATAGACCACCAAATATGAGTAGAAACGAAGGTACAGCTTTATGGCAGGAAGTGAAAATAGCATCAAGGTTTAGCAATGTGTGTATTATGAGGGATTTTAATTTTCCGAATATTGATTGGCAGCATCAAATCGGCGACTCAGATTCAAAAGCATAATAAGCATAAATAAGAGTCAGCATAAATGGTACCAAGTCAGAGTGGGGAGCAGTCAAAAGTGGTGTCCCCCAGGGATCGGTATTAGGTCCCCTGTTGTTTCTTATATACATAAATGACCTAGATTTAGGTATAACTAGTAGGATAAGTAAATTCGCAGACGATACTAAAATGGGGAGATCAATTGATTCAGATAGCGATATAGAGTGCCTCCAAAGGGATCTAGATACCTTACATGAATGGTCAGTAAATTGGCAGATGAAGTTTAACATTGACAAATGCAAGGTATTAAAGATAGGGAAGATGCAAACAAATGTTAAATATAAACTAGCTAATTTAGAATTAGAAAATTCAGACTGCGAGAAAGATCTAGGTGTGTTTGTTAGCAATGATTTGAAGCCTAGAAAACAGTGTATAAGCGTTCGTAATAAGGCAAACAGGATTCTCGGGTTCATCTCTAGGAGTGTGAGTAACAGAACTGCTGATGTTATCTTAAAAACTTACTTGTCATTAGTGAGACCCCATATGGATTATGCTGTCCAATTTTGGTGTCCTTATTACAGAATGGACATAGATTCATTGGAGAGAATTCAGCGTAGAATGACAAAAATGATCCATAATATTAGAAATTTTCCGTATGAAGAAAGGTTGAAGAAATTAGGTTTACATTCGTTAGAGAGATGCAGAGTTAGAGGGGATATGATAGAGGTGTTCAAGTGGGTTAGTGGGATTAACAAAGGGGACATGACAAATGTACTAAAACTCAGTGATAGCGAAAGAACTCGTACTAATGGTTTCAAATTAGATAAATTTCGTTTCAGAAAAGATATAGGCAAATATTGGTTTGGTAACAGAGTTGTAGATGGGTGGAATAGGCTACCAAGTGATATAGTGGGATCAAGAACGATAGGGAGCTTTAAGAAAAAATTGGATAAGCATATGGACGAGAAGGGTTGGGTGTGAAGGGGGATCAGCCGGGTTGGGCCAATCAGCGCTCTGCAGACCCCGTAATCCTGCGTTAATCTCTAACTGGTTTGGTAAGATGATCCTCAGGGTATTAGAGTGTTGAGCCTATAATTGGGCTTTGTAATTGGGGTTGTGTGGGACAGGGATCTGCCTTGCTTAGGCCAATCGGCTTTCTGCAGACTCCCATTTTCTTATGTTCTTATGTTCTTAAAAGAGTTTATTGAGGCGGTACAGGATAGTTTTGTATTTCAATTCATAGACTCGCCTACTAGAGGTAATAATATCCTCGATTTAGTTCTCAGTAATAATGAACAAATGATAAATAATGTAGAGATAGGAGACCAGCTAGGAAATAGTGATCATAAATCAATTTATTTTAACATACAATGGACAGGAAAGGCTAAAGAGAATACGACACTTATCCCAGATTTCAGAAAAGCCAATTATGGTGGATTAAGAAGAGCCTTAAGAGTCGATCCTATGGTTAAACTATTAAGTGGACCCAGGTACGCTAATGAACATACTCTCTCTCAGATACCTGTCTTAACTCAGGATAATTTGACAGCTACATATAATCATTTTTCACTAATGAAAATTTGGCACAGTTTCCAGAAGTCCGTAAGGTATACAGCGATAGTATAGAAAATAGGTTAAGTACGGTTACTATAAGTAGAAATGATGTGGTTAAGGAAATTGACAGACTGAAACCTCATAAATCGCCTGGTCCTGATGAGGTATATGCTAGAGTATTAAAAGAATGCAGAGATGAGTTAAGTTATCCATTAACATTTCTATTTAACAAGTCATTAGAAACAGGTATAGTTCCAGAAGCTTGGAAGCTTGCAAATGTAGTTCCGATCTTCAAAAAAGGTGATAAATCAATAGCATCCAATTACCGTCCCATTAGTCTCACTTCAATCATAGGAAACTACTAGAGTCAATTATTGCTAGGAAAATGAGAAACCACTTAGAAACATTTAACTTAATCAATTCTTCTCAGCATGGATTCACTCAGGGACGGTCTTGCCTTAATTTGCTTAGTTTTTTCTCAGAGGTATATGAAGCAGTAGATAATGACAAGTCATATGATATTATATATTTAGATTTCAGTAAAGCTTTCGACAGAGTCCCTCATGAGAGATTGATGAGAAAGGTTGAGGCATATGGAATAGGTGGGGCGTTGTTAGGATGGATTAGGTCATGGCTAATTGGTAGGAAGCAGAGAGTCAGCATAAATGGTACCAAGTCAGAATGGGGGGAGCAGTCAAAAGTGGTGTCCCCCAGGGATCGGTATTAGGTCCCCTGTTGTTTCTTATACATAAATGACCTAGATTTAGGTATAACTAGTAGGATAAGTAAATTCGCAGACGATACTAAAATAGGGAGATCAATTGATTCAGATAGCGATATAGAGTGCCTCCAAAGGGATCTAGATACCTTACATGAATGGTCAGTAAATTGGCAGATGAAATTTAACATTGACAATGCAAGGTATTAAAGATAGGGAAGATGCAAACAAATGTTAAATATAAACTAGCTAATTTAGAATTAGAAAATTCAGACTGCGAGAAAGATCTAGGTGTGTTTGTTAGCAATGATTTGAAGCCTAGAAAACAGTGTATAAGCGTTCGTAATAAGGCAAACAGGATTCTCGGGTTCATCTCTAGGAGTGTGAGTAACAGAACTGCTGATGTTATCTTAAAACTTTACTTGTCATTAGTGAGACCCCATATGGATTATGCTGTCCAATTTTGGTGTCCTTATTACAGAATGGACATAGATTCATTGGAGAGAGTACAGCGTAGAATGACAAAAATGATCCATAATATTAGAAATCTTTCGTATGAAGAAAGGTTGAAGAAATTAGGTTTACATTCGTTAGAGAGACGCAGAGTTAGAGGGGATATGATAGAGGTGTTCAAGTGGGTTAGTGGGATTAACAAAGGGGACATGGCAAATGTACTAAAGCTCAGTGATAGCGAAAGAACTCGTACCAATGGTTTCAAATTAGATAAATTTCGTTTCAGAAAAGATATAGGCAAGTATTGGTTTGGTAACAGAGTTGTAGACGGGTGGAATGGACTACCAAGTGCTATTGTGGGATCTAAAACTGTAGGGAGCTTTAAGATAAAATTGGATAAGCATATGGACGAGAAGGGTTGGGTGTGAAGGGAGATCAGCTGGGTTGGGCCAATCAGCGCTCTGCAGACCTCCATAATCCTGCGTTAATCTCTAACCGTTTTGGTAAGATGATCCTCAGGGTATTAGAGTGTGAAGCCTATAATTGGGCTTTGTAATGAATTGGGGTTGTGTGGGACAGGGATCTGCCTTGCTTAGGCCAATCGGCTTTCTGCAGACTCCCATTTTCTTATGTTCTTATGTTCTTATTTTATTTCTTCACTCCACAATGCCCAAAATAAATATATCCCCAAAAGAAAATTTAGATCAACACAGAACCAACCCAAATGGATGAATAATAGACTATTAGACCTTCTAGGAAAAAAGAGAGGAATATATCGAAAAATTAAGAAAGGCGAAATTCACCTTCTTGCTTATTATCAGAATATATCAAGAGAGGTTAAAAAAGGTATAAGGACAGACAAAAGAAATTATGAAATCAGGATAGCCAATGACTCAAAAAATAACCCTAAGGCTTTTTACCAGCTATATAAATCTAAAGTTAGAGATAAAATAGGCCCCCTTAAAACTTCGATAGGAGAAATGACAGAAAATGATTTAGAAATGTGCAGTACATTAAATAGTCAGTTTCTATCCGTTTTCACTAATGAAAATTTGGCACAGATTCCAGAAGTCCGTAAGGTATATAGCGATAGTATAGAAAATAGGTTAAGTACGGTTACTATAAGTAGAAATGATGTGCTTAAGGAAATTGACAGACTGAAACCTCAGAAATCGCCTGGTTCCGATGAGGTATATGCTAGAGTATTAAAAGAATGCAGAGATGAGTTAAGTTACCCATTAACATTTCTTTTTAACAATTCATTAGAAACAGGTATAGTTCCAGAAGCTTGGAAGCTTGCAAATGTAGTTCCGATTTTCAAAAAAGGTGATAAATCAATAGCATCCAATTACCGTCCCATTAGTCTCACTTCAATCATAGGAAAGCTACTAGAGTCAATTATTGCTAGGAAAATGAGAAACCACTTAGAAACATTTAACTTAATCAATTCTTCTCAGCATGGATTCACTCAGGGACGTTATTGCCTTACTAATTTGCTTAGCTTTTTCTCAGAGGTATATGAAGCAGTAGATAATGACAAGTCATATGATATTATATATTTTGATTTCAGTAAAGCTTTCGACAGAGTCCCTCATGAGAGATTGATGAGAAAGGTTGAGGCACATGGAATAGGTGGGGCGTTGTTAGGATGGATTAGGTCATGGCTAATTGGTAGGAAGCAGAGAGTCAGCATAAATGGTACTAAGTCAGAATGGGGATCAGTCAAGAGTGGTGTCCCCCAGGGATCTGTATTAGGTCCTTTGTTGTTTATTATATACATAAATGACCTAGATTTAGGTATAACTAGTAGGATAAGTAAATTCGCAGACGATACTAAAATGGGGAGATCAATTGCTTCAGATGGCGATATAGAGTGCCTCCAAAGGGATCTAGATACCTTACATGAATGGTCAGTAAATTGGCAGATGAAGTTTAACATTGACAAATGCAAGGTATTAAAGATAGGGATGATGCAAACAAATTTTAAATATAAACTAGCTAATTTAGAATTAGAAAATTCAGACTGCGAGAAAGATCTAGGTGTGTTTGTTAGCAATGATTTGAAGCCTAGAAAACAGTGTATAGGCGTTCGTAATAAGGCAAACAGGATTCTCGGGTTCATCTCTAGGAGTGTGAATAACAGAAATGCTGATGTTATCTTAAAACTTTACTTGTCATTAGTGAGACCCCATATGGATTATGCTGTCCAATTTTGGTGTCCTTATTACAGAATGGACATAGATTCATTGGAGAGAGTACAGCGTAGAATGACAAAAATGATCCATAATATTAGAAATCTTCCGTATGAAGAAAGGTTGAAGAAATTAGGTTTTCATTCGTTAGAGAGACGCAGAGTTAGAGGGGATATGATAGAGGTGTTCAAGTGGGTTAGTGGGATTAACAAAGGGGACATGACAAATGTACTAAAGCTCAGTGATAGCGAAAGAACTCGTACCAATGGTTTCAAATTAGATAAATTTCGTTTCAGAAAAGATATAGGCAAATATTGGTTTGGTAACAGAGTTGTAGATGGGTGGAATGGACTACCAAGTGCTATAGTGGGATCTAAAACTGTAGGGAGCTTTAAGATAAAATTGGATAAGCATATGGACGAGAAGGGTTGGGTGTGAAGGGGGATCAGCCGGGTTGGGCCAATCAGCGCTCTGCAGACCCCCATAATCCTGCGTTAATCTTTAACCGTTTAGGTAAGATGATCCTCAGGGTATTAGAGTGTTGAGCCTATAATTGAGCTTTGTAATTGATTTGGGGTTGTGTGGGACAGGAATCTGCCTTGCTTAGGCCAATCGGCTTTCTGCAGACTCCCATTTTCTTATGTTCTTATGTTCTTAAGTAAATTCTACCTATGGATTTTGTTAAATACTATCACCCTTACATTGCCATCCCAGCGATTGGTACTTCTATGCTCATTATCATCATCATCCTAGGTGTCTCTTGGTTTGCTCTTTCTCGCCTGAATCTTCGCATTGCTGCTCTTGAAGCCCACGCGAGGAATAGAGCACTTTAAGGGCGTCGACCGGGCATACTCTCATGAAAGTGCTCAGAACGGCAATATTTCGCAATATATGGCATCATCACCCATCCCTCTGTCATCAGTGAAAGTCCTGAGGCGATATTCAGTCTGGAAGCATTTTATTTCTGGGCTAGTTTCAAACTTTCGCGGGCGCAGACGCGTACAGACGCGTAGAAAATGCTTTATTGGTTTCGGAATTGCAAAACAAAAATATGAAAAAAAAAATTTTTTGGTGAAAATATGACCTTCTTAGATATTTTTCCTAGCAGTATCTGGTACTCAACCCTGGTAGCAACGAAGGGTGTGGTGGTGGTGGAGGAGAAAGAGCAGTGTGGTCCAAGCCGCGAGAGAGGTAGGATGCGGCTGGCCGGCTGGCTTGCAACAGCTCTCGTGCCTTAGTACCTCACGTAAGAAAGTTCACTTGTCGGCGAAACTCTGACGCAACCAAACATGCTACAACAATGATTCTGGTGTCATTGGAAAGGGCATAAAATTCCCTACAATAAACTAGCTCCATTGTTTTTAATTTCTTAACCATTTCGACACAGCAACCTGAGACATTTGTCACCTAATTTGTACCTAATTGCAAACTCCCTCATTGCAAAATTATATCACAAATGGAAAAAGTAAGGCAGATATATTGTAACTACACCTATTGTTAGTACCCCCAATGCATTGAAACAATCAAGCAACAACATTTAAATGAGCGTTGGATTTTACAAAAAGTCATTAAATTTACACACTAATTCTCACCTAACTCAAAAAATAATTGTCCTAGATAATTAAAATTTTGGAAATTTCTTAGTTTTTAGGTCCCCTATAAGTGTGCCAAATATAAATGAAATTGAACGAATTCCACTGACACGTTCATAAGAGTATGCTCTAAGTTCTTTCTTTATTTTTGTTTTGGATATATTTCTTTATATGTATATATATTTATATCGTCAGTGGAACAACTTAGGGTATTATTTCTTTCCACTGTCAGATGTTGATTTTTTTTACTATATAAGTTTACACCTGCCATGTGTAATATATAGCAGTTGTAATCTTCTCCTTATACTCAACTATATATTTATATTATTTAGCATAAACCTTTATTATAATTTGTTGGTAGCTCACACCCTTGATCTAGGTCTAATGGACAATTTTGATACGGTGTGATGTGTCAACAGACTAGTAATTTTTTTTTACTATAGTAGATCATGGTGAGATCAATTATTTTACCCCCCGGCGAATGTAGTATGACATTATAAGCCCTGCATATATATTGCTATACATATATCTCACTGCTTATATGCCTTTATCCCTGTAACTTCTAAACTCTTAACATTCATATTAAACAATCTTGATTCATTAAACTCCCTATAACTTTATCTATCTCATTAACATATAATATATTTGTTGTTACTTCCACTTAAATCAACACCCATTTCCTCTGTAAATGTAAACTGTATAATGTATTTATCCGGTCATACGTCATACCAGATTGCTGAGTTGATGCTGTGTTGCTTCAGCATCCTTGAACCTAGGCGATGCCTTCTTACTCAGGCATCTTCAGTTAGACTTCAACAGACCTCAGCCAGAGAGAGTCAGAGCTCTTTACTCCCTCTAGACAATAGACTCAAACTCACCCCCTATAGCCAAGCTCCTATATCCCCTAGATATATTAGACCACACAAGCCATATATCACCTTGCTCCTCAGGCTTTTATTACAAGCCTTATCATATATCTGTACTTATATACCTGTACGTTTATACTTATTATCACTTATCCAATAATTAATATGTTGTGTTATTACCTATAATCCCCTATATACTTAACATATTATATAGTCCGATCCCAGGTCTTACTCGGTCCACCCCTTGGTGCAGCTCCCTCCACAATCGCAGACCTGAATCTTTTCACCCAATTTTGTTCATCCATTCTCTCCACATGTCCATACCATCCCAGTTTACTTGTACGCATCTCCTCGCTAATACTCTTTATACCTAAACGTCTCTTCAGCTCATCATTTGTTATTCTGTTGACATCCTTTATCTGAAATATGTAAAATTACACCAATTACCAACTACATTACCAACATTTTTAATAAAGTACACTAACAGGATAAAGAAAATGTAAGAAATAGCCCTAAAGATGAATTTATCTATCTATCTATTGACGGACGCCTTGATCCCCGAAGGATTGGCCACGAACGAAACACCCCTATGCACCTCTGTCCCCAGTCAGTCGACGCCCCTCCTCCCATCCAGCACCGCTTTCACGCATATACTTCTTAACTCCATCCTTCCACCTCTCTCTCGGTTTATTTCTCCCTCTGTTCTTCCACCTCACTCGTACACTCTCTTAGTCATTCTGTCGCTTCCCATACGTTCCACATGGCCGAACCATCTCAAGGTGTTCTTTTACGGACTTTCCAGTACATTCACACCACACCTCTCTCGTACTTCCTCATTAGTCTGTCTATCCCTCCATGTAACTCTCCACACACTTCTCAAGTAACTTATTTCCATCCTTTTCACTCTTGGTTTGAATGTCTCCAACAACGTCCATGCTTCGCTTCCGTAAGTCAGTGTCGGGATTACCACACTGTCATGCAAGGACTTCTTCAGTTCCATGCCGACCACCCTATTTCATGTTACTGCTTTCAGCATTCCTACAACCCTCTTCCCCTGTTGCACCCTCTCCCACACTTCTTCATCCATACTCCCATCTTTACTCTGTAGGCTACACTGCCAAGATACTTAAATGAGCTGACAATCTCCATAGCCTGACCGTTCACCTCACACTCTGTGGCTTCACCCCTTTCGAAGACCATAACCTTGCTCTTCCCCGCATTTACCTTCAGATTCCATTTTTCGCACACTGTTCCAAACATATTTACCAGACCCTGCAACTCCCATTCATATCATCAGCAAACAGCAGTACACAAACATCCACTGCTCTTCCTTGTATTTCTTTTATGACTCCATCCATATACTGTATATATAGAACAACCATCGGGACATCACACACCCTTGCTTTACCAAACATTCAGATCAAAGAACTCCCTCTGTTCATTCTTCACACATACTGATACATTTGCACTCTCATACATACTCTTCACTGCTTTCAGCAACTTGCCATCTACTCCAAATATTCTCAGTACTTTCCACATACCTTCTCTATCAACTCTGTCATTCCACTCGTTGCCTTCCCTTATTAGTGGTACACCAACATCCACTGCTCATCCTTGCATTTCTTTTATGACTCCATCCATATACAGTACAGTATATATTGAACAACCACGGGGACATCACACACCCTTTCTTTAACCCAAAATTCAGATCAAAGAACTCGCTCTGTTCATTCTCAACACATACTGACACCTTTGCACCCTCATACATGCTTTTCACTGCTTTCAGCAAGTTGCTATCTGCTCCGTATATTCCAAATACTTTCTACATACCGGTACCTTCTCTATCAACTCTGTCATAGGCCTTCTCCAAGTCCATGAAGGCAGCATACAACTTTTGTCCCTTCTCAAGATATTTCTCCACAACATATTTCAGGGCAAAGATCTGAGCTACACATACTCTTCCCTTCCTATGATGAATACTGTATGTTAACCATTTCCCCAGCAATACTGACTGAAAATGCCCAAATATATTGCATGTGCTCTTCTGATTTATCTAAAATATGTAAAATTATACCAAATACCAACTACATTAGCACAAAACTCAATCAATCACAGAAACAGGATAAAAACATAGAATAAATACCCCAAAAGATGAATACGTTAACCCTTTCCCCAGCAATGCTTACTGAACATGCACAAATAAATTGCATGTGCTCTTCAGATTTAGCTGAAATATGTAAAATTACACCAACTACTAACTACATTAGCACAAAAATCAATCAAGCACTTTAAAAAGGATAAATAAAATGGAAGAAATAGCCCAAAAATGAATTTATCTATAGCCTACCGGTATATATTGCCGGACACCTTGATCCCCGAAGGGGTGACCATGAACGAAATGCCTGCGTATTTCAAGCTCATTGAGTTATCAATCGATCGTCTTTTAGAGCTTTTTGGCCCGGGGTAATTACCACACCATCGCGTCATAAGGAGTTTGAGGGGGTTAAATTGCTAGATACATAGAGGAAGAGGAATGCCAAGTAAAGCTAAACAAAAATATATAAGATATTTTTAACATGAGGTTGCTTATAATAATTTGTACCTCTGCAGTTTCTCCATGGCTAACGAAAAAGGTCACATTCCTAAGAAGCCCCAACCAAAAAGGCCAAGCTTCTGTACAGAAAAAAATGCCACACCATTACCGTTATGGTGACCCTATCAAATAATCAAAACAACCACACTTCTTAACCCAATTCCCGCGGGGCCCCTTATATGACGGAGACGATTTTCCGGCTATTTTGTAGCCTGTGAGCCAGGCCAGCTTTTGCAAGCAGCACGGATGGACGTCAGCCGGAGCCTACAGGCCCCGCCACGACACTGAGGTTTGTGTGAGAGAGAGCTCACTTATGTGCAGCGTCACACATAGCGAAAACAGAAAATAATTGGTAATTTTTAGCGATTTCGCCTATCGGATTTGGTAATTTTTAGCAATTTTGCCCTTCGTTTGCAAGGTCCTTACAAGAAAACCAGACGTCGTACAGGGATGATTCAGGAGTAATTTGAAAGCTATTACCGTACTTTCACGAATACATAATTGTATTACGCTCTGGCTTTTGCTTATGCATGAAAATGAGCAGGGAATGAAGGCAATTTTGGGCAATTATGCCTACTCGTACAGGAGTCCTTGGAGCTGCTTCGGTCGCGCCGGAAATTTCCACACCTCTCACACCACACACACACATCACACAGTTTTTCCTACACCGAGAAATGACTCTCCGGCTGTCATTTCTCGAAGACTTCTTCTAGCCGAAGACATTGAGAGCAACCCAGGACCCACCTACACATACATATGTCCAACTTGCTCAAAACCCATCACTTCGAGTTGCCACACTAAGGCTTCAGTTCTCTGCAATTCATGCAGGAACTGGACCCACTTCACCTGCACAACACTTGCCTCCAAGAAACACTACACGAACACCTGGACCTGTTCCTCATGCCCCTCCCTCTCCCAGTCAAATCCCTCGCCTAAAACCCGTCCACCTCTCCTCCCCAACCCCCCTAACCTTCCCATATCATCCATTCCCCCCCCTAAAACCCGTCCACCTCTCCTCCCTAACCCACCTAACCTTCCCATACCATCCACATCCTCAACTCAACACACCACACCCCATCCTAATCCATTCCAACCCCCATCTCCTGCTCCCCAATCCCCACCCCCACCTCACCCATCCCAACCCCCAGGCCCTCCCTCACCCCCACCCCCACCCCCTCCCTCACCCCCACCTCATCCTCATGCAGCAGCACCCAACATACATCGTGCACATAACATTAACATTCTCCAATTGAACATAGATGGCATCAACACAAAGAAACACAAACTCTCACACTTCATCAAACAACACAACATACACATTGCCATCTTACAAGAAACAAAACTCCGCACAACACAAAAAACACCCACATTTCATTATTTCACCACCATCAGACAAGACCGGGCTGTCGGCGGAGGCGGTGGACTCATCACCCTGGTACACAAAGAAATATCATACATAGTTACCAGTGTACAAACCAAATCTCTCCTCCCCCCAAATGATAACACAACAGAAATACAATCAATTAAAATACGCACTGGCAACAACTCCAACATAACCATCATAAACACATACATCCCTCCCCAAACATCCCCTACAGTACCATATGAATACAGACCACACTTACAACACATCACAAACACCCCACACATCATCCTGGGTGGTGACTTCAACGCCAAGACGTCGGACTGGTTTGTCGACAACCCCGACACAGACAGAGGGCTGGTACTACAAAACCAAACTGATAACCTCATCATCCATAACAACATCCATCAACATACCCATATTCCTCACCAAGCCCTCTATAACCCATCATCTCCAGACATCACCTTTTGCTCCCCAGAACTCGCCCCCACAAAATCCTGGAGGGTGGTCAGAACCTTAGGCTCTGACCACCTCCCGATCATTATCACCACCAAAACCAGATTCACCCCAGCTTGCCACAAACACACATACACCAATTATAAAAGAGCTAACTGGGAAGCATTCACAAATGAGACAGAACAACACTTCACAACTCTAAACAGTACACCCATCAATAACATCAACAATGCTGTACACATACTCAATAAAACTATCCAAAACGCTGACAAGAAACACATTCAAAGAGGTAACAGAAAAAGACACAACCCCAACTTCACACCAGAAATTCAAAACCTCATCAGACAACGCGACATACTGAAACACTCCCCAGCACCCCACACACAAGACATCACACAACAAATCCAAGCACTCAACACCCAAACTAACAACAAAATACAAGAACAACAAAAACTAAATTGGAATAACTTCCTACAAACACTTGATCACAAAACAAACCCCAAAAACTCTACAAAACACTAAACAGCATCACACTTTCCAACAGCAACACAACACAATCACATGCTGCAATCACAACAACAGACTCTACTCCTTCATGTAAACAACAAGCAAACACTCTCATCAATCACTTCTCACATGTCAGCCACCTAAAACCTCACAAAAACGACCGACGTGTCATCCGACGTAAGAGACAATTCCCCACAGACCCTGACTATACACCCTTCACCAATCACCAGACAAAGCATATCATCAACAATCTCAAGCACTCACCCGCTTGTGGCCTAGACAATATAAGCAACATACACCTTAGACACCTGGGACCACAAGGCATACAAACACTCACTAACATATCAAACTACAGTTATTCACACAACACAATACCAGACATTTGGAAGCATGGTATCATCACCACATTCCCCAAACCCAACAAAGACCCCACGCTACCCTCCTCGCACCGCCCCATCACACTCCTTTCCTCCCCCTCCAAAGTCATGGAACGCCTAGTATTACAACTAATTACACCTGACCTACCCCTAGCTCCAACACAACATGGTTTTAGGCCACTGCACTCCACAAACACTCTTCTCACAGACCTTACACAAAGAGCTTTTGATGGCATCAACTCAGCTAGACCACCACACAGATCACTATTAGCCACACTCGACATTAGTAAAGCCTTCGATGCCATCCCCGCCACAACCTAACAAAAAAAATCTACAACACAAACATGCACAACAACACAAAAAGGTGGCTGGCCAACTTCCTAGCAGGCAGATGTGCACACGTATCTTTTGCCGGTCAGTCATCTAAAATCAGAAACTTTCCAAACGGAGTCCCACAAGGATCCGTCCTATCGCCCGCACTCTTAAATCTGTACATGCACGATATAACTACACCCAATACGCCCCAAATAAACTTAGCCTCCTATGCAGATGACATAACACTCACATGCACACACCATGACCCAAAAAGAGCAACAGATCTCCTTCAACCCTATCTCAACACACTACATGGCTGGTGCACTACAAACAGACTTAATCTAGCCCCAGCCAAATCCACCGCAACCCTGCTCACAAGCTGGACAGGAGAACACGAATACATCCCTCAACTCACCATAAACAACACACCCCTAACACATACACACACACACAAAATCCTAGGAGTAACATATGATACTCATATGACATTCAAACAGCACACCACAAACATTAAAAAGAAACTGACACCCAGACTTAATGCCCTCAGGTAACTTGCTCACACAAAATTTGGACACAACAAAGAAACTACCACCACAGTATATAAACAATACATAAGATCAGTGATGGAATACGCAAGCCCAGCCTGGGCTTCTAACCTAGCTGAAACACATCATAAGACCTTACAGACTATTCAAAACAAAGCCCTGAAGATCATTACAGGCTACACAGCTACTGCACCCACAGATCACCTACATCAAGAAACCAAAATCCTCAAAGTCAAAGACCATCTGGACATGAGAGGCACTCAATTCCTGGCAGCAGCCTCCACGAACCAAGACCACCCACTAAACTACATGGCAACACACCCACAGACACCAAGAAATATCAAAACAACACCCAGCACACAGTATCACACACAATTACTATCCTCTCTCCCTCCCTGCCCATCCCGAACCAACTTCCAGAAGCACATCCATACTCATATCTCTCGCCGATCCATCCACTCACTCACAGATAACACGCAGCTGCAAGCACGACCTCCCAAAATCCATCCTTCCGAATCCTCCCTTCCTCGCGAGGACAGAGTCCACCTGGCCAGGCTGAGATGCGGACACCATCCAGCTCTCCTGAGCTATCAGAAGAGACTGGATGACTCCGTTGTCGACGCCTGCCCGGGATGTAACACAGCACCCCATACCATTAAACACATCATAGAAGACTGCATTTCGCACAACCACTTACGCCAACTACACAATCTACACTCAATGAGAGCTCTGTGGGAAAGCCCGATCATGGCCATGGCCTTCCTCAGGGACTCGGGGCTGTTCGGCCAGGCAGCTTAGGGAACAACAACAACAACAATAACTCGTACAGGATTAATAGCTTTAACCAAAATGGTCACCCTCTTAATGGTCTAAGTGGCCATAGCCAAAATGGCTACACTATATTCCTTCTGTACTTTCTCCATGCCCGATAAGATACATGATATTTGGGTATATGTGGCACAGCCCTTGTATCCAACACAATACCCTGCGTGCAACCCCGCTCGAACCCCGCACAACGTTGCTTACAACTTTAATTATATATTATTATTATTATACTCCTCCCCTTCCTCCCCCCCAGTCCCCCTCCCCCTCCCCCTCTTCCCCCTGCCCCCCATATAAATATTATTATTACTAGGCTAGTATATATTTTTTATATTTTATTATTTTTATACTCCTTCTTTCCCTCCTCCCGCTCCCCCCCTCCTCCCCCTCCCTCTCCCCCTCTTTCCCCTGCCCCCATATAAATATTATTATTACTAGGCTAGTATCTATTTATTATATATTATTATTATTATACTCCCCCCCCTCCCCTCCCTCCTTCCCCTCCCCCCCCCCTCCCCCTCTTCCCCCTGCCCCCATATAAATATTATTATTACTAGGCTAGTATCTATTTATTATATATTTTATTATTATACTCCTCTCCCTCCCCTCCGCTCCCCCTTCCCCTCTTCCCCCTGCCCCCCATATACATATTAGTATTACCGTACTAGGCTAGTATCTATTTATTATATAATTTTATTATTATTATACTCCTCCCCTCCCTCCTCCCCCTCCCCCTCCCCCTCTTCCCCCTGCCCCCCATATAAATAATATTATTACTAGGCTAGAATCTATCATTCTATTATTATTATTACTCCCCCACTTTCCCCCTCCCCTCCCTCCTCCCCCTCCCAACATATATATGTATATATATATAATTATAATATAATTCATATTTATGTATTTATGTATGTTATGACCCCTCCCCCTCCCCCATTATACATCCCTCCCCCTCTTCCCCATGCCCCCCATATATATAAATACCGGTATATATATTTATATATACCGGTATAATATATATATTTATATTATTACCAGTATCCGTTATTATTATTATATATTATTATTGTTATACCTCCCTCCTCCTCCCACTCCCCTCCCTCCCCCTCCTCCTCTTCCCCCTGCCCCCCATATATATATTATTACTAGGCTAGTATCTATTTATTATTATTATTATTATACTCCCCCCTCCCCCTCCCCCTCCCCCTCCCCCTCCCCCTCTTCCCCCTGCCCCCCTCCCCCTCTCCCCCCTCCTCCTCCTCCCCCTTCCCCCCATATATATATATATATATATATATATATATATATATATTTATATATAATATTATATATATTTTATTTTTATTTTTCTTGGGGGGGGGGGGATTTTTTTTTGTTTTTTTTTGTTTTTTTTAATTCTAGTTTGATATATATATATAATATATATATTTTTTGTTTTATATTGTTACGATCCAGGTTCTCAAAGACACAGGGCTCTTCAAGATTGGACTAGATAATGGCAAAATGCAACAACGGTAACACTAGATCCAACCCCTGCCTTAAACACTGGAAAACAAAACACCATTACCGCCCTGAGTCGTGCCTGGACAACGAGGTATCCTATGACTCGGTAACTGGTGCACACACACTAGGCTAACGCTCGATGAAACAGCCTATTCTCAAACAGTAAAAGATTACTCGATTAGGTTACACAAAGAAAAGATAGTTAACGTGATTAATTAACGTTACGGTAGATACTCAAATAACTGGCACTCCTGTATTAAAGAAAGTGCAATGCTAGTCCTGCAACATCAACTGGAAACTTCTGAAATAAGCCTGATGCTGGGAAGATGTTCGTAAAGAATCTTGAACAATTATAATGCAGAATACGGGTCACAATAAATACTAGGACATATAGTAATAATAGGCAGGCGAATAATAAAGACTGCGCAAAGGTAGTAATGCTCGACAACTAAAGAAATACTTCGTGACACAAGGCAACAGCCTACTAGGGTTGTGCAACTCAACAACAACCTCGGCTCAAAAGTGCAGTGAATAATAATGTTGCATACATATAATAATGGGGGCTTATCTCTAACCAGTGTCTGCTCAGTTAATAAAGTCTAGCTGGGGTATCAAGGCAGGGCAACAATGGGTGAGCATGCGGCTCGTAGCCTAACGTTGTCCGAAGGTGGTATAATGAAGATTACGTTATATGACGGGGATGCTCTCTTGATAAATCTAGGTCTCTAGTACCTAGTTCTATCGTGGCGATCCCTCAGAAATCAACACAAAGAGGCAGCACTATGTTGTGAGGGATAGGCTATGGCCCTCTCACACCACAGCGCTGTGCTCGCAAAGTAAACCCACCCGAAGACAACTTAGGCTCCCACAGTACCTGTCGATGTCGTGCAGGGCTTAGCTAACACTGCACACATCGGAGACAACGACACAGTAACCCTACCCCTAGTCTAGCTTTAGATAACCAAGCAGACTCACTCAACACCTTGCCAGGGAGACATATACCGGTCTACAACCTTCCCGAGAGAGGACACATACGGAAAAGTCCGTCTCTCTAACCTCAATAAAGCATAATACCTCCTTAACCTAATACATGGAAATATCTGAGAGCTTCGCGTACAATACGACTGGTCGACGGTGAACGTCTATGCTGAAACCAGAAGGGATGTTAAGTTTAATAAAGAGTAGAGAATGAGAAAGGAGAAGTCGAGAGAGAGAAATAGTATGCAAAGTGGCGAGTATGGGGGACAGAATTGCAAAGGGTGTAGGCGATACGCGTGTCAGGCAAGCTCTGAGCTGGTAAAGAACACGAGGCCGCGATGGGAAGGGACTAGTTGACCATCCGGCCGCCAACGCCGTCAGCGCCCAAGCGAGCCGCGTCATAGCTCACCCCGCTGCCAGGTGTACTCCCTCACCCTCTCTCGCTCACCTCCCACACAAGCAACATTTATATTATAGCGAATATAAAATACAAGGCGCGGTCACAGACCAAAACAAAGACCATTTCTAGACTGTCTGTGGCAACACGACACTAATTAAATAAAGCAGATCATTCTAGGACAACTGTAGCCCATCCCCCCATCCTGGCGAGTGCTAGCGAGCTGCAATGCCCCACGCAACCATTCTGCTAACGCCGGGAGGCGTCACACCCCCCCCAAGATATGGGACACTCAACCATGAGCCCATATCTGAACAGGCAGAATGTCGCTAGAATCTGCCACTCCTAACCACTCTGCCACTCATGGAATGCAAGCTCAGTCTCCTCAAAAAAAAAAATACAACATTTATATATAAACAAATCTTATCACCCTTCCCAAATATAATACATTAATTCATAACATCGTGCTCCCAGAGCGAGCTTTAAGAAGCACAGCCTACTGAGGGAAAATCATCTGCACTCAGTACTCAGCTACAATATTATCTTAAAATTAGTTATCTAAAAGAAAGAGTTTTTATTTAATTTTTCATATTTTATTTTAATGTTGTTTTTGGCGGCTACTATAGATGTAGCCTAATTTTCTTCTAATCAAAGCCAACAACTCCTGCCCTGCGACCCTACGCTGATGCTACACACGCGAGCCAACAAGCACCAGCGCAAAAATACACCGCGAGCCAAGACAGGAGGCTATACCAACATACTGTGGTAGCCTACCCCGGATCCTCCACCCACGACAGACACTGACTGAACAGCGAGGGTTCTCCTGCAAACAAAGCCAAAACATTATCAGTGCCCTTAGCATGCCACACATCCAATTTGTGTTCCGCCAGCACAACAACACCTGACACTGATAAACTGCCCAGTTCATCGCAAGACTGGCTCTTCTCTTCGCTCTTTCCGGCAACGGGGCCTGCCAATAACCCTTCACTAGTTCTACCTTCGTGATGAGCGAGGCAGCCCCGAAGCGGTCTATGGTGTCGTCAACTCTGGGTAATGGATAGGCGTCTGTCAGGGATAATGCTTCCACAATCTTGCAATCAACATACAGACGGACTCTGCCACCAAACTCAGGTTGCAAAGCCACTGGCAACGACCACTCACGATATCCCTCATCCCTCAGACCCCCTCTCCACACGCTGTCCAGCTCCGCCTTCACAACAGGCTGTCGAGCAGGATTCACACGGTAGGGAACCAACTCGAGCTTTGCACTGTCTCCAGCCTCCTTCTACCCCATACATCAGGCCTGGAGAAGCAACAAACATGCGGACAGACTGCCACAGCCTAGTAAACAACTCCTCTTGTCGCTCAGGAACAAGAGGTTGCAACTTATCTCGCAGAACAATATGCCTAGTGCCCTCCCACATCTCCTTCACCATGTGGAGAGGAGCCCTCACCTGATGCCCGAAAACAAGCTCATTCGGACTGAAACCGAGACTCTCTCCAGGTACTTCTCTTGCCGCGAACAAAACATACGGCAGACCAAGGTCCCAATCCTTTCCATTCTCTGCGCAGTAACATCGAAGCATGCTTTTCAGCGTGGCGTGCCACCTCTCCAACACCCCTTGACTCTCCGGGTGATACACAGAAGAGACGACAGTGCTGATGCCATGCTGAATCATAGTTTGTTTGAACAGATTAGATGTAAAACTAGAACCTTGGTCCGATTGCACCTCTTACGGGTAACCATACCGCGAGCAATACAAGAGCAGGTTCCGGACAACAGTTTTCGCCGTGCCATTTCTCATTGGATATGCATCAGGATAACGAGTGGCCACATCCATGATAGTTAATAGAAATTTATTACCGGCACTAGTAGGGGGTAGGGGTCCGACCATATAAATGATGACCTTACTGAAGGGCGGTCCACTGACAAGAATGGGGTGCAACAGGGCTCTCGGAATTGTTTGGTTAGGTTTTCCCACCCTCTGGCACGTATGACACCTTGCTATCCAGGTTACCACCTGCCCCTTCAACCCCGGCCACCAAAACAATTTTTCTAAAGCCACCACCGTTTTTCTCACCCCTAGATGTCCTGCCAGTGGTATGTCATGCGCCAACCTCAGTAGGCTATCCCTGCACTCCCGTGGCACCACCAACTGGTCCACTACTCCGGACCCCTCTTGCCAACTACGTTTAGGGTCTTGAAAACGCCTATAGAGGATGCCTTCTAAATAAAAAAAATCTCCTGGCTGTGCATCGCCGTCCTCGTCGAGCTCTACAGCTCCATTAGCACACATTTGGAGCTCAGGGTCCTCTAGTTGCAACCGACGTATATCTGAGGGTGCCAAGCGATCTAACTGCTCCCGGAGCAATGCATGACCTTCCCCGATACTGGGCTGCTCCCTCTGTCTCTCTCGATGTACATAACGTTGCTGTCGTGGAGACTCGTCATGCCCAGCCTCGTCACTCTCGATGACAGGCCCAGGGGCTACTCCAGAATTAAGTAATGGTGCTAATACTGAATCACCCAGGAGAGCCGCCGAGTCAAAACTCTTAAAACCAACTCCAGCTTTAGCCTCCTCCTGTTGATCGTTCCTCCGCTGGTCTGAAGACGGAGGACTAGGCTGTGACACTTTAGCTGCCCGAGCTCGGGTGACAACACACGCCATGGGTTATGTCTGGCACCGCTCGACCCACTCTTGCTCTTCCCTACTCACGTCGGCCGGCCTCTCGGCAACGACTAAGGGTAGAACCTCAGAAGCGGGCATTGCAAAGTCGTTGCCGAGAAGAAGGTCGACGCCCTCCACTGGCAGTTTCTCCACAATCCCGACATCCAATTCACGTGCCACACCATCCACCTCCAACTCCAACCGCACCAGCGGGTATGACCGAGTTGCATTAATACCCTGCACCACTACCACCCGAGCCGCGTTTATAGGGTAGCCAGTCAAGTTTTTCATCAGAGTCTGGGAAGCACCTGTATCACGCAAGACCTCTACTCCATGCTTGCGCCCCGCCCACATCACGCAACCCCGCCCTCTATGGTCGCAAAAAACATCCTGAGCAGGGTTCGAGCCTCCCAGGTGCTTCTGCATTGGCTGTGCCTCAGCCTCTGACGAACTGCCCCGGGCAAACTCAGATGACTTCGGAGACACACCAATGTTGCAGGCCAAAGACACAGCTGCTGTAGGTGGTTTGCTAGGACAGACTCTTGCAAAGTGCCCCTTTTTATGACAATGATAACACTCCAACTCCCCTTTGGGCTTCCCTTGGTACTGGGAAGGGCCCGGCCCCTTCTTAAATGGGACGGTGCTAGTCTTGTGGTCAGTCTTCGTATCATGGCTCTTGTACTTGTTTGCATAAGGTATATCACGAACTCGGGGGGGTGGGGCGTCACGCCCCTTGTTACCTGCCTCACTACGCTGGGCAGACCCGCACCCACGAATTAGTGATAGCCGGAGGTCAGCCATCTCAGCTGCCTCCTGTAGAGTTTTTGGTTGCTTTTCTTTAAGGTTTAACGTCAGGTCGCCGCCCGTGCATTTGAAAAACTGCTCTAAAAGCACCAACTGTTTAATGTCGTCAAACGTAGTAGCTTTCTCCGACCTCAGCCAATTCCCAAAAGCATCGGACAGCTCTTGGGCATGCTCCAAAAAGGTGCTCTCCCGACCCTTGGTAACACCCCGGAACTTCAACCTGTACGTCTCTGGTTGTAGTTTGTATGCTCTCAGGACAGCCTTCTTGAGTTCCTCATAGATAATACAAGACTCTATAGGCAACGCATCGTAGGCTCTAAGACCCTTGCCTATTAATCTAGAGGATACAAGTGCTGCCCATTTATTCTCTGGCCACTGGTGTTCCTGGCACTTCTTCTCAAAGCGTGCGAAAAATTCTGTAACACCCCTCACATCAAACACCGGAACCAGTTTCAATAAGTGCGAGAGAGACTGCTCATGAACACGGTTACCAGCCCCAAGTCGCTGTCCCGCTGTCTCTACTCGCGACTTCTCTACGTCCATGTCGGCACAGTACCTAGTCGACTCTAAATCAGCTTGGATTTTTGCTAGCTTGGCTCTCTCTTCTATCTTGGCTAATTCTATTTGCTGCTCACCTGCCCTGATAGCCTTTCTCTCTTCGATCTTAGCTAATTCGAGCTGAAGCAATAATTCTGGAGATAACCCTTGAGGAGGTGAAGGTGCTACAATGTTTGAAATTACCGGTGGTCCCCCCAGGGGCAACCCACCCTGCCAGTCACCACCCAACTGCGGAAGCGTACCCGGGGTCGGCAAACTACTGGGATGGCTGGGAGTCGAGTGTAGGGGAAGCATGGCCGAAGGGCTCTGAGCACTCAACCCATCTCGCTCACCAATCACCCTGCCCAGTACACACGTTATCAAGTTATCCTTGGTCATGCTGCTAGTAACCGCATGACCGATAGCTGTGGCCAGGCATTGAAGACCGTACCGATCCATACCCTCCAACCGCTCGGCAGTAACAGGCCATTGCAAAAATATCCTAGCATCCTCCTCACAGTTCACCCGATTAACCCTTTCATCATGCTGCTGTTCCTCAGTTTTGACATTACGTACTGTGTCTCCATTCTCTTCTGACCCGGTATAAGACATGATGCTCACAAAAATTTCTCACCACAATATTCAGAAAAGAAGTACCCCAAACTTTTATGTAGCACTATTCACTTGCCAAAAATTTCTGAAGACTCTCAAGTGCTATACTACTTTGCCAAAAAAAATTAACGTGCCCACTATATTCCTCAATAAAACAAATGACCACAACAATCCTGCAATTATCTCTTAGTTCACATGATCCTGAGCTAGGTCGCCATTTGTTACGATCCAGGTTCTCAAAGACACAGGGCTCTTCAACATTGGACTAGATAATGGCAAAATGCAACAACGGTAACACTAGATCCAACCCCTGCCTTAAACACTGGAAAACAAAACACCATTACCGCCCTGAGTCGTGCCTGGACAACGAGGTATCCTATGACTCTGTAACTGGTGCACACACACTAGGCTGACGCTCGATGAAACAGCCTATTCTCAAACAGTAAAAGATTACTCGATTAGGTTACACAAAGAAAAGATAGTTAACGTGATTAATTAACGTTACGGTAGATACTCAAATAACTGGCGCTCCTGTATTAAAGAAAGTGCAATGCTAGTCCTGCAACATCAACTGGAAACTTCTGAAATAAGTCTGATGCTGGGAAGATGTTCGTAAAGAATCTTGAACAATTATAATGCAGAATACGGGTCACAATAAATACTAGGACATATAGTAATAATAGGCAGTCGAATAATAAAGACTGCGCAAAGGTAGTAATGCTCGACAACTAAAGAAATGCTTCGTGACACAACGCAACAGCCTACTAGGGTTGTGCAACTCAACAACAACCTCGGCTCAAAAGTGCAGTGAATAATAATGTTGCATACATATAGTAATGGGGGCTTATCTCTAACCAGTGTCTGCTCAGTTAATAAAGTCTAGCTGGGGTATCAAGGCAGGGCAACAATAGGTGAGCATGCGGCTCGTAGCCTAACGTTGTCCGAAGGTGGTATAATGAAGATTACGTTATATGACGGGGATGCTCTCTTGATAAATCTAGGTCTCTAGTACCTAGTTCTATCCTGGCGATCCCTCAGAAGTCAACACAAAGAGGCAGCACTATGTTGTGAGGGATAGGCTATGGCCCTCTCACACCACAGCGCTGTGCTCGCAAAGTAAACCCACCCGAAGACAACTTAGGCTCCCACAGTACCTGTCGATGTCGTGCAGGGCTTAGCTAACACTGCACACATCGGAGACAACGACACAGTAACCCTACCCCTAGTCTAGCTTTAGATAACCAAGCAGACTCACTCAACACCTTGCCAGGGAGACATATACCGGTCTACAACCTTCCCGAGAGAGGACACATACGGAAAAGTCCGTCTCTCTAACCTCAATAAAGCATAATACCTCCTTAACCTAATACATGGAAATATCTGAGAGCTTCTCGTACAATCCGACTGGTCGACGGTGAACGTCTATGCTGAAACCAGAAGGGATGTTGAGTTTAATAAAGAGTAGAGAATGAGAAAGGAGAAGTCGAGAGAGAGAAATAGTATGCAAAGTGGCGAGTATGGGGGACAGAATTGCAAAGGGTGTAGGCGATACGCGTGTCAGGCAAGCTCTGAGCTGGTAAAGAACACGAGGCCGCGATGGGAAGGGACTAGTTGACCACCCGGCCGCCAACGCCGTCAGCGCCCAAGCGAGCCGCATCATAGCTCACCCCGCTGCCAGGTGTACTCCCTCACCCTCTCTCGCTCGCCTCCCACACAAGCAGCATTTATATTATAGTGAATATAAAATACAAGGCGCGGTCACAGACCAAAACAAAGACCATTTCTAGACTGTCTGTGGCAACACGACACTAATTAAATAAAGCAGATCATTCTAGGACAACTGTAGCCCATCCCCCCATCCTGGCGAGCGCTAGCGAGCTGCAATGCCCCACGCAACCATTCTGCTAACGCCGGGAGGCGTCACAATATATATATATATATACAGTGACTGGAAATCCACAGAAGAGTACAGAACAAATACCTGACTCTGGAGCCAGCCACTCTTGCAAATTTTTATAATAACTGAAGATCTACGAAAGTAGAGAAATGCATTTTAACACTTTACATAAACATTATTTTAATATGTACACAACAGTCCGGATCTTCTAATACGATATTCGGACATACTTTTTAAACCCTTATTTTGTGCATGCAATATATTTTAGATGCAATTTAATTTTAGCACTAACATTTATTTGTTTAAACTTTGTGCAGTGAACCTACCCTTTTCTACACACCTTTAGTGTGGAAGCATATTCGCATATATTTTTACCACAAGAATCAATATTTTTCATGTTTTATATATATATATATATATATATATATATATATATATATATATATATATGGGGGGGGGAAGAGGAGGGGGGTACAAAATAATAATAATAATGGATACTGGTAATAATATATATATATATAATATATATTATATATATATATATATATATATATATATATAATATTATATATAATATATATATATATATAAATTATATATATATATATATATATAATTTTTTAATTTGTTTCTGTTTCGTATTTGTTTGTATATCCCCCCCCCCCCCCATTACAGATCAGTTACACATCTGAGTAGTCTAGAGCAGCCATGAGTAAGAATCGACCCATCCCGGAGGACCAGCTGGCCTCCGTTCTCGCCACAATCCTGGACATGACGAGTAGCGAGAGTGAAAGCGAGGACGACATGGGGGGGGAGTGATAAAGAGGAGTGGACGGATGAGGATTTTAGCCCTTCTCCACCGCCCAGGGGGAAGAGGAGGAGGACTGTCATCAACGACGACCCTTCAGCACCTCCACCTCCACAAACTCCACAAACTCCACCCGTCCCCCTATGTCGCCGCTCATCAACACCCGTCCCCCTACCTCGCCGCTCAACAACAGCCGTCGCCCTACCTCGCTCATTAACACCTGTCGCCCTACCTCACTCAATACCCATCACCCTACGTCGCTCATCAACTCCCGTCGTCCTACCCCGTACAACCCCACCCGTCTCCCTACCCTGTACATCACTACGCATCGCCCCACCTCATCCATCCCCACCCGTCCTACCCACACCCTTCCTTCCATCAACATCCACTCATCTCTTCACACCACAACCATCGACATCCACTCATCTCTTCACACCACAACCATCAACATCCACTCAATGCTTCACACCACTACCATTCCCTGACCTCAACACATCATCATTCTATTCTTCTCCTGTTTCACGCACCCTGCATGGCGGTCCCTTGTTACCTGAGGTAAAATCACTGGCCAGCAACATCTCAGACAGCCCCCGCATCCTGGCTTCACTCCTGCCGGTGGGTAGTCTAAACACCCCGCCATCACAAGTCCTGTTTGCTCACGTAGCCTCCCCCTCGCTGATCTCCTTGGGTAGCAGCGGGGGCAGCGAGGCGCGCTACATGGCGTTTGTTCCGCCGGAACATCGCCAAATCATGCACGACGAGATTGCTGCGGCAATCGATGAGGAGCTTCCACAAAGGCTTCGTCCTGCCCCACTTCATCCACCCACAGCACCTTCTCCATCACCCTCATCACATCCACCATCAACCCCACGGCCTGACTCCACCACAGCACCTTCTCCATCACCCTCATCACATCCACCATCACCCCCACCCCCTTCGTCTTCCGCAGAAGACGACCCCCCACCCCCTCCCCCTCCCCGCCGAAAATCTGGGGCCGAGGTGGTAGGCCCAGGGGCAGCAGAGGTCACATACGTCGTCCAGGCGGACGACGTGGTGCTCTCCCAGCACGTGCACCTCAACGCCCCCCCACCGTGTATGCTGAGGATCACGAGTGGACTTCAGACCCGTTCACACCCAACGTTGATCCTTTCACTGGAACCCCTGGCTTGCGGGTTCCAGCACCAGTGACACCACTGCAGTACTTCCAGCTCTTCTTTACAAGAGAACTGCTCAGGTTCCTGGTCAGTGAGACCAACGCATATGCCTTATTCGTTAGTTCTCTCTGGACAACATTCAGTGAGGAGGACATGGCCAAATTCCTTGGCCTGTACTTCCTCATGGGTGTGAACAAACTCCCCACTGTGCGTCACTACTGGGCAAATGATGGAGTCCATGATTACCCAACGTTTTGCAAGACCATGCAGGTCTCCAAGTTCCAAGCCTTGCTGAGCAATTTCCACACATTCAACAGCAAGGCAGTCATCAAGCAGACCAAAGACAGGCTAGTGAAGATCCGCACGGTGAGAATTCTATTTCATAAGATAATTATTGAAAGTGTTACTTAAAGTTACTTAAAGTTTAAACATAACGAGTGTAAACGAGTGGCACTCCCCCCCCCCCATACCGCCACAAACCGCGTAACAAACACCTCCTTGTCCTCCAAGCCCCCCCCCCCCCCTCTCTCTGTCTCTTCTCTCAAATGTGGTGAAAATTCGAACCTGAGCAGTGTTGAATCAAGTTGATAGGTAAAATATGAAAATTATAATAGATACTATATATACTGTAGGTAGCCTGGAAAGTTCGTTATTTTCCTAGAGTGCCGTATTTTCCGCTAAACAGTCGACCAAAAACGGGAAAAGTGGTTAGGGCAGTGAGAATTCTGTTTCATAAGATAATTATTGAAAGTGTTACTTAAAGTTACTTAAAGTTTAAACATAACGAGGGTAAACGAGTGGCGCTCCCCCCCCCACACTCCCACAAACCGCGTAACAAACACCTTCTTGTCCTCCAAGCCCCCCCCCCCCCTCTCTCTCTCTCTCCCCCATGTAAGGGCGGGTGGAAAAACAAAAACAAAAACAAAAAACAAACAAAAATGTTTACCAGAGACAACTGTACGAGTTGTAAGATGAATATACACATCCATGAAGGCACCGCATGTCGGATATGCAAGCAACCATATCACTGGATTTGCATAGGATTGACACCAATAAATGAGGCGTACAATACAAGAGGGAAGAACCTCCATTTCTGCGATAGTTGTTTCGATATCACATGGCAAGTCATACAGACTGTAGAAAATACAGAAGTACAAGATAGACGGAAATATAGCCAAGACATAGCTACCTTTCACAGAAAATGGGGAACTATTGGGGCCTCAGGGCCCATACAAATATCACAACCCACACACGCACACCTTCCCATGATAATGCCCACATTGCCTCCTGCACATCAACACACATCGCCTGCCGAACAACAACCTTTCGCACCCTACATATACACAAACCCTGTCGCACATCTCCCCACACCTCCCCAGACCCAGAAAACACCCACATTAATCCCATCTATGGCCATTGACCACCCTACTTCTGTTGATCAAATAAAATTACAGGATGAACGTAGGATGCAACAAGCCCCCATATCATGCTCCCCTTCCACATCGTCTCCCCCCTCACCCCTGCCACCTGCCCACCTACAACCGACCCGTAACTCCACCCCCCTGCAGGCCTCACCCACCCATACACCAAGCCCACTATCACCCACAACCACACTTAGCTCACCACATAACCCCTTGCAGCCCCAGCCACACCTACTGGGGTTGTCTACACCAGTGTGCAGATATTATCTGGAAAGAAGGTGCTACTTTGGTCAAAAGGGCGAATATAATGGGAATTCATGTAGATTTGCTCATCCCAAAATTTGCAACAACATAACCAGTCATGGAAAATGTAGATTTGGTAAAACCTGCAAATACCACCACCCATCCCTTTGCAAGACATCACTTGAGAACAAGACCTGCTACAATATGAAATGCCCAGCTTTTCATATTAAAGGGACTTGGAGATATGCTAGACCTAACACGAATGGTAGCCCAAAAAACTCTCTAGCTATGCGAGGATGAGACAGAGGAAAAAGGCAAGGAGGGAAAGGGCAGATGAAGATGAAGAGACTGGGGGAGATGGAAGAGCACATAGAACACCTCGAGCACCTCCTGGCCTCCCAAGAGTGGCCAATACATCCCGAAGACTATTAGGTACACATAGTACTCCAAACAATCCCTCCCCAATCTTGTTTGCAAATATCCAAGGCCTAAAAAATAGAACCACAAACAAAGTACCATTTATTAGGGGCCTGCTAGAAGAAGGAAACGCTATATTTGCGGCTCTCACAGAAACTCACATTAAAGATCAGGAAGATAGTGAGGTATGGATTCCTGGTTACAACCTACATAGGGCGGACAGAACGCATAGATCACATGGAGGTGTAGCCTTGTACATACATGACTCACTGATATGTACTGAATTCCTAAATAACAGTAATGAAGTGGTGGAAATACTTGGAGTTAAAATAGAATCCCTAAATTTAGCAGTTATTGTTACATACAGGCCTCCAGACTCATCCCGAGAAGAATTCAAAACCCAGCTCAACAAAATAAAATCAGAAGTGGAAACCCTGGGGAACCCAACACCAAATATTATATGGCTAGGAGGCTTTAACCCTTAATTAGCGGCTCACCACATAAGTCGTATTTAATAAAGCTGGACTATGTGGCGGCGCTCAACATAGGTCGAGTGGCAATTTCAGCACGTAATGTTGCTGAGAGAGAGAGAGACAAGTGGTGGCAGGAGACTAGCGAGCGTATGACTGCTCCAGACCACCGCGGCGAACCTACTGACACGAATCTCAGCTCCCTCCTCCCTCTCTCACTCGCTACATACTGAATTATATGGGGAAAGTACTGAATTACATGCTTTTTGCACTCGCGTTGCACGGTTATTGCAAGAAAACTAGCCATCATAAAAGGATCGTTATGGTGTCATTCGAAAGCTCTGTTTATGCCCTTTCAGGGATAGGTACTTGTTTTACGTTCTGGGTCTTATTTAGGCATGAAAATGATCACGTAAACAGCCCTATTTTGGCTAAAAACACCCCGCTGGGCGGTACATATAAATAAACCGCATAGGCCGCTCGTAAGGTGTTAACCTACCAAACATTAAATGGAGACAACTAGAAAACCAGTTAGTGGCAAATAACACCGAAGAAGCAAATACTAATACGAGAGAGCTTTTTGAACTTTGTGATTTTTTTAGTCTTACCCAACATATTGCTGAACCCACACGGGAAAACAATATCTTAGACCTGGTCTTCACTAACAACGACTCTCTAGTACACAGCATTAACATATCGGACACAACATACTCAGATCATAAATTAATTGAGATCAAAACAACCTCAGAATCGAGAACAAAAACCGGCCCCTTCAGTAAATTTAACCTCAATAACAAAAACATTAGGTGGGAAGAGGTAAATCAAGAAATGGAGGAAATAGACTGGGAAGATTTAATGGATAACCTGACACCAGCAGAATGTCTAGTCTTAACAACAGAAACCATGACCCAAATCTGTAGCCACCATATACCTGCAAGACAAACAAAACGAAGAAGCAAACAAGATCGGGAAAGGAGGAGGCTGTACAGAAGAAAATTACTCACACAAAGACGCACACATCAAAATCTACAGGATAGGCAAAAGGTCGAAATAGATAGAGAAATTGTGGAAATTGAACAAAGGCTAAGAATATCATATGAACTACAACATATGGAAGAGGAGAGGAAAGCTATTGCAAGTATAAAGGAAAATTCCAAATACTTCTTTTCATACGCCAAACAAAAGGCTAAAACAACATCAAACATCGGCCCACTGAGCAAAGGGGACGGCTCTTTCACAGGGGACAAAAAGGAAATGAGCGAACTCTTAAGCAGGCAGTATGAAATGGCATTCAGTGAGCCTGATGAAACAAAAGTCATCAGAGACCAAAATATATTTTTCATGGAAACATCCCCCACGGAAACCCCTCAGATGCTGGATATTGATTTCGGTCCAAAAGACATAGAAGAGGCCATTTCCAACATGCCATCCCCCTCGGCACCAGGCCCGGACTCATGGAATTCGATCCTAATGAAAAAATGTAAGGAAAATCTCTCAAAACCCCTGGCTATAATGTGGAGAAGGAGTCTAGACACTGGTGACATACCAGATAGTTTGAAAAACGCAATAATTGCCCCACTGCATAAAGGAGGGAGTAAAGCACTACCAAAAAACTACCGCCCGGTAGCTCTAACCTCTCACATCATTAAAGTTTTCGAGCGAGTCCTGCGAAGCAAAATTTCAACATTCATGGAGGCAAATGAACTACACAACACCGGTCAACATGGGTTCAGAGCGGGAAGATCATGTCTCTCACAACTTTTGGAACACTATGACAAAATTCTTAAAGAGCTAGAAGAAAAGAAAAACGTGGATGTCATTTACACCGATTTTGCTAAGGCATTTGATAAATGTGACCATGGTATAATAGCCCACAAACTGAAAGCAAAAGGTATAACTGGGAAACTCGGACGGTGGATATACAATTTCCTCGTAAACCGAAAACAATCGGTAGCAGTAAACCAAGTCACTTCTCAGCCTTCGGATGTCAAAAGCTCAGTGCCCCAAGGAACAGTGCTAGCGCCCCTTCTGTTCCTCATACTAATTTGCGACATAGATACCAACACCAGACACAGTACGGTGTCGTCTTTTGCTGATGACACAAAATTAAGCAAGATAGTAAACACACAAGAGGACACGGGCCGACTGCAGGAAGACATGAATGTAGTGTTCCAGTGGACCAGGGAAAACAACATGCAATTCAATGAGGAAAAATTCCAATTAATACGGTACGGAGATAATAATGGTGTTAAAGAAATTACAAACTACTTAACAGAATCTAACCACATAATAGAACGGAAAGACAGTGTGAAAGACCTTGGGGTATTAATGTCTGAAAATATGGGTTTCAAAGTACATAACCAGGTCAAAGTGGCGGCTGCGAACCGTCTAACGGGTTGGATTCTGCGTACTTTTAAAACACGCGGTGAATTGCCTATGATAACGCTCTTCAAATCTCTAGTGCTACCGCGGCTTGAATACTGTAGCCTATTAACATCCCCATACAAAGCAGGTGAAATAAATGACGTAGAGAGTGTACAAAGAAATTTCACTTCGCATATAAGTTCGATAAAACATCTACACTATTGGGAGCGTTTAAGAGCACTGAATCTGTACTCACTGGAACGTAGAAGAGAACGTTACCTAATAATATACACATGGAAAATCGCAGAGGGTTTAGTACCAAACCTACATACTCCGATAGTCATGAAATTCAGTGATAGGAGAGGCTGGGAATGCGAAATCCCCCGGATGAATAACAGGGGTGCTATGGGCTCTCTGCGAGAGGGCTGGTTATCACACAGAGGCCCACGTCTCATCAACAAACTCCCACGGTGAGTAAGAGACATGAGGGACATCTCGTTAGACAACTTCAAGAGAGCCCTAGATGTCGAACTGCAAAAAGTGCCAGACGAGCCCATCCTCGCAAGGGAGCGAGCTGTCGCTTCAAACAGTCTACTGCACCAAATCACCACCCATAACGAGGGGCGTCGCGCTCCTTGGTGCCGCTAGAGGAGCGGCGAACACATCCAAAGGTATCCAAAGGTAAGGTAAGGTGATGCGCTACCTGCTTGCTGGCTTCAAGCTTGCCTACGTCCCGGAGAGGAAGGTGTCCATCGACGAAGGATGCCTTGGGTGGAAGGGTCGCCTTTCATTCAGGTGCTACAACCCGATGAAGCCTCAGAAGTACGCCATCAAGCTGTACATCCTGGCAGAGTCCACGACTGGTTTCGTGTATGACTTTCAAGTCTACACTGGTATTGGTCAAACTCTCCAGAAAACGGTTGAGGGTTTAACGGAGTCCCTGCAAGGCCTGGGTTACATGTTGTTCATGGACAACTTTTACAACTCAGTTGACCTGTGCCAGCACATGCTCACACACCACCAGATCTATGTGTGTGGCACCCTGAGGCTTGCACGAGGGGCTCCGAAGCGGTTGCGCGACATTGCCCATGCAGCAACACTGGAAGACGATGCAATAGAGGCAATGAACAATGGCACAACCCTAGTTATGCTTTGGAAAGACAAACGGATTGTCAACATGGTTTTCACCTTCCACGACCAGAGCACCATACCAAAGCAGTCCTTTGTCAAAAAGAAGGTACAAGGCAGGTGGCAGCGGAGTCGCAAGAATATCATTAAACCCGTTTGTGTTGACGACTACAACCGCCACATGGGTGGGGTGGATCATTTCGATCAGATGATCCAGTACCACCCCATCCAGCGAAGGACGGTCAAATGGACGAAGAAGATCGAATTCTTCTTCATCCAAATGGCCCTCTTCAATGCCTTCGTACTCTTCAAGAAGTGCAACCCCCGCAGGAAGATGACTATGCTGGCGTTCCAGGAAAGCGTAGTCCGTTCCTTGTTGTTCTTCAACCCTGCAGAGTGGCCTTTGTCGGGGAGACGCATCCGGCGTGCAGAGGATTTCCGGAAGGTTGGTATGAGCCATGAACCCGTCTCAGGCGAGGCAGGTGGCGTCGGCAATCCTCCGGAAGCTCAGCTGGGTCGCCCCCACCGGACGACAATCCAGACTCCCCAGCCGCTCCTGCTGATGATCCTGGCACTCCTCCTGGTGCTCCTGCTGCTGGTGGAGACGTTGGGGGAGCACTGCTTCATGACCCCCCCCCCCCCCTCACCAGGTCCAGAAGCTGCTGCTGCTACTGTTGCCGTCGGGGGAGCACTCGCTGAGAATGCACCCCAGGCGGCACCAGTATCGGACGATGCTGCTGATGCTGAGGAGCAAGTGGATTTCCTACCACTTGACCCTCCCGCACCAGTAGTACCGGGTGCAGCTGCTGCTGCTGGTGGCGCTCGGGAAGCACCCGTCATGGATGCCAACCGGGGTCCACTAGTAATGGACGTCCAAGCTAGGGCTCAGGCACCAAGAGGACGTCGGAAAGGTCCTCTTCGAGGAAAGGGTTCCAAGCCCCGTTCTGTTGTACTGGACCATGACCGGTACAACAGGAACTTGGAACACGTTCTCGAGAAGATCCCCGGCAGCAAGCGACGGCGGTGCCATCTGTGTTACACGAACGGCCAAAGTCGCAAGGACACAAGCTTTCGATGCAAGTCTTGTCTCGTTTGCCTCTGCATCGATGTCAACGATTGCTTCAATCAGTTCCATCGACTTGATGCAGATGTCCTATAGCCAGGATCTTTGCACGATGCATTCATTCATTTATGCATTCTGCTATTCACTTTTATTATTCCTTTCCAATCACTATCACCCATTCATTCATTCAGTCTTTATGCATTCTTCCATTCACCTTCATCGCCCTTTCATTCATTCATTCAATCATTCAATAATTCATTCATTCATTCATTCAATCATCACTTCAGAGGTTCATTCATCCACCTTCATTCACCCATCATCATAATAAAAAAAAAAAAAAAAAATCTTGCACTACAGTGGATATAGGCCTCCTGGGGAAACCACTCTAAAAAAATAACGAGTCAAGTGCAATATATATATATATATATACAGTATATATATATATATATATATACAGTATAGGCTATATATAAATACACACATTCACACATTGTTTTTACCATTATTTTTTTTGACACCTTATATATATATATATATATATATATATATATATATATATATATATATATATATATATATATATATATATATATATATAAATATATCCACACACATACATTACCATTACCATTTACCATTCTTTATATTTTGTTTGACACCTTGTATATATATATATATATATATATATATATATATATATATATGCATTACTTTGTTTTATTTACATGTACAATAGAATTATTTCTAAATTTATTACCTGAAGATAACCTGGCTTTCTTGTTTTGTTTTTTCAGTGTCAACCCAGGAGCCATTTCCCTTCTCGTTGGAAAGGGTTGTGGCCCTACCAGGTAAGTAAAATTGACAACCTTCATGACTGACATGTCTTCTATGAACATTATACAATTATTGGCAAGGAAAATTATATAAAAGTGTTGTATATTGTGGCAAAGATATACAACTGTATAAACATTCTCATATATTTTCATAACAATAACAATGCATGGAAACAATTGCACATAGCTCACGAACCAATTACGCTATATTATTTTGGTTTTCACCATTAGAAAGAGCACAATTTTACGATTCCGGTGATATATACAGTTATATACATATCCGAGCAAATAACACAACGACGAAGTGGGGAACAGCTCGGAACCCGGCTAGCGTCGGCGGAACAGAGACGGGTGAATCGTAAATATTCGCATTTTGGCTCTTCATTTCAAATATTCATAGCGCAAAAAGTATTTGTCGTAGGAACTTCTATATTTTTTGTTATACTCATCAGCATTATTTTCCGTATTCATACAGCCTAAATTTAAAATCATACACTTCGTAGCAACGAAATAAATCGAAAATATTATAAACCATATCAATCAAAATCATATTTTGTTTTTCGGTCACTGCTTGAGAAATATTGAAGATAAACAATTTCTGTTTTCAGATTTGGAAAGAGCAGAACAAATACTATTATTTGAGCAAAACAAAATATATGGTCATCACTCACAATTTAGAGATAAGACGGTGTGAAGACAATTGCATGGGAAATAATTATATTCCGGACCCATTTACACTTTCATATTTCGATTTATTTACATTTTTTTTTTTTTTATCATGTACTATAAATATTCCTCTTTCCATTGACATATGATACATCACAATAAACAGCATTCTGGTGGATGGAAATAGAGAAATATGTAAGGCTTCGACAACACTCATGAGCCAAATTCAATACTGAAAAGCTATGTCAACCGCCTCCTCGGACTTATTGGAACATAATATGTCGCAAGGAGTTAATTGTTTGACCATAGGGTCCGTTAATAGGGCTCTTCTTAGCACACCATAATCGGCTTTTCTAAAGGCAGGTATTAATGTCGTCTTCTCTCTGGTAATACAGAATTGTGGTCGCTATTTCCTAGGTGGTCCCCAATCTCTACATTATTTATCGTATGTTCATTGTTACTGAAAACTAAATCAAGAATATTATTACCTCTAGTCGGCGTATCTATGAATTGAAATAAAAATATATCTTGTACTACCTCAATAAACTCTTCTGAATCAGAGTCGCCTATTTGATGCTACCAGTCTATATTTGGAAAATTAAAATCCCCCATAATGCACACATTGCTAAACCTTGATGCCATTTTAATTTCCTCCCATAATGATGTACCGTCATATCTACTCATATTTTGAGGTCTATACATAACTCCAATAACTATGGTCCCATGTTATACGAACCTTTCACTCATATTTAGACAACTCATACCTCAATTCATACTTGTGACACGACTTTTGTATATGCCTGTACAAGGAGCTGTTAGCTGTGGTCCAGAGGCAAGACCACAGGTGTCCTTATCAATAGCTAAGGTAAACATGCTGATTAATCATTTCGTTCCTATATTATCGACTTGCTAACCTAAACACCAGGAAACCCCTGGACTGGAGTTATGCACGATTATTCACTCGTCATGTATTATTATTCACTCGTCATTCAGGATTATTCACGCTTTCATGATTGGTTATGCATTCTCGGAAGGCGAGGTGCGGTTGAACCTAGGCATGACACCGATCACACGAGAGAACTCGACAGACACGAGTCGAGGGCGGAGGTCCACTCACCACGCTCTCACACACCCCTTTCACCATTCTCACCACTTCATCATTTCACACCTGATTTGATTCCTGACTGTGTTCCTGCATACTTATACAACAAATAAAGGAAAGGCTGATCGCATGGGTTGATTGATTCCAGACTCCTAATATGTCTATAAACTATTAGTGGTGGCAGTTTTCTACAAACATTATTTTTAAAGACTGGAACGATCTACCCCACTCAGTCCGTGAAAAGAGAACACTGTATTTCTTCAGACGTAGCCTGAAAGAACACCTGAACCGGACAGCTGCGAGAAGGGAGCACCAAGCTTATGTCTACTACTAAATACGACATAAGAGATAGACAAACCAAACTGAAATGATTACTGATTACGGATTACTGATATTTACTATAGGATGTAAGGTATCTTAAAATAACCCCCTAGAAATACTTTCTCTAAAGTATCTATTTCTTTATCCTCCCCATTTCCCCAGCTAACCTAATCCCACAAGGACCCCAATGGAAATACGCCTAATGGCCTTATTGGGCTATCCTTAGTTGGAATTATGCAAGGCTGGTACATGTCATATATATTTGTAACATACTATGTGGTACCAACTCTGTAAATTGCTAACTGAATAAATATTATTATTAATATTATTATTATTATTCATCACAGAGAGGCCTACTGAAGATCCACATCAACACAGTGTCATCGGAGTAAAGAACCTCACATGTCTGGCAGCGGATGGTCTCTTTCTAAAACAACTGCTTAGACAAGAGCACCTACACCACACTTCCTTCTCACTCTCCACTTCTTCCAATTAACCAAAATCGACTCTTCAATCAACCGGACGATCGACCTTCAATCAACCGGCGGCGTTGTGAGCGCGCCACACCCCGTTCATCGGCACCACACCCGACCCACAAACCACACCCGCAACTCCACACCTGCGCCCGCACCCACCCGTTCCTGTACCAGAGGTGTGTTGTCATCACCCCTTCACCTTCAGTCATAACAACATCGGGTGAGACACAACACTGCAGTTTCTTTTCATAATCTCTATGACTTTCCTTTTCTATACTTTGAAAGGAGGTCTACTTTCTGTAAACTCCCTATTACTAATTTTGCAAACTTTTGTTCGAGACCTACCCGGTGAATTATAAAAAGCCAATATATATGTGCAAGTGCTAATTATGTGTTACATTGATGTGCATATCGAAATTCACTAATATATGATGTGTTTATTATGCGAGGTGCCTCTCATTTATATTTCATTGTTTTTTCTAACTCATGAACAATTTGCGAAATATCTTCAGTACTTCTCCCCTACCTCATTTTGAGGCCGATCTTACAGCTCAGGACGATAACTCAGGCGGTACAGAAATAAATAATTCAGTTTCCAGTACTTCAAATGTTCTCCCTGTTGTTAATGCTAATTGTGACGATGTTTCGATACCTTCCGATCATGTTAGGTCAACACAGCCACCTATTTTAAATTATATTCATCACAGAGAACTTCGTTCTGGTAACCGTCACCTTACATTGCCAGACCCCACACCTGCGTTTTCCCATTCCCCTCCCGCCAACCCCATTAACCTACCTTCAAACATGGCACAAAACTTAAATTTACATGTTGTTCACGGTCAGGCGCAAAAGGTATTTACAGGCCTAGATGATAATAGATTGATTTTTGCGGTATTTAGTGATATCGAGTCTGAGATCGCCGCTCGAAAGGTAACAGATAACAGAGGTAAAATCGATATATTTCGCTCTAAATTTGATAAGGGTAGAACTCCAGCCGGTAATTTATTAGCTTGTGACGAGTTGCTAGAATGCACGACTTTGATAAGTCGTGCAAAGACGAGTTTTTGGAGAAATTTGCACGAAACTCAAGAGGTGACTTTGCTCTGATTCATGATTTTGCTAACTCAATCCAACATATAAGTAAGGGCAAATCTGTTGATACTCTATTGGCAGATTGTTCCGTAATGGCGAATACAATGAGCAACGGTTTAAAAGGTAACTCTTGGTTTACAGATGACAAGATTTCGTTGAAACAGTTTAGTAAACTCCTCTCATATACCCTGCTGGTTTCAGCGTTGCCAGAAAATGTACAGCCTATTGCTCGTAGGGTTGCATTTGCTCCAACTGACAGTTTGACTAAATTCACGAAGTCTCTGCAACAGGCTTGTGACAATGACGGCATCACTACAAATCAAATACAATTCACTGTTGCTCAAATAAAACCCACTAATGCTAAAATGCTCAGGTTCCCAAACCTTCCCCAAAAACAGCTCAGTTCTCCAAATCCTCCCCACAGACACCCCAGCTCCCTAAATCTAAACAATACGCCCCGGCTACTCTCTCACACCACCCTCACACACCTCCCGTTTCTCAGTATCCCTCTGGTTCCCATCATGGAAATTACGCTTATGTGTCACGTTCGTACGTTCACGGAAACATTCCACATTCTCCCACTCATTTGCAGGCCAAACCTAATTCTCAAACTTGGACCACCGACTTGTGTTACTACTGTGGTTATGCAGGCCATAAGGTCTCTAATTGCCATATCAAACAGAAAGAAAGTAATGAATTTTCGACAGGACGTTCGCCATACTGTCGGAAGTGCAAAGAAAGGACACATTGGACCAGCCAATGTGAGGTAGTCGCGGCAGTCGTAGCGAACCACAAATCATTCAGACACACTGCTAAACACTCGAGAAACATGGCGCGCGGCTCTCAACTCGCTATAACATAAATATAAGTGTCACGTTCGTTCGTTCACGGAAACATTCCACATTCTCCCACTCATTTACAGGCCAAACCTAATTCTCAAACTGGGACCACCGACTTGTGTTACTACTGTGGTTATGCAGGCCATAAGGTTTCTAATTGCCATATCAAACAGAAGGAAAGTCATGAATTTTCGACAATTTACCTAATTACCCCTTTGATGTAGTTGGAATTGATCTACTCAAGCTACCCCTCACAAATACTGCTAATCAATATGTACTGGTTATAGTTGATCACTTTTCAAGATATGTGATTCTTTCAGTTTTGCAAGATAAAGAAGCGAAATCTATTACACAAGCACTCTTACGAGATTTAATTTGTAAACTTGACTGCCCAAACACTATAATTAGTGATAATGGCACAGAATTTTGTAATTCTGATATGGAAGACATTTGTAGAGAATATAATATTAATCACGAGACAATTTGCCCCCATTCACCACACAGTAATGGCTTAGTTGAACGTGCTAATCAGTCCTTAATTAGTGCCCTACGCTGTTTGTTACACGAACGTGATACCGGTACTTGGGATAACTTTATTCATTACGCAGAAGCCACACTTAATTCATCTATTAATACTTCCATTGCTGACTCTCCACATTTCATTGTTTTTGGCAGAGATAAGAAACTACCTTTTACTAATTTACAGAAAGCCAATACTCCTGTGTATAATTCGGATAATTATTTGTTATATCATTTGAATAATTTTCGTACTATTTACAAGAATCTTCGAAATAACCTCACTCACTCTAAGGAAGAAATGACCACCATAGCTAACAAAAATAAATCTAATCCGAATATCAATATTGGAGATATTGTTTTTCTGCGAGATTTTTACGCTAAAGATAAATTGCAACCAGTCTTTGATGGTCCCTACAGAGTTTTGACAGTTAAAGGAAATAGAACAACAATTAAACATTTAGATGTAGGTAATGAGAAATGAGCACATGTTGATCATTTGAAGAAAATTTGGCGTACTCTACCCGGATACGAAAACACGAATTTCGAGGAAACACTAATGAAACCGAAAAAGATAAAGAAAAAGAAAAACGAACAGAAAACCCCCCCTAATGACAGATATGACCTTCGGTCACGCGCCATTGCTGCCGTGTCATCTTTGAAGGGTGATTTTGTAGCCCAGTGGTGGTTAGACAATCTAGATATTAAGGTAGATACGTTCTACATGTAAATAAACTCTGATTCTCACGATTGATGGAGCGGTAGATCATGCCGGCTCGTCCACAGTTCAGTCTCTCTATCACTCTTGACCAATCAGAGCTTCTAGAATTTAACTTCAAATAATTAATAATTTTATTTATATACTCTAGTTTTAGTAGTACATAAAAAAAAAAAAAAAATCTTACTCTCATTACATCCCCCAGGAAGGGTTGTGTTATTGGATTCGTGGTCCGCGTCTTGCTTCTATGCTGCGTTACATTCTTACTGGAGCGCCAATGCGCCACCGCCGCTAACATTGACAAGGACGACCCTGCCTCCTTCATCCGCCCAGGTTTAGTTATTAGGCCTAATGGGTAGAGTTGTCTTAGTCACGGATTTAATTGGAACTCATGTCGATAGATCTCAACTCAATCAACTTAAATGGGCATGTGAAAGCATTTCTCAAGATATAGATTCCACACAGTTACTTTTGAAGAACTTAGAATCAGGTTTGAAAAAGGTTCATGATCAACATAGGAATTTCTTTAAATTACTTATTTGGAAATTACATGTGGTAATCCATGAGGTCGATCATATTGCTCTTAACGTTAATCCAGATGATTTTGAACCTAAGAAACGTAAGAAACGCGGTCTACTAAATATTGGTGGTAAACTCCTTGATGGATTATTTGGCTTGGCTACCGAAGGCGATTTGAAGATTTTGGATGGCCGCATTGAACACTTAGCTGAAGCATTAGATAGTCAGAATCGTATGTTGACCAACGAGAATTTAAATTTACAAAAGATTGTAAATAATGTGCACGACATGGGTAATGTTATTGTAGACGTTCAGAATTTGATTTATGCTTTCCAAGGTAATTTTTCATTTCCCGAGGAATTAGTTGTTGTTTCTGGGAAGATTGATAATTTGAAAATTATGTCTACACTCTTGGAGAAACAATTTCAATTATTCATGCATGCAATGACTCACGCTGAGCACGGTCAAGTAACGTCAGATTTACTTTCCATGAACGACTTATACACTTTAGTCAAAACAGCTGAACATGAGTACGGATTGCACCCCCTCTTTGGAAAGGATAATTTAGATTTATACTATCCATTTCTTGAGGTACACATTAATGCTGGTGATTTTTTTATTTTAATTCCATTTGCATCTGATGTGATTTTGACTAGACAAGACATTATCCCTCTCCCCACCATTATCCAAGGCGAACTTCTTGAGATTAATTTCCCTTCAGACAATTTGTTATTTTCTACAGGTAAATACCCTGATGAATATCTGGCTTTAGTAGACACTTCGGTCTTTGAGAAACATTGTCACACTATCTTAGAGGTAATTACTACCTGTCCTGCTCAATTAATCCAATTACTCCCCCTGAATTATGATGATTGTAGTCGTGCTATTAAGAAAAATTTACATATTATTGTCAATTCACTCCTGCTCCTCAGAAAAATTTCTTCCATGCACACATTTTGGATACTCATTTTCTTTATTTTGTGAAAGCAACTACTCTCCTTGTGACTTGTCCCGATCGCTCACCTTTCCACAGACACGCAGTAGGTTTGATTTACATAAAGGATTCATGCATGATTGTCTGTCCTTTCCTCACTATTTACCCTTCCACATTTCACCTGAGTTCAATTTCTATTGACAGTCGTCTTTTTGCTGAAATTCCTCCCTCTGTTAACATTTCTGGACATTTTTCGTTTCCTAAGGTTGTTTCACATACCATCAACACTTTGAATCTAATTAACTCATCTTTGGACTCTCTGTCTTTCACTCACTTTGTCAAGCCTTACTATGTATACCCTCCCATTGGTCTACTCATGATTCTTTTGATTATTGCTATTATCTTATGTTATTGCTCAAACTCTCGCCTAGCATCACGTATTAGTGAACTTGAACATTTCGTGAAAGCACTAACATGATAAATGAGGAAAACTAGTTACATATGCACAAGAAAATGTAATTTTGGCATAATCAGACTTAGAAAATATAGTCTATATATTTAGCACAATCAGACTTAGAAAATATAGTCTATATATTTAGCACAATCAGACTTAGGAAATATAGTCTATATATTTGACACAATCAGACTTAGAAAATATAGTCTATATTTTAGAAAAGAATGACATTGCACTATCCTAGAAAATACATACTATAAACATTGATTTGTTAATGTGGAAAGTTTCCTAATCTGAAGATTGAACTTTATATATTTGGTACTTTCTAAATTTTCAATTACTTAATGTTGTATTATATAGGACTATGTACTTGTTTATATTATTATTATTTTTGTAATAGAATAATTACTCTTACTTTTACAATTGTATATGTATATATATCTTTATGTATGTACCATTTTCATCACATCTCATCTATTTTATTATAGCAAATCTACAAAACCTCAGCCTTTATAATCTTTTGTTAGACTTAAGCATTTATTTTGTTTTTATTTCTCTTTCACTTATTTCACTTTTTATTATAATTTTAGGGCTCCATTTGCAGTTTTGTTTTGCAGTGGGAGCAAAACTCTCGTAGTGGGGGCGTGTTATACGAACCTTTCACTCATATTTAGACTACTCATAACTCAATTCATACTTGTGACACGACTTTTGTATATGCCTGTACAAGGAGCTGTTAGCTGTGGTCCAGAGGCAAGACCATAGGTGTCCTTATCAATAGCTAAGGTAAACATGCTGATTAATCATTTCGTTCCTATATTAACGACTTGCTAACCTAAACACCAGGAAACCCCTGGACTGGAGTTATGCACGATTATTCACTCGTCATATATTATTATTCACTCGTCATTCAGGATTATTCACGCTTTCATGATTGGTTATGCATTCTCGGAAGGCAAGGTGCGGTTGAACCTAGGCATGACGGCGATCACACGAGAGAACTCGACAGACACGAGTCGAGGGCGGAGGTCCACTCACCACGCTCTCACACACCCCTTTCACCATTCTCACCACTTCATCATTTCACACCTGATTTTATTCCTGACTGTGTTCCTGCATACTTATACAACAAATAAAGGAAAGGCTGATCGCATGGGTTGATTGATTCCAGACTCCTAATATGTCTATAAACTATTAGTGGTGGCAGTTTTCTACAAACATTATTCATCACAGAGAGGCCTACTGAAGATCCACATCAACACGGTGTCATCGGAGTAAAGAACCTCACACCCACTACCTTCGTTAACCTCTACCCAAACACTTTCATTAACATTATTTAGTCTAATACTTGTTTTATTACAGCTTTTTAATGTACTCCTGACAAACACTGCTATACCAGTGTTATACCTACTTGTTCGGTCATATTTAAACAAACTATATCGCGTTATATAAAATTCTGCTAAAAAATGCCTGGATTCTGTATTAATCCACGTTTCGGTTAGCGCTATAATGTCTATATTTTCTTTGCTAACAAGTGTTCTAAGTTCGTTCATTTTGTTACATAGACTCCTACAGTTTGTGTAATATACTTTCAATGTACTTCTTTTATTTATACCTAATTTACCTTTATTTCCAACTAAATTTTCATCTTCCGTTGCACCATCACTACCATCATTATCAATATAGTCATCATTTTTAGCATGAGACTGAATATCCTTATCGCTTTCGGCTGACGCTAAACATTTTCCATTTAACCTCTCTTTTACACTCTCAGTATTTCTCTTCAAAACCCCCGCAACCACCCTATCTAAAGAACTAGCTAATGTGGAAACCCCTAATCATGAAAGATGAACCACATCTCTTGCGCACATTCCATCTTTCCCATAGAAACGATCCCAGTTATCAATGAATGGTATTGCTTTTTCCTTGCAACACTTCTCCAACCGGCAATTGATACTAATCGCCCTGGATGTCCATTCCTTGGGAACTCCTCTTCTGGGTAGGATACAATGTACTACAGGGATCCCTCTCTTCCTCCTAACCTTATCTAACACATCCCAATTCTGCTGCAGCAGTTCCTCACTTATACCCTTACCAACATCGTAACTCCCGGCACTGAGATAGATAATGGGGTTATCTCCACTATCTTCCAAGATGTGGTCCATCTTCTCTAAAACTCTCCCAACTCCATGGCCAGGCAGACACACAACCTTCATAAGTTTTGTGCGGGTAGCCCTAACTAAATGTCTTACCATAGAGTTGCCCACAATCGACACAGACTTACCTAATAAATAATAAACTGTCCTTTCCCTAATAGTACTATCGATATTTAAATAACTTATAATTGTTGTTATTCATAACTAATATGATTTTGTAAACTTTGCACGAAAGTAAATGATTTTTTAGCTAGAGCTAGGTTACTATACAGAACCTTAGTAGACAGAGGTTTTGATGCAAGTAAATTGTTGCATAAATGTAATATTTGTAAAGTTAATTATTGTGACTGTATTACAGAAATGGATATAAGAACATAAGAAAATGGGAGTCTGCAGAAAGCCGATCGGCCCACACAAGGCAGATCCCTGTCACACCCAACCCCAATTATAGATCCAACTCACTAATGCCTTGAGGACTGACCTCACCAAAACGGTCAGAGATCAACACAAGATTACGGGAGTCTGCAGAGCGCTGATTGGCCCACACCCGGCAGATCCCCCCTCATACCCAACCCATCTCATCCATATGCCTATCTAATTTTATCTTAAAGCTCCCTATCGTTCTCGATCCTACCATATCACTCGGTAGCCTATTCCACATGTCTACAACTCTGTTACCAAACCAATATTTGCCTATATCTTTTCTGAAACTAAATTGATCTAATTTGAAGCCATTTGTTCGAGTTCTTTCGCTATCACTGAGCTTCAGTACATTTTTCATGTCCCCTTTATTAATCCCACTAACCCATTTGAACATTTCTATCATATCCCCTCTAACTCTGCGTCTTTCTAACAAATTTAAGCCTAATTTGTTCAACCTTTCTTCATATCGTAGATTTCTAATATGAATTTTTTTTTTCATTCTTCGCTGTACTCTCTCCAACGAATCTATGTCCATTATGTAATAAGGACACCAAAATTGGACAGCATAATCCATATGAGGTCTCACTAATGACAAGTAAAGTTTTAAGATAACATCGGCAGTTCTGTTACTCACACTCCTCGAGATGAATCCGAGAATCCTGTTTGCCTTGTTACAAACGCTTATACTGTACGCCAGCAACTTATTTGCTCTGGCGGGCCAAATTTGACACAGTACAATAATGTAGGGCCACATTAACCCCTTCTGTACCGGCGATGTCTTTTATATTTTATTGTAGCTATGTTTAGATGATTTTGTGCAGTTTAACCCTTAACTGGCGGCGCACAACATATGTCGAGTGAAATAAATTTGGACTATGTGGCGGCGCGCGACATAGGTCGAGTTGGTAATTCCCGCCCTAATTTAAGTGGAAAGCAAAATCTAGCGGTCAGGCAGTGTACTACTGGGTCCCACACACACATCCCCACCACGTGAGCTTGGCTCAGTACCGCTCTAGCCGCCACAATGGAGAGACAAGATTTGCCTGTGTTCGATTCGGTGCCCGCCCCTAGTACGTCGCGCCAGCCAAGCCGTAGGGCCCCGCTCTCAGCCGAGGAGTTAGTTCTGCTGATGAACTCTTCAGCGGTGTCTAGAATATCGTTGACTGACACCATGGAAGGGCTTGGTGATAGTGGGGGAAGTGAGGAGGAAGAAGAACTTGAAGATAAGCCTGTCATCGGTTTTCACAAACGCCATAACTTGCGGGGCAAAAATGGTGAAGATGCTGACGAGGAGCTTGGCGAACACACTGGTGTGGGTGTTGGTAAGTACAATGTACATTTATATTGTTTGAGAGATTGATTTAGCCTACAATAATTTTATTATTGGCGTAATGTCGGTACATTTCTTCCGGGAATACAAGCAACGAAGATTGTGTTGTTGGTCTTCCTATAGCAACGAAGATTGTGTTGTTGGTCTTCCTATAGCAACGAAGATTGTGGTGTTGGTCTTCCTATACATATGGGATATACAGTATAGGCTATCTGCATGAGACTTTGAAATGGCTTGCAATTTTGATTGCAAGCGATTGCATTCATTTTATTATTGGCGTATAGGCCTAGGCCTATGTCAGCGTATATGGTAAATTTGTTACGGGAATACAAGCAACGAAGATTGTGGTGTTGGTCTTCCTATATTACGTTTCCATTCATTTTATAGGCGTATATAATATATATATATCGGTGTACAGTAGAATACATTCCTTACGCATGTGACTGAAATTGCTTGCAAGTTTGATTGCAAGCGATTGAAGATTGTGGTGTTTGTCTTCCTATATTACGTTTCCATTCATTTTACAGGCGTATATAATATATATATATATCGGTGTACAGTAGAATACTTTCCTTACGCATGTGACTGAAATTGCTTGCAAGTTTGATTGCAAGCGATTGAAGATTGTGGTGTTGGTCTTCCTATATTTACGTTTCCATTCATTTGATAGGCGTATATCACGGTGTAGGGTTGATTTCATAGTATGAAATCTACCCTACACCGTGATATATACGCCTATCAAATGATGGCAATCATATTATTATTTATTGCTTGCGAGTTTTCATTCATTTGATAGGCGTATATCACAGTGTAGGGTTTATTTCATAGTATGAAATCTACCCTACACCGTGATATATACGCCTATCAAATGATGGCAATCACATTATTATTTATTGTTTGCGAGTTTCATTCATTTGATAGGCGTATATCACGGTGTAGGGTTGATTTCATAGTATGAAATCAACCCTACACCGTGATATATACGCCTATCAAATGATGGCAATCATATTATTATTTATTGTTTGCGAGTTTTCATTCATTTGATAGGCATATATCACGGTGTAGGGTTGATTTCATAGTATGAAATTAACCCTACACCGTGATATAGACGCCTATCAAATGATGGCAATCATATTATTATTTATTGTTTGCGAGTTTTCATTCATTTGATAGGCGTATATCACGGTGTAGGGTAGATTTCATACTATGAAATCTACCCTACACTGTGATATATACGCCTATCAAATGATGATATCAATATACGGTATATATATATTATATATATATATATATATATACCGTATATTTATTGTTCTATATATGATATTTTTGCGAAATTTACTTTCTCTCTCTCTCTCTCTCTGTCTCTTTCGTTCTTCCCATCTTTGTTTGTGTGACTCACTGATTACTGTAGGCCACTCCTCAAACAACCATTTTATCACATACCCCCGGGCAGTACCACCAAGTAGGATTTTCTCTCTCCCCCTTCCTTTATTAATTTCTTTATTCATTTCTTCGCTTGACTCCCTGTTGATTGCAATCATTTGATATGCGTATATATCACGGTATACGGTACATTTCTTTCCTTACGAAGGTGACCTTGAAATTGCTAGGACTCTTCTCTCTCTTTTCGTAAGGAAAGAAATGTACCGTACACGTGATATTATACGCCTATCAAATGATTGCAAGCAATATACAGTATATATATATATATATATATATATATATATATATATATATACCGTATATTGATATCAATCATTTGATAGGCGTACATATCACCATGTACGGTACATTGTAAGGAATGAAATCTACCGTATATCGTGATATATACGCCTATCAAATGATTGATATCAATATACACCAATATACAATATATATAAATATATATATATATATACCGTATATTGATATCAATCATTTGATAGGCGTATATATCACGGTATACGGTAGATTTCATTCCTTACAATGTACCGTACATGGTGATATGTACGCCTATCAAATGATGATATCAATAAACGGTATATATATATATATATATATATATATACCGTATATTTATTGTTCCATATATGACATTTTTGCGAAATTTACTTTCTCTCTCTCTCTCTTTCGTTCTTCCAATCTTTGTTTGTGTGACTCACTGTTTACCAGGTCAATCCCCAGAATACCCTTTTGACATTTCCCCCCCCCCCCCCCCCCCCCCCCCCGGCCGTACCACCAAGTAGCATTTTCTTTCTCTCCCTTCATTTATTCATTTCTTCGCGTGACTCCCTGTTGATTGCAATCATTTGATAGGCGTATATATCACGGTATACGGTACATTTCTTTCCTTACGAAGGTGACCTTGAAATTGCTAGGACTCTTCTCTCTCGTTTCGTAAGGAAAGAAATGTACCGTACACTTGATATATACGCCTATCAAATTATTGCAAGCAATATACAGTATATATATATATATATATTTACCCTATATTGATATCAATCATGTGACGTTAACCACTCCGTTAGAACCGCATGGCTTGTCCTACAGTGACTCGCTAGGATCGCCAGGGCAGTGGATGTGGCTACAGTTGATGTATTGTTGTGTGCTTTATTTCATATGAAAGCTCGTGTCATAGGCAGTCCAGAAAGGCTCTTTGTTTTCACCCATGTCAAGGCTTTATATATTTAATTGCAAAGTATATGTTTTATCATTAACCCTCCTCTAGCGGGTGCTCTGTGGCCGTTTTGGGCCTTTCTGGGCCGTTCTGACTGCTATATCAACCATCAGTATGAAAGGAACTGTATTGCGCCGAAGACTAGGTGGAAATCGCTACACAATGACGCCACATACAGCTACGTAGCACTCGTGGAGCACTGACAGTGTTACCTCGAAGATGGAAGTTTAGCTGATTTTGCTACCTTGCTCACTTTTAGCGAACTATTGGTTACACTGTCATCCTCATGCGCGGTGGGGGAACTGGAGTTAGTGTGGGCCGGGAGGCCACAGATGTCGGACGTATGGATCATTACTATCCCACCCATTTTCACTTGATTTCCACCCTTTTTTCACCCGTTTTTTGCCAGTTTTTTCAACTCGACTTATGTGGTGAGCCGCTTTTTAAGGGTTAAGTAGTAATGATAGGATTTGAGAGAGAGAGAGAGAGTAGAACAGAGTGTGGGGAGGCGCGCAGTGTTTTGCTATACTCGATGACGTCATAGCTGGCTGGCCTCGGGGATTGGGTAGAGGAGTTTTTTACCATGCTTGATGACGTCATGTTTAGCTAGCTTCTTTAGCATTAGCTAGAGGACTTGTTACCGCTTTTTTCCTACGCGGTTCGAACTAGTGCTAGTATATATACTGCTCTCTGGCCACTCTCTCCCTCAGATCTGGTTTCTAGAACGCATCCCTCTTATCCCTTTGTTTCCTGTCTCCCTCACTGCACCTGAGAACCTTTTCCTCTGCCTACCTCTCTCATTTCCATATCTTTCACCACCTTTTATTAATATTATATCCCCTCTGGTTAACTCTGCATAATCAGCTTCATGCTGGCCAGTTGTATTGTGCGTTAAGGTCTGATATAACCCATTGTATGTTAGTTGTTAAGATAAGTTGATCACGAAGCATTGGTTGGCATTTATATTGTTCAGTACCGCTTCCTATAATTATTAGTGTTCTGCTAGATTAGATAATGCTAGACTAGGAGTCTGATACTATAAGGTATTGTTTCCGATGAGTGCTGGCTTTAGTTAAAAGCTGCACGACATACCTGAGAACTGGAGTTGATTGGGTAAATTCTAGTCTGGGTGCCATTGAGAGTAGAGCATGCACGAATGAGGGCTTTTTGCCTATACCATTCTGCACTGTTCTAGGCTCGGTTGTTTGTCTTTGAGGTACGCCAGGAGAACGCTTAATGCTTCGGTATTAAGGTTTCTCAAGAGAGCTACCCTTCCCTATAACGTAATATTTGATGCACAGACTTGAGATTTACACTAGGCTATGCGGCATGCCATGTGCACCAGTATTTCGTATCATTGACTCTAGCTAGACTTTATCAATCATAGTAGACATTAAGTATATTAAACCTATTACTCTTTTTATGCATACCCGTTTATGATTACACAAGCATTTCGCAGCCTAGTTTGATGTATTGAGACACAAACGACTTAGGCTCTTTTTGTTGATAGGAATACTGCATTGTAGTGGCGATTATTATTATTGTTAGGGCGTTTAGGATATTCTTGGCTCCGACTGCATTATATCTCCTGCCTTTTTGTGTGCATAGCCTGCACGAGCATTGTTCCGCTGCCTGCCTTTTTGGGTTCCATTTCCGATTCGAGCATCTTGATAGCATCTAACATTTAAAGAAGATTCCTTGTTGGTGTTGAAGGACTTTAGTGCACTTTCTTTCATACAGGAGTGCCTGACATTTTTTGATTAAAGTAACGTAAGCTGTAACTTCTCTTACCACCTTACTTTGCATACCATAACCAAGCACCTTCGGTTATAGGTAGTAATAGGCTGTTTTCACATAACATTAAGCCTAGAGTTAGACGCACATTTATTGAGAGTTTGATAACCTATTTATTGGAACAAAAAAACATATAGAACTCTGGAGAGTATTTTGTTCTTTGTTCACTGGGATATATACATCAGAGGTTGGATCTAGTGCTTTCCGTTGCTAGAATTTATGCCATTAACTAGTCCAATGAATAAGAACCATGATATATTTAAACCTCAAGTCGTAACAGTAGCGATAGAAGAGCGAGAAGAAGATGCAACATTGCGGCGGAGGAGGAGAGCGAGATTGGCAGAGAGTTGGTGAGTGGACGGGAGTTAATTGATACGAAAGGGCCATCCTTTAAACTTTGTCTGGAGGAGAGCCATAGTGTGAGAGGAACCTCCCCACACATGTGAACAATACTCCAATACAAGGGCGCACTATGCCCCTGTACAGAGCAAGAAGCTGTGCAGGGGAAAGAACCTCCTAAGGTGGTTAAGAGCACACCCAGCTTCTGGGAGGCTGCCGTTAGCAAGACTGGTAATGTTGGTCCTTACAAAATGAGAGCAGAAGAAAAGAGACACCAAAGAAAGATTGAGAGAAAGATGAAGTGGTTATGTTTGTATTGTTGAAGAATACGGGGTATGTCCGCTGTGAGATCCTGGCGTGTAGACTAGGATGGAGAAATTGGGGTTTTGAATTAAGCATTAAAGTTAAACAAGGTTTTCTCTGCCCAACAATTGGAAATAGTATTTAGGTGAATTTAAGAGTTCTATGGCTCATTACATTTGTCGTTGAGGGATTGCTGGCTGGGCGTCTGAAAACTAATGGAGTAGTGTAAGGTTGAGTCGTCTGCGTACGAAGGGATGGTAATTAAGGTACATTAAGGAATCATTTATAAAAATTAGAAAGAGAATAGGAGAGAGGACAGAGCCCTGTGGAACACCGGAGTTTATAGGGTGAGGAAGTGAACAATAGCCGTCCACAACCGCGGCTATGGAACGGCCGGAAAGGAAATTAGAGACATGTTTGAGCGAAAATGTCTGGACACACAGAGTTTGAAACAATTTAAGTCGTAGGATTAGGGAAAGATGGATTCAGGGAGAGTGTTCCAAAGATCAGCTGTTGAATAGAAGAAAGATTGGGAGTATCGTTTCACTCTCGAGTTGGAGAGCTGTTCAGAGTAGGGGTGGGATTGTGTTGCAAGATGGGTACTACGTACCCTACATAGAGGAGGTGGTATACATTGAGAGAGCTCTGAGGAACACTGATTATTGTAGTAGCGATAGAAGAGCGAGAGAGATGCAACATTGTGGCGAAGAGAGATAGATTGCAGAGAATCGGTGACTGGACGGGAGGTAATGATACGAAAGGCTTTCCTTTCTACTTTGTCTAGAAGTGCTGTGTGAGAGGATCCTCCCAACAGATGCGAACAATGCTCAATACAAAGATGTATTGTGACCCTGTACAGAGCAAGAAGTTGTGCAGGGGTAAAGAACCCCTTGAGGCAGTTGAGTACATCCAGCTTCTGGGAGGCCGCCTTAGTAAGAGTGGTGATATGGTCTTTCCAAGAGAGATCAGAAGAATAAGAGACACCAAGAATACTGAGAGCAGATGAAGGGATGATCTTTGTATTGTTGAAGAATAAGTGATTGTCCTCTGGGAGTTCATGGCGGGTAGATAGATGGAGAAATTGGGGTTTGGAAGCATTAAAAGTAACAAGGTTGTCTCTGACCCAATTGGAAATGGAATTTAGATCAGAAGATAAGTGTTGTATGGCTTCATGATGTTTGTTTTTGAGGGATTGCTGGCTGGGGCATTCTGGAAAACTAGTTGAGTACGGTAGTGTAAAGTA